>JAQQAC010004068.1:5795448-5900091 GCA_029783875.1 Phataginus tricuspis
AAAGGGACTGGGGAGATGGGTGGGAAGGGAGGGACAAGAGGGTAAACGGGGCATTACGATTGGCAGACATACGTTGGGGGGGCACGGGGGGGGACTGTACAGCTCAGAGAAGACAAGTAGTGATTCTCATCTCACTACACTGATGGACAGTGACTGTAATAGGGTTGGTGGGGGGGACCTGATGAAGGGGGTAGTTTAATCATCACAATATGGCTCATGTAATTGTAGGTTAATGATACTAAAATAAAATAAATCGAAAAAAAAAGAAAAAAAAAAGAAATGAAAATCAAAAAAAAAAATGTAAATGAGCTCACTGTCTTGCAGGCTGCACTGTTTTTCAGAGGCTGGGAAAGGAAAGGCACCAGTTACTTGTTTTTAGATTTTGATGCTTGAGACATGCTTTTTATTTTAATTATTTATTTTCTTTATGATCTCTAAACTCTCCCAGCGCTACTCTACTCCAAACCTGCAAACCCAATTTATAGAACTTGACATTAACTGCTACAAAATTTTAAAACGTGTGGCTTATCTCAGGATAGACATATATGTTCATTATAGATTTTATGTATAAATTGATGGGAAATGTGTTCCACATTCTTAAAGGTATTATAAATATTTGTGTGTGTATTTTAGGTATATGCTGTTATTTACAGAAATATGTCACCATCTACTGCACTGTTAAAGTTTGGTGAGGTAAACAAGATTGCCTTGTATCTAGTCATTATTATGTAAACAAATTTATACCCTATCCACAGTAAATCAATTAATATAGTAAAATAGTAATTTCAAATTATTAAATTATCAATTACATTTTATATATTTGAGTAAGTATAATTAAAGTTTTTTGAAATTTCATAATTCACTCATTGTGCAACAACTTCAGTGGTTTTGAAACAGATATTTTGTCTAGATAATGACAAACACCTGGATTAAAACATCAAATAATCAATGAATTATTAATTCAAAATTTAGAAAATAACTAGATCCCACAAGAATTAAATAAGTAAACTGATGCAATAAATGTTCATTATTTTTTATTAGTATTAATATGGGTTTGATACAGGTTACTGATTTAACATAATAGAAAAGGTCTCACTAACTTAAAGTCAACTAATGTAAACTTCATTCTCATTCAGTTGAGTTCAATACTAATTTATTGGGTTATGGACATAGTTGAAGTAGAGAATATTATAGGTGGGAAGAGCATGTAGGAAGCTATTCAAAAGCCCAATGACTAGAGACTGAACTATGGAAGAGGAGGACATGTAGAGAAGAGAAGTGAGAAACAACAATCTTTGGGAGGAAGACTGGTGAGAAGAAGCAGTTGGAGCAAAGGAGGAGAAGGAAGAAGAAATACCGGGGTCTCAGGCTCCAGTTTGTAGGAATGTGGGTGTTATTAGGGCTGTGGGCAGGAGGAGAGGTCCCTAGGGGAAAACAAGGCATGCAGAATTAGAAGGATTGTGGGTCAACCAAAATGAAATTTCCAGCGAATGATTCGATACTCAATTCAGAAGTTCAGGGAAGACAGCATTGTTTAGATGTATTTTTATATAATTAAAAAAAGTATGTGCATGTCATTTGTGCTCCAGAATTTTCATTTAGTTAATTTTGTGTCACATTTCACTTTTAGCTTTGCCCACATATGTTTTGAATGTTTCAATGGTAAGTGTTCTATAACTCAGACATGCCATAAATTCCTTCCTATTATTGCACAGTTGAATTCTATCACAGAAACAGAAACTCTATGCCAAGAAGGACTCATGAGAGTGTTCAGTTCCACCTTCTTAAGAAATGAGAAAATTAATTCCAGTAATGGGATAAGGTATCTAAAGTGGCTGAGAGCAATAAAGTTTAGTCTGATGATTTAGCCCAGGAATTTTCTCCATATCTCAAACTTCAAATCTTCAATATAAATGCCTTGTGTACTCATACTGAACATTTTTTACAAGCAAGAAATAAATATACTTCACAACACTTAATAGCATATCAATATATATATGGTAGGTGTTAAAATGAATTATGCTTTAAACAAAAATTGTTTCTAAAGTAAAATGTGTAGCATTCAGATGTCAAATATTATCCAGAGGAAGAAGTGTGCAGGCATGGGTAATATTTGCTGAATAAAACACATCCCAAACAACGGGATAGATTCCCAGTAAACACAGAATCAACTAAATACTGTGTCAATTTTAAGTTATTTAAATATATTCAAACAATTAAAAATATGTTACATCTATGAAAAAAAGAACATCCTTAACAAACTTTCTATTATAAATGCCTTGCTTTGAACATCAGTTATTAAAATGCATGTTTATATATAATGCCCAGATTTTGCTTAAATTATTACTGTGTATTTTTTATTATGTTGAATTACTTTCTTTGGTTATACTCCCCAATTTAGAATAGAAACTCAAATGGCATGATCCTCTTTGTACTACTTATTACACAACAGGTGGAGTTACAGCATTCCATAATTACTAAGTGGAGGCAGTGAGAATGGAAAACCCTGCTATAATCCATGGGCTTTCCTCTTTAATTAGGATGGCTCCATGAATGAAAGGATCTAAATCATAAAATATTCTCTAAGTGCTTTTTTACATTGACACATTTCCTTCTGATCTGCTAATTAGTGTTATGTGAACACACACACACACACACACACACACACACACACTCCTTGTCTTAAATCTTAAAATTTTTTACAAACTTTTAATTCTGTACTTATACTTTTTCTCCCCTTTATAAAAATACATTTCTAATGCCATGAAATTTATTTGACATGGGATGCAGATATAAATTAACTTCCCTTACATTCATGTATAAATGTCCCAGGAGCAAAAGTAAATAAATAAATGATTTTCTTCTTGATTGAACAACTTTACTTTCTTGTATTATTTTATCCCTATATTCTGATTTTCTGTTTTTTACACAAGAGAACAGAAGAATATTGATATGCTACTTATCGCTGTTCTAAAATCTGGTAAATAGAGTGATTAATATAGTTTAACCTGAAAGTTTTGCTTATAATGTGTACATATAAAATGGTTAGTTAAATTTTAGTTGGCCACAATTCAATCCTTATGTGGGAGGCTCTGAAATGTTGACTGCTTTGACTATAGTGTTTGTGTACTTATAGCAGAACAAAACAGAGAGACAGAGTCAGGGAGAAAATGAGAAGCAGAAAGAGAATGTTTGTGTGTGTGTTTGTTTCATGGTGAATATTTGTAGCATCTCTAGAACATAAGTTACATTAATTTAAATTTTGTAATACCTTTTTCCCAAAATACTTCAAGGATATTTTTCCATGGGTATCATAAACAGTTGAAGATCAGAAAGAGAAGTCCATAAATTCATAAAAAGAAACACAACTATCATGGATCTTAAATCAGGAAAAACATGAGTTCAAAAAGAATAGAGAGTAAGACTGTGATTTTTTTAATTTTAAGAAATTCTATGTAATAAAAAATTTCTGACCCTCCTAGAATAAATATTTGCTGATTACTAGCTGCCTTGTTTAATTTTAAGAATAATAATCTACAGAGAATACATTTTTATCTTCCACTATAATAAATATATGAAGTTTGATGTGCCATTAATGAAAGTATATGCACTACATAAAATACCCAAACAAATTCAGAAGTTTAATATCTCAGAAGAATTTGCAGGTGGAAGAAAATGAAACTATTGTACTATATGATAGGAAAATAGTGATATCTTTGCATATGTAATATTATTAAATAGACCTATGCTTATGCAAACCTGTATTTATAATGAGAAGAGTGACCTAGTGTCTTTTATAGACCCGTAAAATCAGGAAAAACTAATAGAAAGAAAGAAATCTGCAAAATCTTCTTTATGTAATCTGCCTGCATCTGAGGAAACCAAAAAAAAAAAACCAAAAACAAACCAGGTCAAACATAGCATTCCATATGCTTGTAGCTGAACTCATTTATTTCGTTTGCAAACTGTCAATAAGGCAAAAACTCCTAAACCCATCTGCAGAAAAGCAGCTCTGACGTCAGCTGGCAATGTGCAGCCCTGCTGTGCTTTTGAATGCCTCCCCAGGTAGACAGCCTACCAGTCAACCACCCCAGCCTGTCTCCATCTCTATGACTACAGCTGGGGTTTCAATTCTGTCTATTCAAGTCTGCCTACAAATAGACTCTCATACTTCCAATATGAACTAATTAACTGAAAAACAGGGATATTTTTTCTATTTTCTAAATAAAATTTCTATTTTCCAAAACTATCACATCAGTTTCTTTAAACAGTCACCATTTATAATCAATAAGCAGAGATTACAGCTCTATAACCAGATTGATGAGGACATGTAAAACAATGTCAGTTATCATGACCAGTTATAAATGCTTCCAAATATTGAGATATTGGTTCTCAAAGTGGCAAATCTTTCCTAGAAGTTTGATCGATTGATTGATTGATTAAAAAAAAAATTTTAATGTAGGATTAACTGCACTAGACCAGAGTTAATTAATCCATGTTGAATTCCATTTTCCTTGAATCTTTGGCTCCACATTTATTTGGCTACAGATATATCTTACATTCTAAAATTTTCAATCCTAAGAAAACATACATTTGCAAATCCTTGCTATTTATGTTCCCTGTTGGCATTGTTATTTTTGGCATTTGATACCCATTGACAGTTACAGTTAAGAGCTTATATTTAAAATTAAAATGGCTTTGATTTGATATTAACATATTTGACTGGAAAGAAAGTACATGGGAACTTGTGTAGTGAGCTGAATCAGTTAGAATTAGGAGTAGAAGTTGTTCAAAGACATGTGTTTGGGTATCACATGAGGCATAGAAATACTTACCAATGACTGTGAGAAACACGTTGGCCACAAGGCCAAGTGCGTTCCGAGCCACACATTCATATCTCCTCAAAGACGGGGAGCATGCCTCCACCGTTGATGGGGAATGGCCACTCTCCCCAATCTCAGCAACTGCCTAGAGAGTGAAAAAGAATTGTCACCAAAGAAATGTGGTTCATAAAAAATAGCATCTTATATTTTGTTTAATATACTTTCATTTGTTTGACAAAGTGTGGTTTGTCTCTCTCTAAAATAATAAATATGACAATCCGAAGGTCGATTATGTCATTATTTAATAGAATGATTATTAGAAAATTATCATTCCAATGGATGAATTGTTACAGTTTATTCCTATCTTGGTTACTCCTAAAAAAGAATTCTGACAGCAGCAACAATAAAATTTGAAAAGAAGGAAAATGTTCACAAATCTACCACCTAAAAACATCAAAATATTTTCATATTTCTGATTTTTCTTCTATTTCTTCTTTATATGTATTCAGAAGTTGTGTACAGCTGCCAAGTTTTTATACATCAATGTTTCTCAGGTAAAATTATACCTTGAAATGATAAAAATAACTACATTCCATATGAAATATTATTAAATTATATACATTTATAATGGATATGGATTTATGTGCTTTTCATTATTATGCTATTAATTTTTAAGAAAAGTAAAAGAAATGGCCTTAGGAGACTGCATTTGGAGTGCAGTAGGGGTGGAGATACCTCTCCTCTGCCCCTCCCCAAAGACTCATGGGACATAGTTGGGAGATACTATTTCAGAAGAACTCACACCTCAGTGATGGCTAGTAGACGGGAATGTAACCATAAAGATTCAGGTGAAAAGCATGTCCTGGTTGTTCAGATTCTTGTGGTTGCCTTTGGCCTGTGCTAGAGGACAAGGCCATGGTGATGGGAAGTTGGTTATTCAGGTAGGAGCTGGGAAGTAGCAGGGACCTAGCTGGCGAAAGGGAAGAATGAAGTGGATCAGGTGAAGGGGCAGGAGGTGGCCAGGGGCCCAGGCAGCAGGGCCCAGAGGGTGTTTCCGTCAGCAAGAACCCTGAGCCTTTCTCCAGACCATCACTGCACCTCCTCCTCAAAACTGCTCCCTTTCTATCTCCCTCCTCCATGTGCTGCCAGAACTCTCAGTCTAAACTAACAGTTCTGATTTTTGTTTAGTCTCTGACCTATCGGCTTTCCCATAAGTTCTTTATCTGTATACTTTAGGTAGTTTCTGTTGCTTGCAGCAAAAGTATCCTAACTCATACTCTTTTCAAACTTGTGAGTCGGGGAGGGTTATTATAAAGATTAAAAGTGATAGGTTTTGTAAAATGTCTGGCATATCATCAGCCCTCAATCAATTTGTTTGTGATTAGAAGCTACCTTTTTGAAATTAGACTCTGAGATATTTTGCTGATATGATTATATAGTAAAGCATTTAGTAGAATGTCAAGTAAGGCATTAGAGACTGAATAAAATGTGTATTTATCACACTTCCTATTTGTGCATAAAAGTATTTGAATTACATGATTGGTGCACATGGTGTGTGCGGGGTCACACGGAAGACAGTGTAGCTCAGAGAAGACAAATAGGGACTTTGTGGCATCTTACTAAACTGATGGACAGTGACTGCAATGGGGTACGGGGGGACTCAATGATAAGGGTGAATGTAATAACCACATTGTTTTTCTTGTGCAACCTTCGAAAGAGTGTTAATCAATGATATTTTAATAAAAAAGTATTTGAATTATATAATATTAAACTAAAAAGGAATTATTTTTAAAAATTAGACTATTTCAGAGAACATGAGCCTAGTGTTTCAAGTTCGAGACCGTCAAACTTACTCTTAGTGTGTCATGTTCAGCCACAGCGCAAAATAAATGAGACAAAATATAGGGCCTTGTTGGTACATGGCAGCAACAAAAATAAGCCAAGTGGTTGTGGAAAATAGCTTTGTAATCTTTCACAAATTCTACACAAAATTTTCCATAAAACCTGCCATTCAAGTGTATGCCATGTCATTTATTTATTTATTTATTTACGTGTTTATTTATTTATTTATTTTCTCTCTGCATTGGTTTATTAGTTTGTTTTCATTTTTTAAAATTTTTTATTAAAGTAGTATTAATATACACTCTTATGAAGGTTTCACATGAGAAAACAATGTGGTGACTACTTTTACCCATATTATCAAGTCCCCACCCATACGCCAATGGAGTCACTGTCCATCAGTGTAGTAAGATGCCACAGATTCACTGTTTGCCTTCTTGGTGCTACACTGTTTTCCCCGTGACCCCCCACACCATGTGTACTAAACATATTACCCTTCATCCTCTTCTCCCTCCCTCCCCACGCGCCCTCCCACACCCCTCCCCTTTGATAACCACTAGTCCCTTAAGAGGGTTCCCCTTTCTCCGCATCCTCGCCAGTATTTGTTGTTCTTAGTCTTTTGGATGCTGGCCATCCTTACTGGTGTGAGGTGATATCTCATTGTGGTTTTAATTTGCATTTCCCTGAGGATTAGTGATGTGGAGCATCTTTTCATGTGTCTGTTGGCCATCCGAATTTCTCTGGAGAATTGTCTTTTCATATCACCCAATTTTTAATTGGCTTATTTGCTTTTTGGGTGTTGAAGTGTGTGAGTTCTTTATATATTTTGGATGTTAATCCCTTGTCAGATATGTCATTTACAAATATATTCACCCATAATGTAGGATGCCCTTTTGTTTTGTTGATGGTGTCCTTTGCCATACAGAAACTTTTTTGTTTGATGTAGTCCCATCTGTTCATTTTTTGCTATTGTTTTCCTTGCTCGAGGAGATGCGTTCAGGAAGAAGTTGCTCATGCTTATATTCAGGAGATTTTTGCCTATGTTGTCTTCTAAGAGTTTTATGGTTTCATGACTTGCATTCAGGTCCTTGATCCATTTCAAGTTTACTTTTGTGTATGGGGTTAAACAATAATCAATTTTCATTCTCTTGCATGTAACTGTTGAGTTTTGCCAACACCAGCTGTTGAAGAGGCTGTCATTTCCCCATTGTATGTCCATGGCTCCTTTATCATATATTAGTTGACCATATATGGTTGGGTTCATATCAGGGCTCTCTAGTCTGTTCCATTGGTCTATGGGTCTGTTCTTGTGCCAGTACCAAACTGTCTTGATTACTGTACCTTTGTAGTAGAGCTTGGAGTTGGGGAGCATAATCCCCCCAGCTTTATACTTCCTTCTCATGTTTGCTTTGGCTATTTGGGGTTTTGGGAGTTCCATATGAATTTTAGAATGATTTTCTCTAGTTCATTGAAAAATGCTGCTGGTATTTTGATAAGAATTGCATTAAATCTGTAAATTGCCTTAGGCAGGATGGCATTTTGACAATATTAATTCTTCCTGTCCATGAGTAGAGTGATGCTGGCCTCATAGGATGAGTTTAGAAGTACTCCCTCTTCTTCTACTCTTTGAAAAACTTTAAGGAGGATGGGTATGAGGTCTTCACTAAATGTTTGATAAAATTCAGTGGTGAAGCCATCTAGTTCAGGAATTTTGTTCTTAGGTAGATTTTTGATTACCAGTTCAATTTTGTTGCTGGTAATTGGTCTGTTGAGTTTTTCTGTTTCTTTCTGGGTCAGCCTTGGAAGGTTGTGTTTTTCTAGAAAGCTGTCCAGTTCGTGTCAGTTATCCAGTTTGTTGGCATATAATTTTTCATAGTATTCTCTAATAATTCTTTGTATTTCTGTGGGGTCTATAGTGATTTTTCCTTTCTCATTTCTGATTCTGTTTATGTGTGTAGACTCTCTTTTTTTCTTGATAAGTCTGGCTAGGGGTTTATGTATTTTGTTTATTTTCTCAAAGAACCAGCTCCTGCTTCATTGATTCTTTCTATTGTTTTATTCTTCTCAATTTTATTTATTTCTGCTCTAATCTTTATTATGTCCCTCCTTCTACTGACATTGGGCCTCATTTGTTCTTTTTCTAGTTTTGTTAATTGTGGGTTTAGACTGTTCATATGGGATTGTTCTTTTTCCTGTGGTGGGCCTGTATTGCAGTTTACTTTCCACTTAGCATGGCCTTTGCTACATCCCATAGATTTTGCAGTGTTGAATTATTGTTGTAATTTGTCTCCATATATTGCTTGATCTCTGTTTTAATTTTGTCATTGATCCATTGGTTTCTTAGGACATGTTGTGAAGCCTCCATGTGTTTGTGGGTTTTCTTTTCTTTGCATAATTTATTTCTAGTTTCAGACCTTTGTCATCTGAGAAACTGGTTGGTACAATTTCAATATTTTTGAATTTATCGAGCCTCTTTTTGTGATCTAGGATATGATGTATTCTAGAAAATATCCCATGTGCACTTGAGAAGAATGTGTATTCTTCTGCTTTTGGGTGTAGAGTTCTGTAGATATCTGTTAGGTCCATCTGTTCTAATTTGTTGTTCAGTGTTTCTGTCTCCTAACTTATTGTCTCCCTGGTTGATCTGTCCTTTGGAGTGAGTGGAGTGTTGAAGAAGGCATTGCATGCTATTTCCCCTTTTAATTCTGTTAGTATCTGTTTCACATATGTAGGGGCTCCTGTGTTCGGTGCATAGATATTTATAATGGTTGTATCTTCTCGTTGGATTGATCCCTTTATCATTATGTAGTGTCCTTCTTTGTGTCTTGTGACTTTGTTTTGAAGTCTATTTTGTCTGATACAAGTACTGCAACTCCTGCTTTTTTCTCCTTGTTTGCATGAAATATCTTTTTCCATCCCTTCACTTTTAGTCTGTGTATGTCTTTGGGTTTAAAGTGAGTCTCTTGTAGGTAGCATATAGTTGGGTCTTGTTTTTTTTATCCATTCAGTGACTCTATGTCTTTTGATTGGTGCATTCAGACCAGTTACATTTAGGGTGATTATCGATAGGTATGTACTTATTCCCATTGCAGGCTTTAGATTCATGGTTACCAAAGGTTCACGTTTAACTTCCTTACTATCTAAGAGTCTAACTTAACTCACTTAATGTGCTATTTAAAACATAGTCTAAACATTCTTTTTTCCCCTCCTTTTTCCTCCTCTTCCATTCTTTATATATTAGGTATCATATTCTGTACTCTTTGTCTATCCCTTGATTGACTTGGGGATAGTTAACTTAATTTTGCATTTTCTTCATAATTAACTGTTTTACCTTCTTTATTGTGGTTTTATTACCTCTGGTGACAGCTATGAAACCTTAGGAACACTTCTATCTATAGCTGTCCCTTCAAAATACACTGTAGAGATGGCTTGTGGGAGGTAAATTTTCTCAGCTTTTGTTTATCTGGAAATTGTTTAATCCCTCCTTCAAATTTAAATGATAACCTTGCAGGATAAAGTGTTCTTGGTTTGAGCCTCTTTCGCTTCATTGCACTAAATACATCATGCCACTCCCTTCTGGCCTGTAAGGTTTCTGCTGAGAAGTCTGATGATAGCCTGATGGGCTTTCCTTTGTTTGTGATCTTATTTCTCTCTCTGGCTGCTTTTAATAGTCTGTCCTTATCCTTGATCTTTGCCATTTTAATTACTATGTGTCTTGGTTTTGCCTTCCTTGGGTCCCTTATGCTGGGAGATCTGTGAACCTACATGGCCTGAGAGATTATCTCCTTCCCCAGATTGGGGAAGTTTTCAACAACTACTTCCTGAAAGACACTTTCTATCCCTTTTTCTCACTCTTCTTCTTATGTTACTCCTATAATGAGAATATTGTTACATTTGTATTGGTCACACAGTTCTCTCAACATTCTTTCATTCTTAGAGATCCTTTATTCTCTCTGTGCCTCATCTTCTTTGTATTCCTCTTCTCTAATTTCTATTTCATTTATCATCTCCTCTACTGCATCTAATCTGCTTTTAAAACTTTCCATTGTATGTTTCATTTCTGATACTGTGTTCCATAATGATTGGATCTGCGACCAGAATTCATCCCTGAGTTCTTGAATATTTTTCTTTACCTCCATAAGCATGTTAATGATTTTTGTTTTGAAATCCCTTTCAGGCAGATTCAGGAGGTCGATTTCATTTGAATTTTTCTCAGGGGTTGTTTTCATAATTTTACTTTGAACCAGGTTCCTTTGGTGTTTCATATTTGTATATGGCATCCTCTAGTGCCCAGAAGGTCTAATCTCTGGAGCTGCTTAGCCCCTGAAGCAATTTTGGGGGTCACAGGGGAGAAGTATGGGTGCTTGGGGGGAGGAAAGAGCTGTTTCTTGCTTCCCAGCTGCTATGCCTGTCCCTACTGCCAGAACCAGTGGGTCGAGCACACAGCATAAAATGTGTTACTTGCTTTGCTTTTGTAGTTGCTGTAGAGGGGGATTCCCTCTGGCTGGCCTAATACCAGGGTAGGGTTTGCTTGTTTGCGAGCCAGGTGGGGCTGGCCGGGAGAAAGGCTTAGTAGGCTGCATATCACGGAAGGGGTCCTTGGAGCTCTGTAGCCAGCCAGGGAGCTGGAGTTCCTGAATATCATGAAAGTTCCCAACCTGCTGGGCAGAGTGCACCCAGACAATTTTGTCTACCTGTCCTTTCTCCTGAGCAGTATGCTCTGTGCAATCCTTGCCCCTTTAGCAGTACTCTTGCTGTTAGGAAGTCTCTCAGTCTGCCCACATTTCTTTTGTCCCTCAGCAGTCGGATATGGATCCGTGCTTTCCATAAACCGCTGGAATCTCAGTCTCTCCAGGAATTCTGCCTGTCTTAGCTTTCCAACCCCCTAATCACGAGAGTACCATGAAAACACCATGAAATGTAGGTTTGTGCTCCCAGATCAGATCTCTGGAGTTAGGTATTTAGCAGTCCCAGGCCTCCACCCCCTCCCCATTCTGTTTCTCTTCCTCTCATCAGTGAGCTGGGGTGGGGGAAGGGCTTGGGTCCTGCCAGACCATGGCTTTGGTACATTACCCTGTTCCATGAGGTTTATTCTTTTCTCCAGGTCTATGCAGTTTGGCACAGTCCTCTTTCCTGTTGCTCTTTCAGGATCAGGTGTGTAAGTTATATTTTTACATTATATGCAGTTTTAGGAGGAAGCCTCTCTCTCACCTCTCATGCTTCCATCTTTAATCCTCTAGTTTTCTCCATGTCATTTATTTTTAAGAACACTGGAATATGAGACCATTTGCTTCATTTTGATAAAGAACTTAAAAGCAATTACGTTGAAAAAATAGGGCTCAAAGAACAAAAGAAGTAAGATATGTAAATAAGGATGTCACTTCTTTAAAGTCATTGTAGTTTTGAACTCACAGACATATCTTTTTAGGTCACTTTGTTTTAATACCAAGCTTTTCATGGCTTTCTTCTTTTAGCTAATGACCTACTTTTAATCCACTTCTCAGTTAGTAATTCAGAATTGTCTCTTGCTAGCCACTGAAACTTAATTTATTTTTGACAAAAGCAATTCTTCTGTAGAGGAATTTGGTTATGCTTATAAAGCCTTCATCACCAAGCAAATGAGAAAGGATAAATTTTATGAAAGCCTTAAGCCACAATCAGATACAGTCACTTTAAAAAAGAACAAGCATCAAATATACCTGCCTCAGCAAAAAATGTGTTACTTGCTTTCAAAAATCGCAACAACAATAAATCAGTCTGAGAATCATTACCTCTACTTCAGCAGGTCAACAAGTGGGTATTTCTGTGGGTCAATACGTTGGTCTGTGTTAAGTATTACCAGTACTTTTGGCTGAATTCTTACCTTAGTCCAAGTAATCATAGCTGCAGTTCTCCTTGAGCGTGATATGAAGTGTTTATGTTCTTTCCAACCTATACACTTTTGTCTGAGGTAGTTGAGTAAACACTGGGTGAGCTGTGGAAACAACCAAAATAATGTCGTATTGGTATCAGTTTTATCAGTATGTACCAGTCAAAAGATATAAATCTCGATATTATCTTGGTTAGCCACACTAGTTTTTCAAAAATCAATTACTGGGACATCTGAGAGAATAATAAACATCAAACCCAAGGTAGTGGTTATTGGGGTTGAAGTGAGAGTAGGAAAAAGGGAGAGGGAGGCACACATATTTAACTATATTTATAATATTTATTTCTTCAGCTAAGCAATGGGTACAACCTTAAAATTATTATTATTATTTGATACAGAAAATATTTCAATATTGTCTAAATGCTCACCAGTCTCTCTGCTGACCTTTGCATCTTTTTTGAATCTCATTCTTTCAAGATCTTTTTCTTCTTTGAAATGCACAACCTTTAGAAACTTCTTATAGTTGGCAATTTATTTACGGAAAATAAATTCATTTAACCCTCATTCTTGAAATATTGATAGTTATACAAGACTAGATTGACAGTGATTTTTCTTGAAACCCTCTGAAGACTTGATTCTAACATTTTGTAGCTTCTTCAGCTGCCAACATGAAACCTATTGTGAGTTTAATTGTTGCTGGTGACTTTCCTTTTCTCTCTGTCAGGTGATACCCTTACTGTAGCTATATAACAAGGAAACTGCCTTTCTGGTGATAGTATATATACAGTGACTATATAGTGAGGAAACTATATAGTGATACTATATATACAGCAAGGGTGTGGAACAGACCAGCTCTAAAAGAAACAAGATTGGATGAAAGGCTGCCAAACCAGGGGGCTGAGCAGTAGGGGGACCTCAAATAGCCTCTGAATAATGCACATGGGATCGCTGGAGAGCAGCTACACAGAGAACCCTGACAACCAGGTAACACCCAGCAGCCACAAACACAAGATGGGCACCTGCCACTGGCCTCCAGTCTGTGGGCCAGTCCCTTGCTCTCCTTCCTCCGGGCCACCACTTGCAAGAAGAGTGAGAAGATAAGGAAGAAGACAGCACGCAGAAACGGTTGGAGCCTGGTCCTTCCGGGGCGTATGGACACCTCACCCAGCTGGAGTTGCCCGCTCAGCCTGCCCTGAGAACAGGCAAGGGAGGGGATTGTGTGTACATCGTGAGATTTCAAATGAGAAGACGTGGATCTGGTGGTTTGGTAGCATAACGGTGACATTTTGACATTTCATTTTCTGTGTCCAAAAATTCATCCAGCAGCAACAAGGAGAATGAGAAACAGAAAACCTACTACAACTTTTGTTTCTAAAACGACTGGTTTTATTTTCAGTAAAACTCAGGGAGCTCTAAAGCTCACAGCACCAGTGAAGTTAAGGGAATTACTGTGAGGCCAGCCGACCAGATCCGGACATGCAGAGAGGCCTGCAGGTGTCAGGAGGGGCCCCGGCCTCAGCTTCCCATGGTGAAGGGCATCTCCAGAGCAAGCTCTGGGTGCCATGCAACCAGTGTGGCTTTTTCATACATTCACCTGGTACCCCCGGATCTTTACTGAATTGTTACCACTTCTTCACTGAAAGTAAGAGCCATCTTTTTCATACATTATATTCCTATTTGAAATTGAATCAGGTTGTAGATTATATGCTGTGCTAAAATATACTATCTGGGTACTGTTCTACTATGGTAGCTTCATTTTGTATCTTATTATTTAGTATGATTGGTCCTCTGTAAGTATGGCTGTTTTTCACAATTTTCCTGGTTATTCTCTTTCATCTCTTGGATAATTGCAATGATTTTCTCTCCAAATCTACATGAAATGATATTGATGATAGCAGAAATCCTTGGTCTACTGCCTTCTCTAATGAAAATATTTATATCCCTTTTCTGTTGAGCATGATTCTGGCAAAAGAGTTCAGTTGATCTATTTTATTATGTTCAAGAAATGTCCATTCAGAGCTATGTTATTGAGAGTTTTTAATGAGAAAATAATGAATTTTATCAAATGTCCTTTTAGTGTCTGTAGAAAGAATTATTTTTCTCCTTAAATTCATTAATATGCTAAACATATTAGTTGTATTATCTTTGAATTTCTGAATAAACACCATTAAATTGTGGGCTGATGATTTTTTAATGTGCTACTGGATTCTTTATGATCTGTGATTATATTCATTTATTTACATTCTTGGATTTTTTGCATAGATATAAGAGATAGGTTTCCTTTTTTAATATGTTAATGAATTATTAGGATTATGTTATCAAGACTATGTTTTATTAAAAATATTTGCATAGTGTTCACTATTTTCTAGTCCCTGAAACAATTTAAATGAAACTAAAATTGTTTGCTTTTTATAGATGTGATGGTTTTCCTTGGGAAGCCACGTGGCCACATGCTCTTATTGGAGGAAGCTGTTTTGCAAGTTTAATATTCAGAATAATTAACAATCTATATAACCACGCCAGAGAGTAAGAGCTGGGTATCTGCACTGCCCTGATCTTTGGCAACATTTTTTCTCTCCTGCCATATTCTGTTTGCATTTCTACCTCTTCCTGGATTAGTGTTCATTAATTATATGTTTCTATAAAATTACTAGTTTCATACAATGTTTGTAATATTTGCACAACACTGAGCAAAATATTAACAGAAACAGAAGAATCACTGCATAACTAAAGGTTGGAAGCATGTCTGACAAGTGAATAGATAGTGTTGAAAACACAGTGAGGGGCACCAGGGATAGAAATGAGAAAGGCAACTGAATGATGTGGAAGCAGAGTTCAAAGGGATTGAAAAGACAAATGAAGATCTAGAAATTAGGCAAAGGTGGTCCAGCAAAGGAGTACTTCCCAAACACTGTGGTCTAAGGAATACCTCACACTTAAAATTATTGAGATGCTCAAAGACCTTTCATCCCTGGGTATATATGCAGCTTTGTTCACTTTATTAGAAATTAAATCTAAGATCTTTAAAATTTATTTGCTTACTTTAAAATTACAACTATAAACTCATCAAATTTTCAGGTCAATAACACATTTTTGTAAAGATTAATTTTCCAAAAATAGAATTAGCGAGTGGCATAGTTCTGTACTTTGAAAATCTCAGTAACAGAATAACTGCTTTTTAATTCAATCTCTTGTAACTATTCATTTTGGTTTAAGTAAATGTATAAAATATGGCCTCACAAAGCCAAGTATTTGTAAAAAGTAGGAATATTTGGAAAGCCTTATCAAATAATTGTGAAAAATCTTTGGTACTCTTCCAAAATTTGACAATTGGAAGGTTCTTTTGCTCATTTCCTTCCTCATACATCTGCTAAAAGGGTCAAGATTTAATAAAAGTAGTAATTTCTCACTGTTTTATCAATAGTATTATCAAGCAAAATTACCTTTTTCCCCCACTGTAAGTGAAGAATACGAAGATCACCAGAACAGTGTGGTGCCACGGGCTTGGTTCACGTTACGGCACCAGCTTTTTTACCCGCCATTACTTTTACGCCATCAATGCTAATGTCAACCTAGCAGAAAAGGCAGTAACATCCTGGTAGCATTATGAGATAGTCTGAACCTAGAAATCGCCCTGACAGGGTCTCGGGAATCCCTCCACTAGCAATCCACAGAACACACTTCCAGAAGTGCGGCAATACAAAAAAATAGGATCTGCAAAATATTATCAGGGTAATTATTGAAATAAAAAAGATTATTGTTCCTAATTTCTAAGATAAAGTGGTTCCACTTGTTATATGTTTACTTGAATTCATTCCCTCTACCCTCCCCACCATGTGGATGTTCAGGTCTCCCAACACATTACCTGGTTATACTCGGATCCCTAAGGGTTTCTCATTCTTAGTGTCTCTTCATTCCAACCTTAGTGGCTATTCACTTTGGGCTGATTAATAGTCTGCAAAATAATTGTGATAACACTTTCAATAGTTCCATAGCCTGAAGTCAAGATCTCATATGTTCTGCCTCAATCAACCATCCCACTGTCCCTCCCTGTGGTCCTGTGCCCCTGGTCCACACACAATCTATGTTTAACATATATAGCTGTCTGTCATTGTAAACACTTGTTTCTTTGTATCTACATTTATACCTATTGCTAATTATATTTTCTCAGCTGTGGATATTTGATAAATTTATCAAACTCCTCTACACCTGTCAACAGTTAGACTCAATGGTATACTCTAAAATTAATTTCAACAGGGGCATCTTATGATATCTTAGAGAGTCAAGAAAAGGAGACCTCCTTAGGGAAGGCCGGTTGCTGCTAAACTGGGATCCAAGGATCAATGGTAGATACCTACTAAGATAAAAGGATATAACAAAAAAAGGAAAAAACTAAGACCAGTATATTTAACATCTTCATGCTCTATTTTATCTGATTAAAATATGTTGATTTGATATGTCCTCCCTTTTAAAATGGCATTGATGTAAAAACCTCCTGATTTTTCAGTTGAGCAAGATGAAAACCAATTCAAAAATAGTGTTAAACATTCTGCAGACCAGCCTTCAGCTCTTCCTTTTCAATGGAATGAGCCAAAGAACCGGGAGTATCCGGGGCTACGGTACATCCCTTTCTCTTTCTACAATAGTGTTTTCAAATCTCCTCATGCATTTGAGTTGCTAGTTGCATACCCTGCCTAATATCCTTTCTGCTCTCATGGAACCTCAACGTCCATAAAAAAAAAGCATTTGCTGTTTACTGTGTCTACCATATACTGAGAAAGGAATCAATCCTATTGGCTCGATGTAGATTTATATCTATGTCCCAACACCACGAACATTTCAGCTTCACTAATATTTCTTCTCATGCCCAAATTGCTGCATCTGATTGACCTTTGCTTCTACTTTCCATGTGCTTTTACCTAAATGTGTGTTACCTCTGACTTTAGATCTACTACATCAAACAAATTACAGCAAATTTGTGGAGAAACTTGAGAAAATATATTTCAATGTAAAGCAGTGCGGAAAATGCAATTTAGATACTATATGTATTGTAACTAAGTTCCTTCATTTCCTCATAAGCCAGGAATTAAGAAGAAATTTCAGTAGTATTTACTAACAAGCATTTTTAATTCTTATATTGGAATTACCTTAAAAATTTTAAACCTTGAGGTTTTCTTTTCTTACATGTCAGTTAACAACAAATCATGGACATTTAACACCACCTCCTACCAGAATATTACTGTTTATGATAAACCAGAGTTTTATATTTTACAGAATGAGTCTGAAGCAGGGTATCTGCACTGCATGATATTTCCAGTAGCTCTGAGCATAAAAGATACATTAATATAAGACCAAGATTCAGCCCATCATCTGTGAGAAATTACTCTTCTGTGAGACAGTCTATGCACCTATGGCTAATTTCTTAGCTTTAAAAAAAATGTTGCAAAAAAACACAAAGTGGTGTTTTGAAGAAAAAAATTATATTAATAATTATTATTAGTAGCAATAAAATTGTAAAGTAAAAAGGAAGACTGGAAAAAATTATCAAATTTGCGATTTCTTAGGTCCTATGCAATAAAAATACCAAAGTGATGTGTGTCAAGGGCACATAGAGGTGCTCTCTTCAGGATGTGTAAACCGAGACACAGCAGGCCGTCCCTTTGGGTTTTACACTCCTAATGGCTGACTGCGTGGATTCATTTGGACCCTGATGGTGATGCCCTGTGTGGTCATTCCCCACGTACCTAGGAAAGAACTGCATGTGGAGACTCCTGAGGGAGTGGCCCTCCTGCAAAGAGGGAAAGAAAGAACTGTGGTTTGCCTCTGTGTGGCTCAAAGAGTGAAAGCTAGGATTGCGTGGCTGTCCTGTCTGGGAAAATGATGGGCCCTGCCTTTCAGGAAAACCTTGGTGGCTGTGCAGTCCCCCCACACTGCATCCAGGAACAGTGGTGCCACATTAGCCAGACCCCCAAGGAAAGGCTCAGCCCCTAGGGAGTCCCCACCTTCACGCTTACCCCTCAGCTTTACTCACCACTTAGAGTGTAAATTTCAAAACTATTACACTAATCTTATCAGCCTTGCTCTCTGTGGCTTCCTATAACTCTTAGAATAAAAACTAATTTGTGGAACATAAAAACAAAGCAAAACAGAATGAACCAAACAGTAGTTGACTCAAAGACCCTGAGAAGTGACTGGTCGATACCATGGAGGGTGGTTGGGGTAGGTGGGTGGAGAGGGTGAGGGGGATAAGGGGCACAAAACTTCTCAATCATAATATAAGCTGGTCATGGGGATTGTAGTACAGCATGGAGAATAGAGCCAATGGTTCTGTAACATCTTTCTATGCTGACAGACAGTAACTGCACTAGTGGGGATGAGGATTTAATAATACGGTTAACTACTGAACAGTGTGTTGTATATTTGAAACCAATATAAGGTTGCATATCAATGATACTTCAATAAAAAATAACCTAACATTCTTAACAGGCCTGTGAGGCATTGAAGAGGTGAGCCATACCACCTTCCATAGCCCCACTCCCCTGCCCCTTGCTTAACGTGGTGTAAACAAGGCAAAATGTGGCTAGCAGAGGAATTATTTTAGCATTTGTTTATACTAATAGTTTTTATTCCTGGATTCTCTCCCCCCAAATGACTAAATGCAGTATTCAAATACATAACCTTACATGTTTATCACACGTAAGCAGTATTTGGAATATAAAAACACTACTGGATCATAGCATTTAAAGTCTGAGGCAGCAGGTGAAGAAAAGCAATTCTGAGATGCTCATGCGGGCAGTGCTCACAGCCACTCCCCAGGCCACCGCTGCACCTCTGAGCTTGTCCTGAGCCTACACTCCCGATGGCCATTCACAGGCAAATGTGTTGTCATTCTCCACTAGTCCAGTGAAAATTTGGGTCTTATTACTTTGTTATAGAAGGAAAAAACAATAGCTAACCTTTATTGAATAAGTACACAAATATGCCAGTTACTCTTCTAAATGTTTACAAGTATAAGTACATTCAAATAAATCCCCACGACCATCCTATGCCGGAGGAAATATCATTACACCCAGCGTACATACAGATGAGGGAACCCTGGTCAGCAGCAGCTCACGTATTTGCCCAAGTTCACACTACTAGGAAATGAGGGACAGGGGATGTGAATCCGGGCTTGTTGGATCCAAAGTCCGCCCCCTACTCACTCCAACCTTCTAAAGACCAGAACAAAGATTTTAGTCAAAACAAATTCACCAATGTTGATATATTTAGAATTAACCTAATACCTGAACTAATGCAGAAGTTAGGGATTCCAAGCCCAGAGAAACTCTTTTACAGATTGTCGACCTTGTTCTGTAACATCTAGGACCCCCTGAAAGTGCCCGGGCCCCTTCATGGGGATGGTGGCCCCTGCCCGCCAGACTCTGCACCCTACCCATACTCCAAAGACGGCAGCTGTCTTTCATCCACCCATCTAATATGATAGAGTTTCACTTGTGACTGCATTTTGCTTACAATTTCATTTCATATTAAGAGAATTATGACACTTTAAAAAATGTCTAAAACCCCTGAACTTTCTAATAATTTCATTTTAAAAATCAGGGAACTGAGTCCCAGAGAGGATAATGTCAGGAAGGCTTCATATTCAAATGTTGAAACTTTGAACATACAGAATTGTGATGACATATTTATATCAGAGATGACTTTCTGTGTGATGTTTTCATACCTATGATATAGCTAGGATGATTGCTTTAATTATTTTTATACTCTTGTTGAAAAGAAGTTCTTGATTTCTTCCCACAATCATGGGTACATATGGTAACACCTGCTTTTGTTCAGGCAGTTATTGGAGGTGGGTTCCGTTCAGCTTTACAAAGAAATTCTGCACTGTGACCCTCTGGCACTACTTGATCCTGGGGCTTACTGTAAATTGCTTAGGAGCTAAAGAGAATGAATTTGCACCAAAATTGAAAAGTGCTTATTCATACCAAGGGAAAAAAATGAAATATGCTTAAATATGTTGCATAATTAAAATTTGTTTCCAGTTATGGATCACTAAGGTGTGATAAGAGCAGGTAGGTGCTTGTGTGTGCTTGTACCTGCTGAAAAGAAACATACGTATCTCGTAGCTGGTGTGCAAAGCACAAAAACGGTCATTAATAAGAAGGAATTATTTCTAAATCTTATGGGAGCTGCTTCACTCACTTATATCCTCACAGTGGTTATTTACTGTGATAGACACATTTAAAACTACAAATCGTATCTCAATCATTAATAAAATTATTTTCTCCAGACTTCTGAACATATAATAAAATTTGAATCAAGTTGCTGTATTAACTTTAGAAATAAAAAATATGGCCTTCATAATGAATGTTCTTATAATACATGACATAGCACCTGTGAAAAATTCACTGTTGTCAAAATCCAAAGATTTCCAAATAGCCAGATCTTTCACAGTTGAATTTATTTCAATAGTGAATAGTTAAACAGCATATACAGTTATAGAATCTGTTGATTAGTCTTTTATTGATATGAAAAATAAGTCCATATGGCCATTTAAAAAGGGCACAACTGATCTCTGATAATACCAAAATGATGACATCTTTTTCTAAACAGCTTTGTGAGATGGCCTAACAGATCACTTCTCTTTGTTGTTAGATCTTTGCCCATCGCCTACTACTCCTTGCTCCCACCCACCATCTAAAAATACAAAAAACTCTAATAAAATAAATAAAAGTTTCTTCTTTAGAGAAGTGTCTATTCATGTCCTGTGCCCATTTCTTAATTGGGTTATTTGCTTTTTGTTTGTTAAGGTGCGTGAGTTCTTTGTATATTTTGGATGTCAACCCCTTATCAGATACATCATTTATGAATATATTTTCCCATATTGTAGGATGTCTTTTTGTTCTACTGATAGTGTCCTTTGCTGTACAGAAGCTTTTCAACTTGATATAGTCCCATTTGTTCATTTTTGCTTTTGTTTCCCCTGCCCGGGGGGATATGTTCATGAAGAAGTCGCTCATGTTTATGTCCAAGAGATTTTTGCCTATGTTTTTTTCTAAGAGTTTTATGGTTTCATGACTTACATTCAGGTCTTTGATCCACCTTGAGTTTACCTTTGTGTATGGGGTTAGACAGTAGTCCAGTTGGCAAAATATATCTGTTTCAGGTTTTCCATTGTGTGCAAGAATAAAGATTTTTAAAAGTTTCAGTTTTAAGTAAGGTGCTAGGCTAAATAGTTATGGTAAAAGATAAATTATAAGGCCACGCAAATTCATGAAAGCCTTCAGGAATGCCTGCAAGACGCCACTACTAGAGTCCTAGGAAAGTTGAGTGAGAGAAAAACAGTCTTGGAC
This sequence comes from Phataginus tricuspis, assembly GCA_029783875.1. Taxonomy (NCBI): domain Eukaryota; kingdom Metazoa; phylum Chordata; class Mammalia; order Pholidota; family Manidae; genus Phataginus; species Phataginus tricuspis. Next base: position 5,817,333 of record JAQQAC010004068.1, read on the forward strand.
AGCAGTCTTGGGCTCTGTCTCCCACAGATGAAGACATTCAGGTGATTGAACTGAATCACTCTAAGAGCTAATACACAGTAGAGACAGCATGAGAATCTAGGTCAGTCACATTCTTTCCAGAACATTACACTAACTCCTAAAATTGCTAGGGATTTTAAATGGACAAAAATATTTCTACATTAAAAAATGGACTCATGACACAATAAAAGCTATATAACAAAAGCAGGTTGTACTTAATTCAGGTGAGTCATTTAGTCAGTACCAGCATTGGGAAATTTGATTTCAACTTTTTAATAATAACTAAAGCTCACAATTAGCCAGGTTTAGATGAAAAGCATTGTTATATATAGCTCATGTGTTCTTATAGAAAAAAAATTTTTTTTAATTCTCCAATATTCTACATCCTATGAAAAAAAAAGAAACATAAGTAAATGACCATTTCACATTTATTCCTAACAGCTTGCTAGGGCAATGAAGAAAATGGGGAGAAAACCCAAAGGGCGAACATCACAAAGGCAGGTTGTATAGGTGGGAGGAGTTAGATGGGATGGTGAGTTGACATTTCTGGGCCTTCCTCCACTTAAAATGGTGGCCGTCAGTCCCACCACCAGTGATAAAAGTGTTGCTTAGGTCAAGTTATGATGCCTCATACAAAAAACAACATTTTATTTAAATTGTTGATGGCTATATTAACACTGCGATTCACACCTTTCACTGAAGCTTTTTTTCCCCATTTTATTTATCATTTGTTCAGCCAGTCTAGGGAAGGAAATTAAGTTCTGGGTAATCATGATCTTGGCTTAAATGGACATTAAAAGAACTAAAGAAAATTGGTAGAACATCTGTTAAGATGGCACGAAACAGGTATATCTTAAAATATTTAGTCTGCACTAGGCAAATAAAAGAAGCCTCTTTTATAAATGTATTGAATGATTAATAGACTGTTTCAAGACTCATTAAAAACCTGGACACACTGATCTACAAATAACACAAAAGCACAGTTGCAAGGGACAAAAGATAAGCAGATGGCGATTTCAGTGCAAACTATCAAAAGGAAATCCTTAGTGTATTGTCCTATGAGAAATGAACAGGACATAAATGTTGTCAGGGTGTAGCTAAACATCTACTGATGCAGATGGACAAATAGGCATAATAGAAACTAAATGCAAGAAGCTGAGAAACAAAAGACTAACACGGTGTGAAATGAGATTGTTGTAGGGTAATGTTTAATTATGCACTATGAACTAAAAGCAGACATTAAGTATAAAATAATTCAAGCAAAACAAAAACCAAATCCTATTTGTGTGAAAGCATTTTTCAGTCTGGAAACACTGAAAGACTAAAAGCAATGTCTGGCTACTATGGTCCTTTGAAAGTAATTTCCCCCAGGAGTTACTAAAGACTTGAAGAAAATTTCCATTTCTACACCTTCTGGAGTCTAGAAAGTGTTTTTCATGATATTGACATTCTAGGGGAAACACAATTTTCTCCTTAGATCAACAGTGGAAACAAGGAATTAATTGATCTACTGCTACTTAAAAAGCTGATGTCAGACAAAACAATTCAGAAACATTGACGAATGCGGGAAACTCTGCCAGGATGAAGTGCGGTACATTCTGGTGGACCACTCAGGCCCGAAACTGCTCCAGCTCTGGTACTGAACCAGGCTTGTCAGTCCCACATTTCTGAACTGTTTCTGTTCTGTTTCTCTGGATATGGTTTTTTGATAGACGACATCCTATGCAAATATGTTAAGTAAAATAATAACATTTCTTCACTAAATCATAATGTCAATGGCTCAGGAATTCTCTTAAAATAGATAATTGTATATTATCATGCTCTTGTCAGCTGATAAAAAACTGTTTGGGATAGAGAAGGCTCTTGGCGTTGCTCTGGTAGCACTATATTCTGCAGTCTACTAAACCTCTAAGCCCATAAGGAGTACTGAGTGTACGTGGACTCACACATGCACACACAGCCACACCCACACACCTAATAACTACAGCAGAGAGGGAGCCCAGGGTCAAGAACAAAAGGAATTCTTTACAACATGACGACATGCCCATGCATATAAATCATTGCATTGAGAATAGTTTCATTATTGCTTTTGTTATACCACCAGCATATTCTTTAAGCTACAGTGAGTAGAAAATAAATTATGGACATAGGGCACAGCCTTTTCACTTTCTTATCTGGAGGGTCATTCCTGCAACTATAGAGTATTCTGAAGCACAAATATCTTTTGAGTGTTTGCTGCTAGATTAATGGCATTTGGATAAAGACTGAAGTGAAAAAAAATCCAGGTTTTAACGTGAAGGCCATTAATTTTTTTAATTCTATAGTGTCAAAAAATAAATAGCAAATAAAAATCTCTCTGCTGATTGACGTGACATTATTTCTTAAGTGGAAAAACAATTTTCCGAGTGTGGCAGCATGAACATTTCAATCACAACCTTTGTGCCCATACCTTGTACAATCATGTCTGCCGGAGCTTGAATAGAGCCTTGGTTGTGTTGGCGATGACAGGGAAATCGCCCACGAGCGCGCAGTGTAATGCTCTGTAAGTAGAATTCTCTGGAGGTAGCCAGGAGCCCGCATCCGTCCAGTGCCTCTCCCTTACCCCTGGTCCAAGTAATATGGGGGTGCGGGTTCCCTGTGGCCATACAACCCAAAGCTGCACTGGTGCCTCTTAAAACCCTCTGTGTATTGGGGCTGGATTAAAAAACCGGGCTTGGCTAAGGGAAAGCAAACAAGACAGATACAGCCAGTAGCTTTAAGAAGGTTTATTTTCTCTACATTGTGGTTTTATGATGATTATATTCTCAAAATGCCTCTTTGCTAAATTTTATGCTAAAATTTCAAATATGCCTGTATGCTAAAGCACATTAAATTCTCAAAACATTAAATCCAAAATAAATTAAGTCTGGATTTAATATAAATACATAATTAAAAAAAAAGTACTGCTGACCTGGATGCTATGAGCCATCGGAGACACTTGACAGTGCCTACCTATTTTTCCTTATCTTAGGGGCTACATGTTCAACTGTCCCCTTTAAAAATGCCTCTTTTCCAGACTCCCTGCAGCTGGGGGTATCCGTGTGACACAGCCCTGCCAATGAGATGCAGGCATGAGCTTCCTTCCCCCCAAAAAGGGCAATGTCTAGCTCACATGGCTCTTCCTCCTGTCTGCTGCCTGGAATCTGGGCGTGCGCCTGCGCTGGAGGAACCTCCTGTGACCAAGCAGTGACCGTTATGAGGGGGAGAGAAGAGGCCGACATGCAAAGGATGGAAGAACAGAAGGATGTCATTGGCGCTGTGGGCTCTAGTGGCAGCTCTGTGCAGACTCCCGCACAGCTCGTGGCCTGTAAATCAATGCTCACACTCCCACTGTGCATTTAAGCCACATTTTCAGTTACTTCCAGCCAAATACAAATTCTTTCACCGAGTACCCTTGTAAATACAAGATTTAGACTTCCACATAAGACATCCATACTAGACTTCCATAAAGACTTTCCAATCTTACTGACTCATATAAGAGTTTCATCTTTTCTGGGGTTGGGGAAGGGGTCTCAGACAGAAATTAAAGACTTATTAGGGTATTAAAAATGCCTAATTATTGGATTTAAGTTTTGGGAACTCCTTACTTCCTGAGATGAATATACCCTGTAAAGATAAATTAATTTAATCTAATTCAACAATCAAGATCTAATTCAATTTGAATAGTCTTGAATGCCTTCGTCTATTAGGAAAATGATAGAAATTGAAAAGATGCACAAGACACATTTCTTTGCTTATGTATTCATGTCATAGCTACAAGAACAGAGGACAAAACGTGTAGTCAGTAAAACTACCCTAGGCCTTGAAAACCATGAGTTAGGTGTAAAGTCCTATAGAAGAAAGTGTGCCACAGGAGGGAGGGGTGCACAGGAAAAGCATGATAATAACCGAGGTGAGAAAGGTTTTTGACATGAGTCAATGGCAGCAGAAATGGGAAAGAAGATAATCTGATACATCTTGAAACTAAATTTGTAGAGACTTGAAGAAAAGGTAGCGGTAGAGGCCGAATCTGATCTGTTTGGGAACAACAGAAATGGGAAACATGAGATGACAGGCAGGCAAAGGTGCTCAAGGAATGCAAAACATTCAGCATAAAAATGAGTGAGAGGGCAGAGGCAGTATCTCAGGGAAGATATCAGCAAGAAAAACTATGGATTGTTTTTGTTAATTCTTCAAGCTTGAAGGTTTGGGAATTGCTTTAGAACTCAAGGCAAGCTGCAAGGAGGCAGAAATGTGGTCAGGCAGGGCAGGTCCAGGGGAGCAGGAGGGAAGGGCTTTGCAGAGCAGCACATTTCAGGCCAGCTGTAGAAAGAAGGGCAAGGGCCTTAGCAAAGGACCAGAGGGCATCAGAGTCCGAACCCTTCTGTGTGCAGCATCGGCCTTGAAGTGTGGGGAAAGAGGGTGAGGCTCTGGAAGAAGCTAGTGGGTTTGCCAGGTAGAAATTACATGCGAACTAGGAAAGGAGTCCCCAGTGCAATTGATGTCCAGCTCAAATCAGTATTTATCCTGGATACCTCTGGGCTTGGTGCCACTGTCCTTTCCCTTCGTCACCGCCTGTCCCTGACACCGTCCCCTGCTTGGTCTCCAGATCACAGAGAGATCTTTGTGAAAGAAAAATCAAACTCTGATCACTCTGACGGTGCAGCCTGATATCTGACTCTGCCTTTCACCTCACCAAATCCCAAACCTCATGCAACTCCCAAACCTCCCAGGCCAGTGTGCCCTTACTGTCCTTGTTAAAACAATATTCCAACTCCATTTGTCTGGCTTTCTCCCACTTGTTCTTGCTTTCAGCCTAGATGTCACTGGTCCTGGAAAAACTTTTCTTGAGTGAGCATTGCTTTCCAAATCTGTTCCAAGGGCTCCTCCTCTTTTAAGAGTGTACTGGAGCCAGTTACCAAATTTTCAGGATATTGCAAGCTGGTTGTTAAGCAGAGCCATTGTTTGGAATTAAATGAATGAACTTACAACTAATAAATTTCATTAACACCAAAGACAAATTCTGAAATCCACCCCTTCTAACGATTTCACATGTTGCTATTATCTGGTGTCTTGAGATGATTTGCACGTGTTGTGTGTGCACACAGAAATACAATGCTGTGGTGTGCTTCTGCGCATCTCTTCCCCGCTCCACATCCAGTAATGTCATGTCAGTAGCTTGGAATGGGCCATGGTGGGATTATTTATGTAACCCAGTGAAACAGTTGGCATCTCTGCCTGCATACTCTATCTGTCCCCTCTGCTGCCTTAACTTTTTGGCCAAAAGAAAAAAAAAAAAAGGAAAATGGCTTCTGCTTAACCTGCAGCCCTGCACATAAGCTTGTTGATCATCAAAAGGAATTTTTTTTTCCACTTTGAGATTTCTCCTTCCCCAAAGCTTGCTTCCGTCAGCAGATAGGGAAATATGTATGAACGTAATGATTGCCCTGTCAGAGAGCTGTGGGGACATCGTGACCAGACCTGGGTCAGTGAGACTCACCTTAGGACACAGAGCTTCTCAGCTCACCTTGGACCCTCACTGGTGCCCTTCTCTGCAGCCTTGTCACCCTTAGCCTGCTCCCATGCTGCTCCCCCTTCTCTTGCATAAAAGAGGCTTGGAGCTGACACAATAGGACTTTAGGACATGCCCAGCATCTTCTCAGTCTGCTGGCTTTCCGAATAAAGCTGCTTTCCTTGTCCCAACATCTTGTGTCTCGATTTATTGGCCTGTCACATGGTGAGTGGCGGGAGCTCAGACTTGGTAACATTTACAGTATGGAAACTGCCAAATGCTGCGAGTCAGGGTTTTCTCCTAACCCCACAGAACCTGTTTTTAAACATTTCCCAGCACAAAACTCTCCTATAAGGGGGAGTTTATAGGAGAGTGCCTCTAACTCTCTCTGTTGCCTCTAACCCCTCTCCTTACCCATCATAAAACTAACCATTTTGTTGACTTATGGCAATCACCTAATAGACTGTAGGATCAGTAAGGCGAGAGACAGTGTCTCACTGTTTCCATCATCTCAAAATGACACTAATAAAACTTTGTCACAGTTGTTGTGTCTTGTTTACATCAGCCATTGACATTACGGCAAAGCTCCTGGAAAGCTGAGGGGTTGACCAGTTAGCATCCAATAAAGCTTTGTTGAGTGAATTAATTATGAATGAAGGACTGAGTGAAATGTTTAAAAGGATGACGTTTCTGTCGTGCCCGTTTCCCTCTGCATGAGGAGGCTGGGTCATCTTCTGAGGAAGCTAAGCAGGTAACAAAGTCAGGACAGCACCTGTGGTGACTGGAAGAGACTAAGGCAGGAAACGAAGCTTCAAGAGAAAAAAAAGTCAAGTTTCTCTAAAACAAGATTATGCAGTGACATACAATAGCAACTGTCTCCCTTTTAAGCATCACACACTTTAGAGAGGCGCTAGAAAGTCATTCTAGTGGGAATACCTGCTGGCTAACTGATACACTTACATTGAGTTCCATCAGGAAGAAGCACCTTTACCTGGAAGACTGGAATATCTGGGCCGGGCCTTCTGTGTCTCTTCTTCCCCAGACGAGTTTCTGACCACACACTGATACGCACCTTCGTCTGACTTGCGCATGTTTTGGATCCCGAGTGCTCCACCATCAAACAAATGAAGTCGACCGTCATCTCCCACATCCAGTGAATGGCTGGAAACATATGGTTTACATACATATTATTTGATTCCAACCATATTTAAAACTCCAAACAAGACTGAATATATAGGAGTCTATAAATATATTCCATGAGTATCAATGTATTAATTTTTTCTTCACAGTCCAAATTATTTTAATTTAAAATCCTACTGTTCCCTTCCCATTTCTGAAACCATACCCTGAATGCAGATTTCAAGTCATGACATGATAGAAGAGAAAGAGGCCTACATGCCTTGCCTTTCTGGGCAGCATGATTTAGGCACTAAGGCGATCTCTCCCATGTGGGGGACACTTCCACAGGGTTACACCTCTGAATCCCCATTTTTGAAAAAAGAGCAGAGGTGATTTTACCTGTTGTCTTTAAGTTGTTCACTGTACTTTCATATTTTTTCAAAGTGTGAAAGAAATACATTCAAACCAACATGGCACAAAGCCAAGTGCAATTATATGGCTTCCCATTAAACAAGCACACCCGACTTGCCCGGTTGTTAAATGTTAAGCCCTCTTGACTGACCCGGACCATCCTAAGGACACTAGGAAAACGGCATTTGTCACTTTTAATGGAAAGTCCTCAGAGTACAAGCGGTGACAAACTCCATCCAGAACATTCGGACACGTGACATCACATTACGTCAATAACCACAAGGGAGGGAGTGCCGGCATGGGTTGTTTTTAGTGATAAATGCAAACCTACCGCCACACAACATATGTTGGATATTTTTGCAGGGCTTTTTTCTGGCCAGCATTTTTTTTCTCCTTGAAAAATATTTAATGATCATGTGTGAAGAGGAATACAGATGTTCACACAAGTATGCTTAGTACTAATGAATGTATTAGGTGTAAAAAGGAAATCTACCCTCTCCACCATTCATCACTCAATGAAGATTTATTAAATACCTACTGTATGTCACCCACCAATAACACCCTTCATAGAGGAAAAAGTCCATTGGAAGAATCCACTTTCTTTCTTTAATTCATTTGTTTTACAGTCTCTCAGGCTTTCAGATAAACATTTGTCTACTAATTTAAAAATGTGCCAACACTGAAGAATAATAACTTAGCCCATTTTCATATATGTAAAAACTTAAACATGGTAAAAAGATGGAGAAATCATCTTGCTCAGCAATTTTTGTCATAAAAGGTAAAGAAACAGACAATGGCCATATTGCAATTAAAATTTTTAGAGTAGAGCAGGAGAGAAGACAGGACAGAGGCACTCTGTTCTTCACCCACTGAAAAGCCTAATTGGAAGAAAAAGTACCAATTAGTCAAATGAGAACTTCAAGTTGTTATTTTTGAAGTGAATAGCTTTAGGGAAAACAACATTGCTTTTGAATGGCCAAGCAGTGCAAGATGCAGACAAAGACACTAGATATTGGAGGTTCCTGCAAGTACAAATTGCCAGAGCTTTTCTCAGTGTAAATTACATGCTATGAATATCAGAAAACATGTTTGTTAAAGTGTCTCAATTCAAAAAGCTCATTTAGTATTAAGCAATTTAATGATTTTAAGCACAATTCTAAAATCATCTAACACTGAACCCAGTCAAGATTATTTGCAAATGAACATGCCAGTAATAACGGAAATGCATCTTTTCTGAAGATGATTGAGTTTCCTTAAAAATCTATTCTAGGAGCCTCAGAGTTTGGTGAACACGTGGAGGTTCTGAGACAGTGTCTCACTCAGAGAGCTTGGGGGTGTTCCACATGCCTTCCCAAACGCCTACCCTGTGCATCTCTTCCTTCTGGTGTTTTAGGTTAAATCCTTTATAATAAACTGGTAATCTACCCCTTGCCAGATGCTTGGAACATTGATATGACAGACACAGTCCCTTCCTTTCCTGGAAGTTGCATCTCATAGGAGGACGGACTAGTAACCAGCTAGCATTTGTCTCAGCCACCATGTGATGGAGAATTCAGACAAAAAGGATAGAGGAGAAAGACATGTACACACATATTACACACAGAAATAAAGCAAATGTGGCAAAACAATTTATTCTACCTCTGAGCCCAAAACTATCAGAAGTTACCTAGTACGTACATGTTGCCTGTCTTTTGGCTAGATAGTGCAGTAGAACTCACCAACACTCACTCTATTAAAAAATGACCAAAATAAACAGTAGTACATCACACACATAAATTTAAAATGTATCCTTCCTTTCCCTGGGTGCTTCCCTCCTTGTTCATATCTTTCTCATTGTTCTTGGAAAATTTGCCTGCTCATGAATCGTGATGTTCCTACAAAACTTCAAAGCAAGTCTTCATGGTTTAATACATTCCTTTCACATTGTCATTTGGATGCAAACCATGTAGCAATCATATGTAAGAACACAAAGGTTTGCATAAGTAGACCTGACTTAGCTGTTTCCCTTGAAAATGTTCCAACAGACTCACTTGACTTCATGGAAAAGTATCAATAACCTTTATTAAAGGCAATTCATTGCAACAAGCATACAGACACATTCTGAGAACTAGACTGTGGCCAGGTGCTGCACATGCAGAGCTGAGTAAGTTACCGCCCTTGCCCACGAACTCAAACTACCTTCCACATATGAAGGCATCTTAAACTGTAAGTTAGAATATAATTGTAAAACCTGCTTGTAATCTACTGTAACTCTTATAATGATATTTGCCAGTTTCCATTTCTTTAAAATGGCCCAAATTTCCATGATGGACAAACTCAACATTAAGAAAAGTATGACTGCTGTTAGAAATCCCTTTTCATCATGTCACTATCTCGCTCAATATCATCTGGTGACACTCGGAGATTAAAAATTAAAAGCCAAAGTCATAAGCTTATCGAGTTATTGTGCAGTCTTTTTCTATTATTCTCATAGGTAAAACCTTTATTCCAACAAACATGATCTACCCTCTGTCCTGACTCCAATCTTTATGAATTTCCATTCTATGCCTTTACTCATCCTTTCTCCTGCTGAACACCTTCCCTTCCCTTTAAATTTAGTCAATCATTATTAAAAATTTACTTTTGATTGTTATTTCTACATACTGGTAATCACTTTACTTTTCTGCTAAGAACCCTAAAGAATCCCCAAAATTACACTGACACATGGCTGTTCACTGTTTCCATCCTCCTGTACAAAAGTTATATTTTCTCCCTCTTTTTCTAGTATTTTATCATAATTTTTAACAGGGTTTTAGCTTATCAAAATCCAAAGTTAGTATAACTTTCTACATCAAAAGTGAGGCATGGAAAATGATTTGATTATTTCTTCTCTCTGACGTTTTTGTTAGTATTGTCTAATATTTTACTTTTCTTTTACTTTAAACTTGGTCAACTTTATTTAACAATCTATTTATTCATATTTATCAATATGTTTAAAAATACTTTATTTTCCCCTTTGCTTCTTGCATAACATATCAGCCCATGGATCCAATTTCCTACTTACTGAAGCATTTATTTGTAGTACTTGCAGCAAATATTCCTAAATTAAGTTCAATTCTTTGACAATATCTATATTTTACTTGTCAGATAATTTAGGTGATATAAGGCTGAAGGAAACCATGTGTTTCTCCTTAACACCCTAATATAGGTCATTGCCTTCTGGCTGATAAAGTTAACTGTCAGAGTAATTGCTATGAATTTGAAGTTAGCCTGCAAATTATCTTGGAAGGTTTTATCTCTGACTTTCAATTTGCTGATAATGATGGATGCATCAGGTATAGGTTTCTTCTTTAACTCCTTCTTAGGAGTCAGTATAATTCTTAATCTGACATCTCATGATTTGTTTTTCATTTCTTGAAAAGTTGTCTTAGTCATTACTTCTGCAAACATTGCCTCACTCTTTACATTTCTAACCTTTCTTTCTTAAACTTCTACTGGACATGTCCAGGACCTTCACATTGTTGTATTCATGTCTTTTAACTGCTCTGAAATCTACTTGACTCCAATAAATCTACCTTCTAATTCTCTAATTCTACCTTTGTTTGTGTCTAATCAGTTCATAATGTACTCCTTTGAAGACCCAAATGTCAGGATATAGGTCATCTCCAGGGGATAAGAAAAGGATAGTGTTAAGGAAGGGACATCTAAAGAATTGACAGTATTATTTTCTTAGCTTGGTTTATGTGAAGTAGATATTGCAAATTATTTGCTGTACTATATGTTTCATGCACTTTTGGTATACAGTATATTATTTTTATTAAAAAATACTCAACAAATAATCAGTGAGTTAATTCTTGATGTTAAATATTTCTTGCATAAATTCTTCCCTTTCCTCTACATGTTTTTCTATATGAAATGGTTTGTATTTAAACAGACATTTCCACCCATACTTCACCTTTCCTTCATTTTACTCCTTTTTAAATGTCTTTGTGTCCTTTTACATGTATCTTAGCTCCTTTACTCACTGTATTTAAAAACATTGTATCATACTTTCTATTAGGCAATATGATTTTTCATCTCTTCCTTTGTAAATACTAGTCAGTGCATTTATAACCTTGAACACATAATGACTCAATTTAAACTGTAAAAAGGCAGAGCAAGCAATTTTAAGACATTACAAGCAGATATTTCAGTTTTTCAAGTACCCTTGAACAATCTCCAGATGAAAATAAATTGAAGTCTTCTATCAGTTAAAGTGTCTCCTGGGTTAGATTCCAGATTTAACAGTATTCATAATTGCCTTCCTTCCAAGCCATTTTTAATCTAAGTTTATTAGTTTCTGTAATACTAAATACATTTTATAAACATGTCTGATTTTGTGACTACAGTTAAAAATCCAAATTATATACAGAAAGGACACAAACTATTTTATTTCTTGGAATATTTTATGAAGAAAAGCATAAAAATTCAGAGGTATTAGACAGAAGGACAGAAGAAAATCAATGAAATTTTGGGCAAGAATGGAAGAGATAGATGAAAACCATGCTGGTTACCAGTAATGTAAATAACAATAATTGTCTAAGTGCTATCATTGAATAGTATCAAGTACATAGTTCATTTTATGTATCCTTTGTGTTACTTTCTCTCTCCTTTTTTAGACTCTTTTAACTTTTTAAAAAGCTTATACTGCTTGATTATGCATTCATAGGCTTTTAAACTCATCAGTCTGTGTTTTATCAAATAGTGCAATGAAAATAGAATAAATGACTAATATTTTAAATAATCTTATATATCATTTATTGCCAATTCATTTACACAATCCTTTACTTATTTACTATATGAAAGTTGCAACACCAAATATAAACTATCAGTGTGAACATAAAATAATTAAGATGGGGTTATATCAAGTTACATTCAGATTTTAAAACCTACTAGTTTGTTACTAATCCCAATATTTCCTTCTAGACATAATACAAAATTCTTTTAGTCAATTTCACAATCATTGGTGTCTAGACATATACAATTTTAAGAAGTCTTCTAGATACTTTGGGCAAGTTAAAAGATGAGAGTTAAAAGAAATTTTTTTTATTTTGGTATGGTTAATCTACAATTACATGTGCAACATTATGGTTACTAGACTCCCCTTATCATCAATTTCCCCCCATATACCCCATTACAGTCACCATCCATAAGCATAGTGAGATGCTATAGAATCACTACTCATCTTCTCTGAGTTGTACAACCCTCCCTGTGCCTCCCCCTAAATTATGTCTGCTAATCATAATGCCCCTTTTTCCCCCTTGTCCCTCCCTTCCCACCCATCCTCCCCAGTCCCTTTCTCTTTGGTAAGTATTAGTCCATTCTTGGGTTCTGGGAGTCTGCTGCTGTTTTGTTCCTTCAATTTTTTTCTTTGTTCTTATATTCCACATATGAGTGAAATCATTTGATACTTGTCTTTTTCGCTTGGCTTGTTTCACTGAGCATAATACCCTCTCGCTCCATCCATTTTGCTGCAAATGGTAGGATTTGTTTTCTTCTTATGGCTGAATAATATTCCATTGTGTATATGTACCACATCTTCTTAATCCATTCATCTACTGATGGACACTTAGGCTGCTTCCATTTCTTGGCTATTGTAAATAGTGCTGTAATAAACATAGGGGGTCATATGTCTTTTTCAAACTGGGTGCTGCATTCTTAGGGTAAATTCCTAGGAGTGGGATTCCTGGGTCAAATGGTATTTCTATTTTGAGTTTTTTGAGGAACCTCCATACTGCTTTCCACAATGGTTGAACTAATTTGCATTCCCACCAGCACAGTAGGAGGGTCCCCCTTTCTCCACATCCTCACCAACATTTGTTGTTGTTTGTGTCTTGGTTGTTGGCTATCCTCACTGGTGTGAGGTGATATCTCATTGTGGTTTTAATCTTCATTTCTCTGATGATTAGCAATGTGGAGCATCTTTTCATGTGCCTGTTGGCCATCTGAATTTCTTCTTTGGAGAAGTGTGTATTCAGATCCTCTGCCCTATTTAATTGGATTATTTGCTTTTTGTTTGTTAAGATGCATGAGTTCTTTATATATTTTGGATGTCAACCCCTAATCAGATACGTCATTTATGAATATATTCTCCCATACTGTAGGATGCCTTTTTGTTCTACTGATGGTGTCCTTTGCTGTACAGAAGCTTTTCAGCTTGATATAGTCCCACTTGTTCATTTTTGCTTTTGTTTCCCTTGCCCAGGGGGATATGTTCATGAAGAAGTCACTCATGTTTATGTGCAAGAGGATTTTGCCTATGTTTTTCTCTAAGAGTTTTATGGTTTCATGACTTACATTCAGGTCTTTAATCCATTTTGAGTTTACTTTTGTGTATGGGGTTAGACAGTAATCCAGTTTCATTCTCTTACATGTAGCTGTCTATCCAGTTTTGCCAACACCACCTGTTGAAGAGGCTGTCATTTCCCCATTGTATATCCATGGATCCTTTATCATATATTAATTAACTGTATATGTTTGGGTTAATGTCTGGACTCTCTATTCTGTTCCTCTGGTCTGTGAGTCTGTTCTTGTGCCAATACCAAATTGTCTTGATTACTGTGGCTTTGTAGTAGAGCTTGAAGTCTGGGAGTGTAATTCCCCCTGTTTTATTCTTCCTCCTCAGGATTGCTTTGGCTATTCGGGGTCTTTTGTGGTTCCATATGAATTTTAGAATTATTTGTTCCAGTTCATTGAAGAATGCTGTTGTTTTGCTCTTTCTAGCCAAGAGCATGGGATGAATTTCCATTTGTTAGTGTCCCCTTTAATTTCTCTTAGGAGTGTCTTGTAGTTTTCAGGGTATATGTCTTTCACTTCCTTCATTAAGTTTACTCCTAGGTATTTTATTCTTTTTGATGCAATTGTGAAAGGAATTGTTTTCCTGATTTCTCTTTCTGTTAGCTCATTGTTAGTGTATAGGAAAGCAACAGATTTCTGTGTATTGATTTTGTATCCCACAACTTTGCTGAATTCAGATATTAGTTCTCGCAGTTTTTGAGTGGAGTCTTATGGTTTTTTTATGTACAATATCATGTCATTGGCAAATAGTGACAGTTTGACTTTTTCTTTACCAATATGGATGCCTTGTATTTCTTTGTTTTGTCTGATGTTGAGGTACTTGCCCTCTATACCCATTTTGTTGAGAGTTTTAATCATGAATGGATGCTGAATTTTGTCAAATGCTTTTTCAGCATCTACGGAGATGATCATGTGGTTTTTGCTCTTCTTTTTGTTGATGTGGTGGATGATGTTGATGGATTTTCGAGTGTTGTACCATCCTTGCATCCCTGAGATGAATCCCACTTGATCATGGCGTATGATCCTCTTGATGTATTTTTGAATTCGGTTTACTAATATTTTGTTGAGTATTTTTGCATCTATGTTCATCAGGGATATTGGTCTGTAATTTTCTTTTTTGGTGAGGTCTTTGCCCGGTTTTGGTATTAGAGTGATGCTGGCTTCATAGAATGAGTTTAGAAGTATTCCCTCCTCCTCTGTTTTTTGAAAAACTTCAAGGAGAATGGGTATTATTTCTTCTTTATATGTCTGATAAAATTTAGCGGTGAATCCATCTGCCCGGGGGTTTTGTTCTTGGGTAGTTTTCTGATTATCGATTCAATTTCATTGCTGATAATTGGTCTGTTTAGGTTTTCTGCTTCTTCCTTGGTCAGTCTTGGAAGGTTGTATTTTTCGAAGAAGTTGTCCATTTCTTCTAGGTTTTCCAGCTTGTAAACATATTGATTTTCATAGTATTCTCTACTAACTTTGTATTTCTGTGGGGTCCGTTGTGATTTTTCCTTTCTCATTTCTGATTCTGTTTATGTGTGTAGATTCTCTTTTTCTCTTAATAAGTCTGGCTAGGGGTTTTTCTATTTTGTTTATTTTTTCAAAGAACCAGCTCTTGGTTTCATTGATTTTTTCTATTGTTTTATTCTTCTCAATTTTATTTATTTCTTCTCTGATCTTTATTATGTCTCTCCTTCTGGTGACTTTGGGCCTCATTTGTTCTTCTTTTTCCAATTTCAATAATTGTGACTTTAGACAATTCATTTGGTATTGTTATTCCTTTTCTAAACAGGCCCTAATTGCAATATACTTTCCTCTTAGAACTGCCTTTTCTGTGTCCTACAAAAGTTGTGGCTTTGTGTTGTTGTTGTCATTTGTCTCCATATATTGTTTGATCTCTGTTTTAATTTGGTCGTTGATCCATTGATTATTTAGGAGCATGTTGTTAAGCCTCCATGTATTTGTGAGCTTTTCTGTTTTCTTTCTGAAATTTATTTCTAGTTTTATACCTTTATGATCTGAGAAGTTGGTTGGTAGAATTTCAATATTTTTGAATTTACTGAGGTTTTTTTTTGTGGTCCAGTATGTGGTGTATTCTGGAAAATGTTCCATGTGCACTTGAGAATAATGTGTATCCTGTTGCTTTTGGGTGTAGAGTTCTGTAGATGTCTGTTAGGTCCATCTGTTCTAGTGTGTTCAGTGCCTCTGTGTCTTTACGTATTTTCTGTCTGGTTGATCTGTCCTTTGGAGTTAGTGGAGTGTTGAAGTCACCTAAAATTAATGCATTGTTTTCTATTTCCTCCTTTAATTCTGTTAGTATTTGTTTCACATATGCTGGCACTCCTGTGTTGGGTGCATATATATTTATAATGGTTATATCTTCTTGTTGGACTGACCCCTTTATCATTATGTAATGTCCTTCTTTAACTCCTGCTAATTTCTTTGTTTTGAAGTTAATTTTGTCTGATACAAGTACTGCAACTCCTGCTTTTTTCTCCCTCTTTTTTGCATGAAATACCTTTTTCCATTCCTTCACTTTTAATCTGTGTATACATTTGGGTTTGAGGTGAGTCTCTTGTAAGCAGCATAAGATGGGTCTTGGTTTTTTATCCATTCTATTACTCTGTGTCTTTTGATTGGTGCATTCAGTCCATTTACATTTAGGGTGATTATTAATAGATATGTACCTATTGCCTTTGCTGGCTTTACATTCGTGGTTACCAATCATTCAAGGGTAGCTTCTTTACTATCTAACTGTCTAATTTAACTCTCTTGTTAAGCTATTATATACTCAGTCTGATGATTCTTTATTTCTCTCCCTTATTTTTCTTCCTCCTCCATTCTTTATATATTAGGTGTTTTATTTGACTGTTTTTGTGGAATGTTGATTTTATTTTTTGCCTTTAGTTAGTATTTGGATGGTCTTCTTTCTTTGCTATGAATTTATTTTCTCTGGTTACATCGTTTTAGCCTTAGGAGTGCTTCCATCTAAAGCATTCCCTTTAAGATATCCTGTAGAGGTGGTTTGTGGGAGGCAAATTCCCTCAACTTTCTCTTGTCTGGAAATTGTTTAATCCCTCCCTCAAATTTAAATGATAATCATGGTGGATACAGTATTCTTGGTTCAAGGTCCCCTGTTTCATTGCCTTAAATATATCATGCCATTCTCTTCTGGCCTGTAAGGTTTCTGTTGAGAAGTCTGATAATAGCCTGATGGGTTTTCCTTTGTAGGTGATCTTTTTTCTCTCTCTATCTGCCTTTAATACTCTGTCCTTGTCTTTGATCTTTGCCATTTTAATTATTATATGTCTTGATGTTGTCCTCCATGGGTCCCTTGTGTTGAGAGATCTGTGGGCTTCCATGGTCTGAGAAACTATTTACTTTCCAAACTTGGGGAAGTTCTCCTTAATTATGTCTTCAAAGAAACTTTCTATCCCTTTTTCTCTCTCTTCTTCTTCTGGTACTCCCATAATGTGAATATTGTTCCATTTGGATTGGTCTCACAGTTCTATTAATATTCTTTCATAGCTCTTGTATATTTCTCTGTAGGTCCATCAACATGGTTATGAGTTTTATTCTGAATTATTTTTCAGAAAGATTGTTTAAATCTATCGCACCCAGCTCTCTCTCTGGGGTTGTCTGAATGAGTCTTGACTGGACCATATTCTTCTGTCTTTTCATGGTGATAGAAGTGGTTGCAGGCAGGTGCCACGTGTGTCGGCTGGGAGAACAAAGTCTCTTCCTGCTTGTTGTTCTCCTTGCCCTTCTCCTCACCCTGTGCTGATTACCCACACACTGGGAGGTAGTCTCTGGGATAATCCCCTAAACTGCCGTGGCCAGGGCCACCCTCAGGCTAGCCTAGAGCACTACGGGGGTTTGCAGCTATGCCGGGTGCGTTCTACACCCCTTGGTGCCTTTTCGCCCTTGCTCTGGCTTCTGCGGCCCTTCCCGGTTAGCTGTGCGCCTGCCGGGTGCGGATTCTGTGTAGTTGTTGCTCTCCCGCCATTCTGCAGCTGTGGTGGATCCATTGCAGTGCCTGTCGGGGGAAACGAATGGCAGGCTGCTTATCTCTGTGAGGGGCTTTGGGGCTGCTTAACCCGGCAACTGGTTAGGGGTCCCGAAGTTCCTCAAGATTCCCAGCCTGCCTGGTTGAGTGCACTGGGACAATTTGTTCCACTGTTGGGCCCTTGTCTCTTTAAGACTTTTAAGAAAGTGCCCACTTTTCTTTTGTCCCAGGGGAGCCGGCTGTGGGGACCCGCTCGCAGTCTCTGCCTCAGATCCTGCCCTTCCGTTTCTCTAATCTCCAGTACACCATGGGATGTGTGTCTGTGCTCCCGGTGCAGATCACCAGGACTGGTTATTTAGCAGTCCTGTGCTTCCACTCCCTCCCCACTCTGATTCTTTTCTTCCCGCTGGTGCGCTAGGGTGGGGGAGTGCTCGGGTCCTGCCCGGTCGCAGCTCCGTATCTTACCTGCTTCGTGAGGGGCTGAGTTCTCTCTGATGTAGCTGTAGCCTGGCTGTTGTACTGTATCTTCTGGTCTCTCTTTAGGAATAGTTGTATTTGTCGTATTTTCACAAATATATATGGTTTTGGGAGGATATTTCTGCTGCCCTACTCATGCTGCCATCTTCCTGGAACTCCCTTAAAAGACATTTTGTGTCTAAAAAAATTGTGATAATTTTGGAAACTTCATCTCTAGAAAACTAGCTGAAGTAAGACAAATTACAGAAATTGGAAAACATTTATAGCACATGCCCAGCACTTACTTTTTATGTATCCAAATGATCAGGTTTGGGGTTTCCTTCTGCCCCACAAGTGAAATAGACAGTATTTCCCAATGTTACCTCCACATCTTGGGGCTCAAAAGCAATGGTAGGACTCTCTATAATAAAAGAATTACTAGTATATTTTTAAAGATACAAAATCATATAACAGTCTAAGAGACTGTTGAGAAGAAGCTATAATTTTAATTTCTTTTTACACTAAAGTTTTACACATCATACTGCGTTTTTCATACAGTAATACTTGTACCAGTTTAGACATCTGACATATATTCAACTTAAACTTTAGAAGCTTAAAAGATTTATTGCATAAAGGAATCTCTAATGAAATAAGTTAAGTCCATATCCCGTGCTTTTATTTCTAGTAGTTTAATCCAAATTTATTTATGGAAGGAGTTTGATGTTATGGGTCAATATTTCAAACCAAGTACCTAAATGGAGTTTGCAATTTTGCAGGTGCTCCCCCTGGACATTAGTCATCTAACTGCTTGCTTTATATACTTTCACAAGAATTCATATGTTTACACCTCAAAATCTGGCTGAGCAAAATTACTTATCAATGTAAATGAGTGCTCCCATTTTCAAATAATAATTGAGTGGTAAAACACAGAAACATTTTAATTATTTTAATAAGGAAGTAGAATGACTGATTTTTAATGAATTGTATAACGTTATTGAATTTAAATTATAGAGAACAATGTGCAAAAGGAAATACCATTTTTCTATAGCAAATTTCACATCATTCTCTTTAAACTTTTCTAAAACTCTTCCTTTTATAGGTGCATCATTTGAGATTTCCAATCATCAACCATTAACCATACCTAATATGTCTGTAGAACATTATGTAGATCTCTAGTAACCTTACCCCCTTCATTAAACATCCATATAATTAACATCTTAGCTTTACCCCTCCTTAGAAAATGGCTTGATTCATTTATATATTCATTTAAAAAAATAATTCAACATGTCGAGCATGTGCAGCATGTTGCTAGTAGCACTGGCAGTGGAGCAGTCATGAAAACAGACCAAGTCTCTGTACTCACAGGCTTATAGATTTATTGAAGCAACTGAAATAAAGCAAACTCAAAAATGTATAATAACAAATTTTGGTAAACACCGAGATGAGAACTAAAAATGTTTTGCTAGAATCTAAGAAAGGACCTGATGCAGTGTGTGCGTGGTAGAGAGGAGGTGTGTAGGAAGGGAGATTAAATAAAGCCTTTGCAAGCAGTTAATACTTAAGAAGAGAGCTATTAAAAGGAGAGGTTTAAGAAGAATATTATAGGCAGGGAAAACAGCAGGTAGACAGTCCTTGAGTCAGAAAAAAAGCTGAAGAACTTCTAGGAACTGAAAGAACATCGTGGTGGCAAACCATCAAGGAGCGAAGGGAAGAGCAGAGGGACAAGGTTGTAGAGAGTAGCCGGGGCTGCAACCTATGGGAAGTGTTGGCCTTGTGAAGGAGTCTGTGTTGTATTTAAGATGCTGAGATCTATAAAAGGGTTAGAGCAGAATGATGGAATTAGATGTGTTTTTAAAAGATCTCCTCAAATATAGTAGATTATAGAGGGAGAAAAATGAAAGCTAAAACATCAGTTAAAATGTAAGGTATCCCACACAAAACTCCATTGTAGCATCAACTAGAAATTGGTAGTAAGGATGGTAGGTATGCAGAATTTGAGATTTATTCAGAAATAAAGGGCAAGTCATTTTTCCTACAATTCTATGGAATTGAATTATATTAATATAATTTTACAAATTACCTGTTTAGAGAAATGCAGAAATCAACTTCAGTGTATGGGACAATGGAATGCAAACTTCCATTTTTTGTAAGCTTTCATCTGAGTAAATTTCCAAGGAGCCCAATTATTACACACACACACACAAACACACACACACATATTTGTGTGCACAGATACACACATGTATATATGCATGTATTTATATTTATTTATTCATATTTAAAGCTACAAATAGGAATAGAAAGATTAGATAGATAAATAGGTAGATATTCTTTTATTTCTATTAAAAGCTTGAAGTGAGAATCAAATAATCCCCTAAGAAGCCACATTCAGCTCTTTAAGTAAAGCCTGATAGCTTTATTAAAGCTGTCAGAATATGAATATGTACTTATTAAATCCAAAGTTTGCATTATTTAAAATATACAAAAAGATATTATAATATGTTTTCATTAAGTTAGTGATAATTGTGGCCCCATCTTATGTGAAAAAAAGAAAAACAGTAAGGGCATTTGTTGAGTTTTTCTTAGCAATGAATATTAGCAATTATTTAATCTAAAGTTGAGAAACCTAAGTTATTGATTATTAGCATTAAATGATATTGAGGTATAAGTGGAGACTTCAATGCTGGTTACAGTGTCCTGTGACCTTGTTGGAAAATAATTTTTCTCTATATTTCTTTTTTGAAATTCAGAAGTTGGATTAAATGGTCAGGAACTCTCCCAGCTCTAACAATTTATCATGATAAAACTTCCTTAAATGAAAATGCAGATGATGAAAAGAAAATTGACCATCTTTTAACTAAATCCCTTAAAAAACATTTTTTGATGTTATGCTCTTCCAAATGCCACATCATATAATAAAACTTTATGGAAAGAGGGCAAACAAAAGACATTTCCATTTTATATGCACAGACAAAAATCACTTATCACAGTTGAGTTCCTCTGCTGTTACTGAAGTGATTGAGCATCCCTGGAGTCTTCTCGGGTGTTCACACATAACGACAGCCTCAGTTTGGCCATTTGGGGCATAGCTTTGCAAAGCTCCTCCAGCCTCATTAAATCACAGTCACACTAGAGCATTGGAATCCGGACACCTGGGCACACGGGCAAGAATTACAACTGTTAAAAGTTAAAAGACTTAAACTGTTAGAATTAAAGAATTAAACTGTTAAAAGACTATTAGTTTCTGTTTTGGATCTTCTGAAGTAAAATACTTAATTTCATCTAATTTACCTTCTCTGCTACATTTTTGACTGCAAGATTTCCATTTACCTACTGACAGATTAAAAGAAATGCTTACCTGGTTGCATATCTTGAACGGAACAGATACATTTCCATTTCCATATAAACAATATTTCTGTAAAGCACTTTGAGACTCAAAAATTGGTTTTCCCTTAACATGCTCTATATTATTTGATTATAAATAAATCATTGTAAGATAACATGAACACTTATTCATTTTAAAGAAAACTTAGAAGTAAAACTGTTCGTACCAAGATGTTGCATTTCTTTTAAATGTTAAGAATAGAGAATTCATGTTTGGTAGTGATTTGTTTTTTTTTAATTTTTCAGAGAGATTACCTTAAAGAAAGAGGGGAGGCTTTGGTATCCAGTGTAGGCTTATAAATGTGGTGTGTATGATTCACGTAGGTGCCCCAAATGGCTTGCTCTAAACTTCCTCAACATCGGTATGGATAGGCAGGTGTTCCTCATGCTCTCAATTTTCCCTAGCAGATAGAGGTAGGACTTTTTTATTTTTATTTTTTATGCTGACAGGCCCAGCTATCTGTGGAAATGACACCATTTTACAAAGGTCCACATCTGAATGGGCTCTTGCAAAGTGCAATGGGAAGATCCTTTACATTTTTATTTGTGGTATTTCCTACTCTAGCTGCACAAGGTAATCACTTGTGCTAAATTTTACTGTAGTTTCCTAATCCTTCCTAGCATTTTTTTTCTCATGAAATAAAATTGATAGATAACCAGAGAGATTTATAACATATGTCTCCATTCTTGCCAAAAGACATATAGCAGAAGGGCACAAGGATGATAAATTATCCCTTTAATCCATCCCAAAGGTTAAAAGGGGGCACTAGCTAGATGGAATTTGCAAGTCTGTCTGTAGTGGTAATCAAGTCACACTCTACACAAGAGAACTCCAGTGATAAGAGGATAATATGAATATATTTATGATAGGGATAAGGGTTATGTTTAAATTTTATTGTAATAAGTAATGCTTTGTACGACTTAAGCAGAATAAAGAAGGCTACCATTTTTAATAACTTTTATACAAATCCTTTAAAAACATCTGGGAAACAAAGGAATTTAAAGAACAAATTTGCATATAAAATAAAAAAATCATCTAGCTGTTTTAATTTAGAAGTTCATATTAATACCAACTTACTGGAACAGTAACTTTTTTTCTGAAAGTAAAAAATCATGTTCTGTAGATTTAGAATTTAGAATACTTCCAGAAACCTATATATATTTATTAATTTAAGAAAAACTTGTCTAATGATTTTGTAAAGTATATTGTAGGTGCTAGCTCATAAGATTATGTTATATTGTAACTTAAATTGTATCACACTGAAAGTATAGCTATATTAAGCAACATAAAGTTATTAAATTGAAAAAATCTCATATTCATTAAAACATTACATAATGGCATAGATTTTATTTGCTTAATGCTGCCATCAAGACTTCACACTAAACTGAGAAAGTAAAGTCAGAGCTGATATAGGGAATACCTCCAGCCTTGTCCAGAATGACCTGAAGACATAGGTGTTGGCCAGCATTTGTTCAGGAAGGTATAGTTGGCTTCCATGTCCTTGACTGTCCTTGTCACTGACTGGTTTATTGTATGCATTACTTGGTTAAAAATAGATCTATTTCAACATTAACAAGTTGCAAAATTCACACGTAATTTACGTTTTGAGTTTAATGTCTCGTAATTTTATCAAAAGCAGTATGCAGATTTTAAATGTCAAGGAGTAAATTCTCACTTCAGAATCACCATGACTTTTCTCAGAGTTGAACACCAGCAAGGATGTCAATACAAATCCCTTGGCAACATCACCATTAAGCAGTCCAACAGTCTGGAATGTTCCATTTCCCTGATGCCATCATTGCTTACATATCACCCTCCATCAGGCAGTGACCCACATTTTCCTTCTGTATCCTTATGTTTGTGTGGCTTCTGTAACAGATGAGCAAGGAATTTGATTTCTTCTTTTTATTACTAACAACTTTGATATTTATCCACTATGTGTGAGACACAAAATATGAATGAAACTATAGGATATATATTTTTTTCATTTGGCACTTGAAAAATTCCTCTATGTTTGGAAAAAATATAGTACTGTAACTATATTTTACATAAAAATCTGTTTGGGGACCCTTTATAAATACAGTGTTTACAAATTTATACTGGGAAAGCATTATTTGAAACATTGCCTATAATTTAGAGTCATGAATTTTGAAAAATAAAAAGCTATGGAGTAAATCAATAAGAAAGGTGGGTTATCTTAATCTTTATTAGACCATATTAAATATTAGTATACACTATGTTTAAAATAATTAACATTTTACTCTTCTCCACTTTGAAAGTCCTTTTACATAAAATATCATGCTAGGTGTGCTAAATAAAGACAACTGCCTTTTGATAGTAGTCAGTCCAGAATTACAACATAAAATACGTGTTCCTATTCACTGCTCAAGGGGAAATAAAACACCAGGTAAATGAATCTTTCCTATTTGAAAATAAAGTAATATGTCACTTGTACTCACACATTCCTTTCACTTAAAGATCGCAAAACACTTTTGAAAAGGCATTTCGTTAATTTTCCCAGTATATGCTTGTGAAGCGTGTCATTGTCATGAGTCGGAAGTGATTTGTACAGATGAGAAATCAATGCCAGGTGTCCTGCAGAGCCCGCGGTGATGGGTCAGGCTTCCCGGGCGCCCAGTGACTCGGCACTCCTCCACTGTTGAAGACCGCACTGCTGAACATGGAACTGATTTGCTGGTAGGTGTAGCTTATTTATTAGCCCCCAGCTGCTTCCCCGTATTCTGATTCTCTTATCTAAGTTACAGTCCTGATGGTGTGAGTCTGAGAATCTGGAAGAGCTCCCGCCCAGCGCTCACCTCTCAGACCAGTCAAGATCGCAGGAGCCCTGGGGACGTTTGCCCAAGTCATCTTTCTGTCTGTCAGATTACAATGAACATAAACGGCCAGTTATACCATCTATGAAAATAGATACTTCATCAGTATACCATACTAACAAAATTATCTTAAAAGTGTCTTAAAACATTTGAGATAAATACAGTACATGTGTATAAAACACACTGACTCATCACTGTAAGTGGGGTCCCTCTCTGCTTCTTTATTAATATTTACTTCTCTCTGTGCTCCAACAATGGAGTGAATGCTGTTTGATTAAATGTGAAAGGTTAGAACAACAACAACAACAAAAAAACCCTGCTACTTAAATTTTACAAGAAAGTGTAATGAGAATAGAAAAAAACAAGAGATTTATCATTTCCAGACTTTCTGAGAGTCTTAGAAGCCAAGAATGATACCCAAGTATAATCTATTTAGAGAAGTAACACTCAACAGGAATTATAACTTCAAATATATAAAGATAATAATTCTAACCATAAAAAATATAATAAATCCAACAAAAGAGAAAGAGGGCAAGTAAAAAGTAAAACACAATATTGCTCCTGCCAAATAATGCATCCTATGACCTTGTTACAAAATGTCTTGGCATTTTTTATTTCCCAAATATAATTTAAAAATAAGAAAGTTAAAACAGTGAGATACACACCCACTGGGATAGCCCAAACCCAGAGCACTGAGAACACCAAATGCAGGTGAGGATGTGGAACAATGGAACTCTCATTCACTGCTGGTGGGATTGAAAATGATGCAATCACTTGGGAAAACAGTTGATCAGTTCTTTGCAAAACGAAACCACCCTTTCCATACCATCCAGCAGTCATGCTCCTTGGTATTCATCCAAAGGAGGTAAAACCAATGTCCACTGAGAAACCTCCACTAGGATGGTTACAGCAGCTTTATTCATAACTGCCAAAATTTGAGGGGAACCAAGATGCCATTCAGCAGGTGAAAGGAGAAAAGGACTCTGTGATATCCAGACAGTAGAATACTCTTTAAGGCTAAAATGAATTGAGCTGCCATGCCATGAAACAACATGGAAGAAGCTTAAATGCATATTACTAAGTGAAAGAAGTTAATCTGGAAAGGCTGAATAGTGTAGGATTCTAACTACATGATATTCTGGAAAAGGCAAAACTATGGAGACAGTGAAAAGATGAGTGCCAGAAATTATGGGAGGAAGGGATGAGCATGTGGAGTGCAGAGAAAAGCTTTAGGACATGGAAGATACTCTTTGTGATACTATAATGGTGGATGCATGTCATTATAAATTTGTCTAGACCTTTAGAATGTACCTAAGTGAACCCTAAGGTAAACTGTGGACTTTGGGTGATTATGTGTCAATCCAGGCTCATCAATTACAATAAATGCACCATCTGGTGGGGGATGTGTATGTGGGGGACAGAGGGCCCATGAGAAATCTTGGTACTTTCTGTTCAAATTTGCTGTGAACCTAAAATTGCTCTAAAAAATAAAGTCTATTAAAAACAAACACACAAACAAGAATGGAGGTTTGTATATTCCATATGGCTGTGGTGCAACCAGTTCTGACAAGTGAGCGAACTTTGGCAGAAAAAGAACCATGCAGGGGGATCTTTGTGGGTTTGAGCACAGCCTGGGAGGAAGGAGTGAGAGGCAGCACCGGTGCGCTTGTCGTGAGAACTGCCAGGAAAATAGGGGCACGACCTGGAAAAAATGGATGAGGATGGTATGAACTGTCCCCTTGATTATTCATAATCCTTTAAATGCAATTAAATGCAAATTTACTTCCCACAATGTTCTGATTTTTATTTAATCTTCACACACCATTGCTGCAGACCTGGACACCAGAAAGACAGCAGCCACCACTATGCTTTTTCTACTAGCTGCTCTCTGACCATCATTGGAGTCATGACCCTGGACCTTTTAGCTGATAATGGGAATTTATGTTTGTGTGTACTGAAGGAAGAAATAACAAAAACGGAAAACATCGATTCTGCAGAAGTTATACACACAGATCACATAGATCAGAGTGAGGAGACAGAGTAAAGGAGGAATTCACATGGACAGAAAGAGAAATGAGGCAACCAGAGATGCTGGGTGGATTGGGTTGGGATTTTCATTCTGCTTTATTTCTGGTAGGAAGAGCTGGGAACCATCTGTGCCACAAGGGAGGACTTCTGAAGCCTGGCCAGAGGAGTTTGACTTTCTTTAGAACTTCTCACATCTCTTTTTTAAATAAAAAGTTAAAGGAAAAGGAAGCCTTGGGAGTCTTTAGATTTGACCAGCAAGGAAATCACTGAGAAGTGAGGAAAGCTTCTATCTTCAATATGCCTTTTGAATGCCACTTCTAAGGGAGTGCATGAAAGCTCAGTAGACTATCCGTGTCATCTATCACTTTGCAGTTAACAAAACCGTTCTCTCCCTTACGCTCTAGAGCTGCAATGATCCTTCGCAGCAAAAGGAGATCAAGGCAAGTCATGGTTTGGGATTTATTTTTTTGGACAAAAATATAAGCTTTTTTGTTTATGCACTTGAACTCACTTACAGTCTCTTTAATGACTCCAGATGAGAAAAGCTCCCAGCCAGCATTTTAGATAATTTGTTGTTATTCAAAAATATGAAAAATAAAAGATAACTTTTAATCACAATGCAGTAATGTTGAGTTCAGGGGACAAATGTTTTTAAAACTGTGAATACAATTATAATTTTTAAAGTATTTCAGTGAGAAGGGATGAACACAACACAGAGTATCACTTATGTAAACATTTGCTTTAAAGATTTACATGTATGTATCTGCCACTATATTGATACCTTACCTTTCACGGTCTTTTGAATTTTTTGTTTTATTTAGAGATAACGAATGCTAAAGAGAAATTCACAAAAATACATCTTTAAACACATAGGAAATCAAGATAGATAATGTATTCATCAGAAAGGATGGCACAATATTGTGACTGCAGAGGCCTGCAAAAGAACCATGATTAACTGGGTCCAGCGGATGGCTGCCCTGTCTGTACTTTACCTTGCTGGCCAGCCGCAGGTTTGCCACACCACAGTCTCCATTACTTGTTTCCTTTCAAATCCATCCCCTGGATGGGATTGCAGAGAAGCACTTCCAAGGCTCTGTTACACATGGCTTCCTCTTCCTTCCTCCATGAAGGCCATGGACGGAGGCCATGAAGGGAAGCCATGGAGAGTGGTAAGAGGTGGAGGAGACCCAGCCACAGTATCCTTTCCCCTCCTTCTACCTGGACAGTCCTGCACCGGTTTGGGCTTCCTTAGCAATGCCTTGGCGTGCCACCTCCCCCACTGTGACTGGCAAATTACAGCCAGAGAAATACCAGCTGGTCCAGTCATGAGCAGTCCGGATGCATATTCAACAAACAGCACACGTATGAAGGGAGAACAAAACAGTAATCTCTGCCAAATAGAGGAAGGCTATGCCATTTATATCTGGAGACTGGAGGAACTGAGCATAAATATTCTAATTACGTCTAGGCAATGATAACAATTACCTATATCCAGCCTCTCTCCAAGTCCACTTCATGACTAGTGTCTCTGTCTCAAAATTAAATAGGAGCATCTGACCATGTTGTCTTATCAGTATTGTTTTTAGCTTTATTTTAATTATTCTATCAGGGGCTCATCTTCCCTGCCCCATCCCATTCACCAAATGCAGAAGCAATGGCTAAAGAAGGAGTTGGGAACAGTTAGGCCAAAACAAGTATGTGGATGGAAGTCATAGCAATTCTCATTCCCCACCACAAGCCATAGCCATTCCTGCATCTCAGGGATACTGAAGTGGATTTTCACATGGAGAAATAGCTTCCACTACATTGCAGCTGAGCCTTGGGAAATGCTATGTAATTTGAACAATTTATGCATGTTTAATTTTTGCTAGGCTACAAGCTTACTTCATTATTTTACAACTAGTGTAGTTCAATGTGGTAAAAACAGTAAAAGGGCTGCTGTTCATTTCCTTGACATACTTAAAAGGCTGGGAAGCACACCAATAATCACAGACTGAAAAATGTTGTCTATTTCCAAGCCAGGTGGACTAGAATTAAATGTTTAACTGGCAAAACAAATCAAGAAAAAAAACAGCACTTCCATTGTCACAGATTTCAAAGCAAGGAATGTGAATATTGAAAAATCATTGTCAAGACTTTTTTATTAATTTTGTGCAAATGGTGACAAAATGCCCAATTTAATGTTATTTCAACATTAGTTTATGTCCTACATATTATTGTGGTTCCCAAATCAGATATTACTGTTACTTGTTATTTCTATAACTGTTGTCAAGCAGATTAATCTCTCCTAAGCCTCAGTACCTTTATCTATAAAATGGGGATTTATTATAATAATAATTATTATCATTTATCTCCTAGGCTGTACCTCAGCGACAGCACTAGAACACTAGTACTGCTTCAGCTGTGCTGTTTAATAGGGGCACAAAAACATATGCCCATATCTTTTTCTTTTATCTTTCTTCTTTTCAACTTCCCTGAAGCTAATTGTCAAAGCACTTCTGCAATGTATTTGATTTCTGCTTGCAAAATTATCACTTTGCCTGCTTTACTCCCACCAACAACCTAAAAAGCACTTCTTCCTGTATCGGAAAGTTTGTATAATTATTTGCTGCTGATGTGTCCTGTCAAAGATACTTGGTCAAAAACATAATATTGCAATATCTACAATGCAAAAATCAGTATGAAGTCTGATCTCTTTTCTGCGACAGAGATATACCTGGTAACAGAAAAGCCATGCCACTGATGCATTTTTTCAACATCAATGTTCTGAGAGAAAATAGTGAATCTTCTGCCTGAAACTTCAGTTGGTGTTTCAAGATACAGCCACTGTAAATCCAAGAGACTTATGAGAAATAGAGAAAATTTCATAGTCAGCTCCTGCTCCTTGAGAAAACTTCTTGAGAAAGTGGTAGCTTCGGTGAGGAGCATGCCTAGTAAAGATGTTTTCCAGGCTGGCACTCTTTATAGCAGCTAGTGCGGTGCTTTCTCCCCAAACCAACGAAACCAGATGTGTTCCCAGGCACCATAAATGTTCTTTCTGGATACAGAAGACTAAGGTCTTCTTCCTCTTGATGTATTCTTTTTTCATTTTTTGAAACAAGATCATTAAAGATGCCAAAAGCAACAGAAAGAAGTACAAACTATGGCTTGACGAGATCATTATACAATAAAAGGGAAACAAGAGGAGCCACATTTACCAAGAATGTCCACAGTTTTGCCAATTTGCAACTTGCAAGTGGCATTGGAGAAAAATGGCGTGGCTGTCAGGTTCTTCAATACCGATCATGAATTACTAGACTGAAAGTCAGGATTCGGCATTACTGTAATTTTCTGCCTGTGTATTAAGCTCTAAACCTGCTTGAACATTTCAAATGCAGCATCACCAAATGTGCATAGATTCTTTTGCTTGGTGATGGAATAATAAATAGTTAGTGATGCTTAAAGAGAAGGCTTATCTATTGGAGAAAAATTTAACTTTGGTAAAGTGCCAGTGTTTTCAAATCAGTCCTCCTATTCATAGGAAATATTCATAGGAAGGTGCAGGTTTTCTCTTGTTTGTATTGGCATCATGCCTCCACTGAGAAGAACATTCCCATTCAAGTGGTAGGGGTTATTTTTTAATGTAACTCAGGGGCTTTAATCAAACCTTACCAATAAAGAACTCTTCTACATAGAGAGTTGCTGCTGAGTGCACATTGCCTGAGGATATATGGTGACAGGCAGTCATGCTACATTTGTTCAGATTAAGAGAAATACCTTCATAGGATAATTTAATTTTAATATTTTAAATATTGTCTCAACAAACAAATTTCAAAGTTATAGGAATGAGAATTCTGATGCAAAATAGTGAGCTGGGTATACAAATTTGCCTCATTCTCTCTTAGGACTCCACTGAAATAATAGCCCAGATGCTCATTGACACATAAGTAAAGTTGTAACAATCAAGAGGGCAGAATGTGGAAGATCACCGACAGCTAAGGGCTCTCATCAAATTCTGGAAACATACAAAATGCATGGGAGGGGGATGACAGATGAGATAAAGGAAGAGGCAGCCCAGAGAATAGTATGAGGCAAGAACAATTTGTTTGGGCCCAAAGACCTGGAACAGTTAGTTAGGGGGATGGAGTAAGAGGTGGGGTTGAAATCAGAGGATTCACTCAACATGTGGGTTGAGAAATACAATTCAGTGGTAGCTGCACCCTGATAAGGACACCAGCTGCTAAGAGGAACAATTCATATCTATAAAATTCTTCTTCTTGTAAATTCTTCTCTAAAGAGATTGAACAACTTGACAAAAGAAAACTAATGGATTTTGTGTGGAGCTGGAAGTCAAGGGAAAAGCCTTTCTCATTCAGTATTTTGGGAGGAGAAACCTGTCATTTTGCCACCGAGTTTTGTCCAAACTAAAATTCCCACCAAGAGGCCATTTTGCAAGAAAACAGACATACAGGAGAGCAGGGGAAACTCAGAAACTCAGACATCTACCCAATATTTTCACGTATAAATAAGCAGTCATAGATCACAAGGCATAGGATTTTAATCACCAATCATAGAGGAGTTTAATGACAAAAAGACCAAAACAAATTGGGGGAATTCTAACCCCAGAGGAAACAGGACAACTTAAAAACTGAGAAAGAAAAAAGTAACAACACAGATTGTGATTAATAAAAATATCTTTCAAGATACGTGTGTGTATATATATTTATTTACACAATAGAAGGGAAACTGAAAGCTAACACCTTTCTGTGAGTCAGTTCTCTGCCCCTTCAAGCCCATTCATAGATCCTAAGATAAAACCCTCTGGATAAAAGCAGGACCTGTTATCACCTCGTAGGGCCCCTGAGGGTCCAAATCTCCTGGAGGCAGCAGGGACTGCCCCTGGCTTTCCCTGTAGTTTCCAGGACTGCAGCTGGGACAGGACCTGGGGTATGGAGGGTCCTAGCGGTGCTGTGCTCTTACGCAGGAGGAAGGCAATGCTGGTTTATCAGCAAAATTCTCCCCCACATTTAAGTGGTGCCCCAGGTTTGTTGAAGCTGTTAGTCAACATGACACTAAACCTTGACTTTGCCAACATGGGACTCACTGCTCACACATGTTGGAGCAGGAATCAGAAGTACAACATGCTTGAACTACCAGTTCCCTAGACGTTCTCACATGCCTCCAGCAGAAATAAACAACCAAAACAATGCAACTTTATGCATTATGATTGCCATACTTTTATATGCAAATAGCGTGGGAAAGTAGTTGACTAAATCTTTTTGTCTTTTAATCTTACTGGTCTGTTTTGTGCATTAATATTAAAGGACATCCTTGTAGAAATCTAGAGTGCTCACTCAGATTTTTGTTCAGATCTGTTTTAATTCAAATAAATTTCCAATTAAGTTTAACTATGTAATTCTGCATTTCCTTTATTTTCAAAAAAAAAAGTATCTTCAGCTGAAGACACAATTAATTTGTTAATATAGGTATTAGAGGAAAGGAAGCAGCCCAGTATCTTCATCTGAGACAAAGCCAAGGGACAGAACTAAAGGAGGCTGTCCGAGCTTCCCTTAGTTTCTCAGGGTTCCTTAGGAAAGCTTCACCGAATGCATCGCCCGTCTAGGTAAGTGCGCACATGAGGCTGCAGGGCACATTGACTCTCCCCAGAGTGAAGGCCGGTGTATGGTGCCACGAAGGACAAAAAGAAAAAAGAAAGAACTTCCTCGGAGCACAGATGCTCTCTCCTGCCATTCTCGGTCACCTTTTTCTCTGAAAGGTAACCACTGTCTGACTTCTACATACTTTGTATATTTCTGCTGTTTTTTAAAATTTCTTCTAAAAGTTAAATCAAACTGTGCAGTATTCAGTGTTTTTTTACTCAGAATGTTGCTGAGATTCATAGGTGGTGTTTAGTACTTGATTTTATGAATGTGCTACTTATTTCTCTTTTCTATTGTTGTTGGGTGCTCAGGTAGTTTCTGGAGTGGAACTTTTAGAAGTGATGCTATCCTCAGACTCAAGAACACATGTCCTGGTGAATCTCTGTGTGTGTGTCTGTTGTGTCTTTAACTAGAAGTGGAATTAGTAGGTCCTAAAATATGTGTGCATTCAACTGCAGTGGTTTCACTGTAAGTTCTCAGAGTGGTTTTGTCTCATTTGTGAAGTGCTGTTTATTTCTTTTGACCTCTTTTTAATTGGGTTATTCATCTTTTCCCCATTGATTTTAAACTATAGAATGTCTTAGAGCAACTCTATTTTTTAGTACAAAGGTGCAGGCACTGCTTCTTAGGCTTAGAACAAAGTGACCTGATCTCAGGACAGTCAGTACGTTGTATAAACACAATACGTATTTCAGAAGCAAAGGACGCCTGAAGAGTCAACACTTACAGTCGCTCTAATTTCAGGAGGTCTCCAAAGGTCTCTGGCTGTAGCGTTTCTATTTGGTTGAAATGAATATACCCGGAAGGCACAAAATCAAATTGGTTATTCTTATGCTGGTGAGTAAAATAAAATGTTTGAAGAATTAGCAATAACTGCAGCCGAAATTCAACTCTGAGCTATTTCAGGTCTCTTCTGCTCTTCAGAGTCCTGAGTCTAAAAACCTGATGCTCCAACAGGGATCTGGAAGCCCATCTGGAAGTGATCTCTTCTTACCCCTTTTCTTAGGTGGTGCTCTTGAGTAGAAGGATGCTAAGTAGTTGGTAAAGTTACCACTCATTAAAAGTTTTAAAGTTTTAAACTTTTAAAAACTGAATAATGAAGACTGGAATCATAATGAGATACAAGTGACCACATACTTATTTACATTTTCCTGTCCAGAGAAGACATATTTGATGTAGTATAATACATATTTGAATTAACCAATTATACCAGAGGCTATAGGAGAAGTAATGTGTCTTGCTCTGATCCCTTTAGAACTAGACTTTTTCAGTCCTTGGGTTCCTCCATGCAATATTTCCAGGGGGCATTTCCAAACCTGCCGTTCAGAAATTCTTCTTCCCTTGAAGTACCAAGCTGTGTGCCTGAAGATAGAAAGTTTTACATTTCCCTCAGAAATCCTGTGATGAAATGGAGACGCATGCCTTCAAAGCAGACAGCCAAGCAGAGCGAGTCTTAGATCCACAGATGAGGCTGCATACTTTTCTACCAAAATGTAAATACCCAGCTTGCTCCTGATTTCCAAACACAGCTCTTTCAATTCATCACAATGAAACCAACCACAACATACCGCAGGCTTTAGTGATTTGCCTGCAGAAACACCACAAACACCAAAGTCACCGTGAAAAGGAACAAACCAAGTTCTCACACTAAATTATACCCAAATGGAAGGATGCAGTAGATTGCACTTACCTTAGTCAGGAGGAAGTTATCTGACTTAAAGTGAGGCACACAAAAAGAGAACTCTTGTATTTTAAGTGTTTACATGAAATATATTTTATTTAATGACAATTAGGAATACTTTTGAAAGAAGAAAATTCTTTAAATTAAGGAAAAATTTAATATGTCATTCATAGGCCTCTTCCATATAAGATCATTATCATAGGATGTGCACTTCAAGACCCCTAATGCAAAAGCATGATTATGATGGAGCAAGAAGGAGCGATCACTTCAAACTACCATAGCTTGGATCCTAATGTCGGTGCTGCCCCTTCCCACCTTCTGAAATTTGGCATCCCGGCTCATGGTCGCAGCATTCCTCCCAAGGGCTCCACCTACCTTAAAAGCTACAAGGGCACCTTAGGTGACACCACAATGATTGCTTTAGTATTTGCATAAAACAACTGTGTTGCTTTGAATCACATACACACTGCTCACAGTTGCACACACTGCCCTCTACAAAGTCATTACCTCCTCTGTACTTGGTCTAGCACATCAGGAGGAGGTAGAGCCTGGAAGAGTTAAAGAAAGCAGAGATGGGGAAGGGGGTGGGGCTGACTGGGCGCTGTAGGAAGGAGGGAGAGTGAAGCTTCAGTACCTGCAGTGAAGGAAGATTTGGAAGAGGTTCCCTTACAGGAGTTTTCTTTCCATGTGAAATGTATTACATCACTGATTCCAAGCTCACTGATACAGATACAAGTAGACACTTTATGATGGATCCCAATAAGTATTAACTAGGGCTTCAAACTTAGCTAGGTAATACTACTAACCACACCAGACATTTGTTGTTCTAAGTGCCTTATGGGCACTTAGGTTCTATGAATACCCTCATTATTTGAGGAAATGTGCCACAGAAAAGCTACGTAACTTGCTCAGTGTTGCACAGCTTGAAAATGTTGGGACCAAAATTCAGTTTAGATGGATGTTTCTCAGTATCCTGGCCCAGTAGTCTGTCTGATGGCACAGAGAGCAGCCCACACAGACCCAGTGGGCCGACAGAGCACACACAGAGGCCCAGGGAAGCCTGACTAACTCCTCCTTCAGGAGCTGAGCCTTTCTCAGGTGTGGAAGTGATACTCCACATGGAAGAGTCAGATGCCCAAGGCCACACAACTGATCATGGTAAATTCAAGCCATAAATCAAGTGAAAGCCATGCTCACAAATACCACAGAGGTTGCTTCTCAGTGTCCCTGGTGGCCACTCACCACATTCGTGCCTCCCTCTGTGGGCAGGTGTAGAGCTCTTACCTGAAGGGAAGGTTGCATTCCGGGTCACGGAGCAACCTGACAAGACATGAGGGGCAAGAACACAAGCCAGGGTCTGTCGTTTAGCCACTTGATGTCAACTTTCATATTTGGAAAGTAAATATTCCAGTTTACACAGTCAGATGCTCTACCACTGAGCTACACCCCCAATGAATATTCTAGTTTATGAATGAGCTGGCCTCCTGTTTTTCCCCCTTCCTACGTTTTAAACCTCTTTTGAACAATTAATTTCTTTTATGTTTAGCACCTTTGCTGAGGTGAAACGGACAAGCAACACACTCCAAAAAGGAGTGTAGAGTTTGTAAGTTTACCAGATGTGTGCATCCTGAAACTATCACCCCATCGCGACAGTAACGGATCCATCAGCCCCCAAAGGTTCCTCATGTCCCTCTGCAGCCCTTCCCCTCCCCTCGCTCCGTCCTCCCCTCCCACTGAGAACCCAGGCTGGCTGTCACTCTAGGTCAGTTCATACTTACCAGAAGATGATATAAATGAAATCATAGAGCCAGTACTGTTGTGGACCTGTCCTCTTTCACTCAGCACAATTGTTTTGAGATCAGTCTCCCTTGTAGTGTGTATCCATAGTTAATTGCTTTTTTAAAAAACCTTTTATTTTGAAATAATTGTAGGTTCACAGGATGTTGCAAAAATAGAACGGAGATTCCATGTACCTTTTACCCAGTTTCTTCCCCTTGATCTTTGTAGGCCTGGTGCTTTATGTAGTTGAAATCTCTGCTCATACGCAATCTGCTCCAGCAGAGCTTTCCTGAGCAGCCAATATATCATCAACCCATAGGTATCCACCTCTCCTTCTTTTATTTTCTGTCTAGAACTTATTAATATCAGATTAGTTTTATTTGTTTATTAAGTGTATTTGTTTATTGTGACCTCATCCTATTAGAATATGAATTCCATGTAAACAGGGTCCTTGACTGGCCTAGTCAGTGGCAAGAATAATGCCTGGTGGTCAATAAATAACTGTTGTATAATAAAATAATAAATATTCTTGCAACTGCATAGTATGGTATTCTTCTTCTCATTGTGCAGGCGAGAAACAGGATTGGGAAAGATGAAGTGACTTGCCACAAACCACACAGTCTGTGGTAATGATGGTGGGGATACTGGAGTCTGAGATTCGATTTGCTGATTTCTCATTACACATTATACTCCCTTTCTAAAAATCTGACACAGGAAGCAGGGCAGAATGAAGCTGATTCCATCTATCTCCTACTACAGAAGTAACCCTTAGGTTTTTTTTTTAATGAGGTATAATTGATATACAATGTTATATTGGTTCCAGGTGTACAACATAGGGATTCAACAGTTATGTACATTACTAAATGCTCAGCACAATAAGTGTAGTTACCATCTGTCATCATACAAAGATATTACAATGCTATTGACTATATTCCTTATGTTGTACTTTCACCCCTGTGACTCATCCATTTTATAATTGGAAGTTGGGATCTGTTAACTTCTTTCACTTATTATTTCATCCATTCCCCATCCTCTCCACTGTGGCAACCACCAGTCTATTCTCTATACTTATGAGTCTATTTTGTTTTGGTTTTAGGTTCCATATATGAGTGAAATATTGTAGTTGTCTTTCATTTCCCAGTTTAATTTACTTAGCATAATACCCTTTAGGTCCAACCACACTGATGCAAATGTCAAGACTTCATTCTTTTTTATGGCTGAGTAACATCCCTCTGTGTGTGTGTGTGTGTGTGTGTGTGTGTGTAATATATACGCCACCCATTCCTCTATCAATGGGCAGTTAGGTTGCTTCCATATCTCAGTTGATTAAGTGATACTGCAATGAATATAGGGGTACATATATCTTTTCAGATTAGAGATTTTGTTTTCTTTGGATAAATACCCAGAATTGGAATTGCAGGATTGTATGGTAGTTCAATTTTTAATTTTTTAAGGACTCTCTGTACTGTTTTCCATAGTGGATGCACCATTTTACATCCATACTATAGTGCACAAGTGTTCCTTTTTCTCCACATCCTCACCAACATGTTATTTCCTGTCTTTTTGATGTGACAGGTGTGAGGTGATGTTATTGTGGTTTTGATTTGCATTTCCCTGATGATTTGCGATGTTGAGAATCTTTTCTTGTGTCTGTTGGCCATCTGTATGTCTTCTTTGAAAAAAATGCCTATTCAAGTCCTCTGCCCATTTTTCAATCATATTGCTGTTTTCTCGGTGTTAAGTTGAATGAGTTATTTTCCTGTTTGGTATATTAACCCTTTATCAGGTGTATCATTTGCAATATCTTGTCCCATTCCTACGTTGCCTTTCCATTTTGTTGGTGGTTTCCTTCACTGTACAAAAGCATTTATTTTGCTTTTGTTGTGCTTGTTTAAGGAGATAAACCCAAAAAAATATTGCTCAGACCAGTGACCAAGAGCTAACTGCTTGTTTTCCTCTAGGAGTTCAGGTTGTTGAGCAATTTCATTATTTAAATTTTTACCATAAATAAAGCTGAAATTTACTATAAACATTTTCCATTGTCACTATTTTTTCTTCCATCATCAACCAAATGTGCATTCTGCATAGTTTACAGCTAACTGGGTTGCTAGAAGTCAGGAAACGAGAATGAAGAGGGCATTCTGTTGCAAAGATTTCTAATATACCAAGCCAGCTAAAATCAGGGCCAGAAGACAACCTTATGGTTAAGATAGCATACAAATTTTATTTTATATCATAGCTATTGTGATGTCAATAGAATTAGTGATTTGTACTCCACCATAATTAACTGACAAATATTGATTTTTACATTGAAATCTTTTATACTTAGAAATTCATAAACTATGCATAATCTCTTTCAACATATACCTGCTGCAAACCTACTAATCAGACCCCTGTTTGTTCCCCATTCTAGCAATGCTTCCCCAGAATAAATTTCCCCAGTTCTAGACTCACCCAGGGATACCTTGCAGGTCAGATGCTTTCTGCTGGACTTCAAGGTAACAAGATAGCATACTCAGCCAGTATTTGAATTCACTAGTAATGAATGCGAAAAATACACAAAAGTAGATTTTGTTCCTAGCAGAGAAACAAGACAACCTAGTGAGTCTGTTTGATTATAGTGCAAACGTCTTTTAGCTTTATGTCCATATGATTCCAAACAATTTTCTGTTGTTGTTACTTTGTACCAATTCAAAACAGTATAATGTTTTAGTTAAGGTTTGTTTGATTTGTGTCTTGGCTTTTGCCCAGTCATATAAAGAGGGATTTAGTTTGATTTTCAGCCCCTCCTCAACTTGGTAATATAACAAGCTATCCTCTCCTATATCATTATTTTTACTAGGCTGTTGAAAATCCTGACATTTTCAGGCATCTATCACAAGTAGATAAATGTAAGTGATCACTTGAAAGGATCTGAAATCTAGTTAAGTCATTTCAAGGAATTTAGACTTAGATGGATCAGTAGCTATCTCTGCATATATTGAACCTTTCGTGTTTATTCTACACAGCCTCCCTAGATAAATTCATCAATACCCATGGGTTCAATTGTCATCTCTATGTGGAAGGTTTATAAATTACATCTCCAGGTTTACCTCTAACATCTAAATTCATACATCCAACAACTCCTTAAATATCCTCTGGATGTCACAAAGGCACCTAGAACTCAATGTGTCTGAAACCCAATTCATAATCTTCCTCCACATACTTTCCTCTGCTGCTGCTTGTCTCAGTTAATGCAACCAGTGTATATCAATTTGTGCAAGTCAGAAAGCTAGCATTGACACCTTCCCTCACTCCCTGTATTCTATCCAACTCCAGATCCTTTTGATTTTTGCACCCTAACTATCTCTTGAGTTTATTCCATTCTCCTTTCACCCACTGTTTCCACACTAGACCAAGCCATGCCCTCAGAACTATTCATCTGGTTACCCAAGTTCTTCTCTCCCCTCTATAGAAACACTTCTTAAAACTCTTAAATACTTCCCATTTTTACAAGAACAAGGGTAAAGCTCTTTGTCACAGTCTGATGCCTTCATGATCTTGCCTGAAAATGTCCCCCCAGGCTCCCTCTCACGCAGCTCTCCTTCACCATCCTGCCTCCAGCCTGCGTGCCTTCTCCCAGGCCTTCATAGTCACCACACTCCTGACCACAGAGGCCTTTGCACAGTTGTCTTCTCAGCCCAATAGCCTTTCCATCCTCATTTTGTCTGGTGAATTCCTACTTAGCTTTTGGATCGCAACTTTGTTGTTTCTTCCAGGAAGGCTTCCTGGAGCTCTTTATCCACCCCATCTCGACCCCCAACCCTTACAGACTCTCACAACACTGCACAGCTGCAATTTTGTATTAGTTTGAGTGACATTTTGGTCCATGTCTATCTTTCCAAACCAGAAGACAGAGACCATATTGAGCTTAAGCTCATTTCCACATCCAGTGTCCCAGCAGTTTTAACAGATAGATGGTACTTGACATACAGTTGATCACTGCAAGAATAAATGATCAGCTAGCCTTTTACACAAGCATTGCCTTTGCAGATATGAGGCTAAAATAGGAAACTCTTAGCACATTCTAAAGCATATAGAATAAAAGGTGGATTTATGAAGCTTAATAAAAAATGTCTGAATTAATACTGTCTCTATATGCTATAGGGGCATTGCATTTGTTTTTTTAGGAAGAACCATGCCAAATTTTGATAAAAATAAGCTTGATTTTTGTGAGACCTGTAATGATATATGTA
This sequence comes from Phataginus tricuspis, assembly GCA_029783875.1. NCBI lineage: Eukaryota > Metazoa > Chordata > Mammalia > Pholidota > Manidae > Phataginus > Phataginus tricuspis. The sequence goes on from JAQQAC010004068.1 coordinate 5,856,757, forward strand.
TTTAATTATATTTCCTAAACCCTTATAAAATTATTAGACATTAATGAACGTAGAGGACAACTAGCACATTATTCTTTGGGCTTCCTGAATCAATCTCATTACCAAGAGATGTTTCAGAATCACAAGTTTTTGTGAGCATTGACAACAGGTTTGACAGCTCTTACTTGAGTACATATTTACTTATACAACTACCCCCGGATTTAGGTCACCAAAAGGAGAACAATCTTCCTAAGCTTTCTAAAACACGCAGGGCAAGAACACGTGGCCAGAGAATGACAACAAAAATAATGGAGAGAGAATTGATTCTCAGGGTGAGAAGTCACTGGTATTGATTTAGCATTCAGCATGAACTCACCGAGCCACAAGAAACAAATCCACTCCACCGTACCATCACCTTGGCAACCCCACTCTAATGTGAGAGCAGATGGGGAGAAGAGCAGTATATTTATCTGTATCTAACTGCACAGTCAAAACAGAATATAAGTTCAGTGTTCCTGACCTTTTTGTAAAATGGAGCTACAGATGTCTTGAAATCATAAAGAAAAAGGAGTACTGCTGATGGGGCAAGTCGTTTTTGTGTGGTCTGTGCATATCAATTTGCACGTGTCTATGTAACACATATGCTAAGGAAAGGTAAACGGAAAGTGTGCAGCTAAGATGTTTAAAATAAAACCTCAGTCATCCTTGAACATGAGACAGGTCTCAGAGAAGGAGACTGAGAAGACATCTGATTTGCCCTGCCTCCACATCCACCACAGAACTGTACGTGTGGACCCATCACTGTGGTTCCAACTCTCCGCACAAATCAGATCAGGTTAAAATATGCGTTTTCCGGTTTCATCGCACAATCGCCAAGTAAGAATGATCTGTAAGAGCCATAAATTATTCATATAGTTTAGGAGTTAATTAAGCATCTGAATGGAGATCTTTATTTCAGAGCACAGTAAATTATTTTACTATGGACAAAAAAGTGGACAGAATTACCATAATCCATTAGGTTCCAGAGAAAAGCTTTCTAGTATCTTATTAGCATGCTGTGCTGAAGTCAGTAACAGTGTATTCTACTGAAATATATTATACAAAGGATTTCATTTGTTCTTAAAATGCCAGAATCAGTTAAAAACCATATTGTACCATCTTGACTCAAAAAAGTTATTTTAATCCTCAGTTGGAATAGTCGTGGGAAAAGCCATGTTTCTTACAGTAATAGGTATAGTGTAATTGAGAGTTATGAAAATTTTTTCACACTCATATTTCAAGTCTCTACTTTTTTTTGCTGAACTAATATCTATAAATGGTCCAGCTAAACTGAGTCTCTTCATTCCAGCCTATTACATCGCCTTATCGGATAACTCTTGCAGAAAAAAATGCCGGTATAGAATCCCTTCATTAGGATGACTAGCATCTCCCCACAGTCTCAGCCTAAATTCAAAGTTTCCCAAGATCTTTGCCAACTGGTAATTGCCCTCCTCCCCCAAATGCATCGAATTGTCCTCAAACCGAAGTTCTGATTGGCTCGTTCTGAGTTTCCCCTTTCTTTTTTATAATGTGTAACATTTCAAGTATTTTCTCATCCATTTAGGCTCAATTCAAATGGTCCTTTCTCCACCAAACCTCAATGATTGTTCATGTCCGAGACAACTTCACTCCTCTGGTGGTCATTCATGACAACACAGATGGACATAAAGGGTTTTGTTGCTATGTGACATAGTCAGAAAAAGGAAAACAAATACTGTATAATTTTACTTGTACTTAGTGCAATTTAAAAAAATAAGGCAAGCAAACAAAACAGAAACAGATAGAGAGGTAAAAACTTCAGGTTATAAAACAAATACGTCATCAAAACAAAAAGTACAGCATGGAGAATATAGTCAATAATATTGTGATAACTTCGTGTGGTGACAGGTGGTAACTACATTTATCGTGGTGAGCCTTCAGTAATGTATATATTATCAAACCCCTATGTTGCACTCCTGAAACTAATGTAATATTGTGCATCAACTATACTTTAATAAAAACATAGCTCCACTCCTCTATTATCCTTTATCGTATTACAACATGAATAAGCTTTATGGAGTGCCTATGAAGTATAAGACTAGATCACTGACCTTTTCAGAGATTAGAGTCTGGCAAAAGTAAAAGACAAGAAATCAATGAGCACACTCTAATAGGATATGGATTATGATAATGGTATGCAAGGGACACCATGAGAGTGTAAAAGACCTAAATCCAATTTAGAGATAAAAGTTGTGTGGAGGATCGGATTCTTCAGCTAATTTTTATGGACAGGCTGCACTTACCCAGATGAAAACGAGGACAGGCAGTTTGGGAGGTGGGGAGGCAGGCACCCATGAAGCACAGAGGCAGGAAAGTGCATGACTCCTTTCCAGATGTACTTGGCAGAGGCCCAGTGACCTGCAGAGCTTTGGAAAGATAGGGTTGGCCAGAAGCCAAATCACACATTTTCTTTGTGCTCAGTGAGGAAGTGTGGACATTATCCCGAACATTGTCAGGACATACTACAAAATTTAAAGAAACAGAAGTTCTTAATGAAATTTTCATTTTAAAACATTATTCTAGTAGAGTAGCAATGTGAACAAAAGATTTGAAGTCAGCTAGGGAGTGAGAGAGAGAAAGGGGCAAATTAGACCAGCGACTTCCAGCCCAGGGTGGTTCTGCCCAACCCGGAGACACTCGGCAACATGTAGGATGGTACAGGCACCCAGGGGACAAGGCCCGCCTGCTGCTGAAGACCCTACAAGGCCCAGGACAGCCCCACCACATCACCTGGCCCCACCTGTCAACAGCAACGCTGACAGAGCCCCTGGAGGGATTCTTAGCAGGAAGAGTGGTGTTGGCTTTGCAGCTGGAGCAAAGACTGAAGGTCTGCAATAGTGGAAGAAACCACTTCAGGAGAAAAAACGTACCGGAAGCAATTAAAAGGGCTCCAGAGAACAAGAGGGAATTAATGGAAGCAACCTGAGGAAGCCCCTGGAGAGGAGGGAAGGGATCGGATGGCACAAATGTGCCCTGGTAGACGTCACTTTATGCAGGATGCAGGGAGTGTGCCATGAAACAGGCTGGGACCACTCCTGACTGTCTCCCTGCAGCCAGGAAAGCTAGTGAGACATCTGTTAGCTTTTGCCTTCAGTTTTCTCCTTAAGGTAAAAGGCAGAGTCTACTGCAGTGTCAGAGAAATTATGAAGCAAGGGCAGAGGATTGCGCTGCGTGGCCACTAGAGCGAGCTCAGCTCATTCAGATCACTGCTAAGGCCTCTCGTGTTGAAGGCAATGGTCTGTCCTGAGGCTTTCCCTCTTTTCTTTCCACACCCAGTGCCATCAGTCTCATAGCTGTAAATACCTCCTGTATGCTAGTGACCCCCAAATTGCCCAGCCTGATCAGACCACCTTCTAACACCCTGGACCCCTGTGCCCCACTGCCCACCCTGCAGGTCCCCCGGCCATTTAGTAGCCATTGGAAACTTAGCAGGAGTAAATACGCATTCCTGGTGGTGCCCCATAATGCCCCATCTCAGTTTAGGACACCTCCTTCTAGTCACTTAGGCCAAACATTTTGATAATATCCCTGATTTTCCTTCTCTGACATCCTATATCGAAGCGGCTGGTTTCAAAACATCCAGGATGTCCACCCGTGCAAAACCTATACTGCTACTGTGTGGTGGAAGGCGCCACCTCTCTCACCTAGTTTACACCAAAGGCCTCCTATTGTTACTCCAGTCTATTGGTAGCACAGAAGTCAGAAGAAGGCAGAAAATGCAGATGTCAGAGTGATCATTTCAAATCCTGTCAGATCAATCCCAACATCTCTTTCTTTGAAACCCTGCAGTACTTACTCAGAACAGAAAGCAAGTTGCTCACAGTGCAAAACTGCTCCTTTGATTGACAAGGTCCTGCGCTAACTGAGCCTGTCTCCCTGCTGTGGGTGGCTCCTCTGACAGGCCAAGCCCACTCCTAACTGGGGGCGGCTCCGTGGCTGCCCCTCCCCCTGCTCTGAGCCTCCTCAGTGCCTAGTTCCCGCCCCCTTCAGGTCTTGGCTCAGATGCCCTGCTCACGGAGGCAGCCTGTGCCTCTTCCTTTCTCACTGTAGCCACATGCCCACTTCCCTCCCACTCCTCAGCCTTCCTGCCTTTGTTTCCACTCAGATATATAACTATCTTTCTAAACCTTTTCCGCAGACTTACATAAATCTATACTCTATCTTGGTCATTCTTTTTATGGCTGGTCTTCCTTAATAGATATGTACTTGTTTTAGGGAGTAATTACAGGGTTTGAGGGACTGGGAATTGATATGATCAGTACTACCATTTAGGGGCACAAGAAGGTCAAAAGCCCAGACAGGGGCTGCACTCACCCCCTTGCCTGACCCGAGTCACCTATGCTTCTGGGAAAATTACTCCCTCCCTGCAAGATGTAGCTAAGGATGCCTCATTCCTGGGTGGCCAACATAGCCAGTCACATATAGAAATCACCTGCTGCCTCCTAATATATGGCAGAGAATCCCTGGCATTCAACTGGGAGTAGAGGGCAGAGGAGGTTGAAGAAACCCACATGGTTTAGGACTTCAGACCAAGGCCTGGAGTAGAGATTCTTTGGCCAAGACCTACCACCTACTGTCGTCTCCCTCTTACCACATTCATGAAGGCCAAGAGCCAATCAGGAAACAATTATTACTATTTATCAGCATTCTATGATGCCCAAGACAGAGTTCTTGGCAAAAAACTGGAATGGACAATTGGTTTGATGCTACAGCCAAAAGAGGGCCCCCTACTGCCTGCTTCCAAATCCAAACCACAGGATCTTCCTTCTCAAGTTCATTCTCAGAGACATGCCCAGGACCAGAGAGCACACTCCCCTGCCACTGAGCGATGAGTGTGCATGGTGGGAGGGGCAGGCCAGCGGTAGGCAGGGCAGACAGAACGTGACCCGCCTGCCATCCCTGTGGCTCACAGAGCATTCTGGCCCGGGAACTCAGTCACCAAGCCATCCATCTGCTCGTCCCTTTTCTGAGTGAAGGTGCAAGGGAAATGGGAGACATGCCCATAACAGGATGCTATGCTCTCGTGTGCTGAATACAGTAAGATTGAGAAATATGAGAAGGAAGACATGTCCCTGTTCCCTTGTGTTTGTTATACTTCTTCCAAGCCTCCAGCACCAGCCAAGTTACTCGCTAAAATACTTCAGGTGAATCTAAAACCAAGGTAATAGCTCCATAATCTCACATCTGTTTCATACATTGTAATTTCATGACACTGTCATAATGGACAATATTCATCAGGTCAGATATGGCTCCTCCTGAGATCATGTTCATAAAATCTCCTAAATGGAACACTGCACACAATTTATACATCTACTAAAACTGTGAAAATGGAAAAAGTATAAAGTATTTCAGAAAAAAACAATACAATGTGGAAATGTCAGGGTCACACTGTGAAGAAAAGAAAGTAACACAGTTAAACCCAGTAGAGGGGAGAAATTTGATGAAGAGCAGAGACTAAACCACCTGATTATGTGAAGACAGTGGGAGAAATAAACTTGATGTGACGTGTACCATGGTGCTGAAGAAGTAAGGCTGCATCGCGGAAGTCAGACAAGCAGGACTGAAATCAAAGGGAGGAAAGGTCCCAGTATGTCCTCCAGACCGTCAATGCAGATGTGCCTGTGAGAGCAGCGTACAGAAAGACAGACGTGTGAGACTGAGTCTCAGCAGATGAAGGTCAGCCAGGGAGAATTCGTGCTTAGGTCCTGTAGGACGACCCATTGCTCCCTCAACGTGCAAAGTTTTCATACAAATAAAATCCATGTTCTGTAAGCACCAGGAAGTAGAGATTTGTTCAAACTGAATGGATTCTAGCTCACAGGCATGTTAATGACCTGGATCCAAGGGGGAGTATGACCCGACCGGTGAGGTAAGAGCTCTTTGTGCAGGCTCATGTCTGAAGTGGTTCCTGGGAGCTGCAGGCTGGTCCTCAGCAGAAAGGGTCAGATGAGGGAAAGAAGACTCTGGTGGTGAAGGAGGCACAATAGCCAGGGTCTTATGGCTGAGCCCCTCCAGTGCTCCTTCCAAGCAAAAGTCACTTCAGACCTGAGCTGGGATAACCAGATGAAAGTGAAGGCTGAGGGCCCACATTGGAGAAGCTGGGAAGCTGCGTCGAGCTGGGCAAAGGACCAGAAAAATCTTTAGTTCACACACCAGTGTGACCTTTCTGCCTTCCTTTTAAGACCAGAGACAAGCACAGCATTTGACTGCTGTATGAATAACAAAACCGTCAGAAAGGAAACAATGAAACTATAATGAAAGTTATTCAAAAACCTGTATAGGTCACAAGATGCACAATATAAATGTATATTTGTTCATAATAATGAGAGAAACGCATTATTATTTGTATGAATGTATGCCTGCCTCCTTTGGTTTTAAATTGGCTTCAGAAACTCAAATTCACTTTCTACACACAAACATTGCAAAAGTTAGGTTTCAGTTTGCTCCACAACATTCATACCAACTCTAGAATCCCATAATTCTCTAAATGTTCTGGGCCGGAACGCACTCCCACTTGAACCCATAAATCCAATTTCCGGACATGGTTGATTGCCACCTGGGGTTTTACACCTCTGAGAGAACTAGAAATGTTTTTGACCAAAGCGTCCCATAAATGAATGAATATTGTTTTTCTCTATGTCTACAACTATTATTCCTCTTGTATTTCATTTCTGGATTTCAGCCACATACAGATTTCAGGAGGCCTGTCAACCATAAATAGACGAGCTTACGATGACCGAGGCGCACAGAGCTGTATTCCTCACTGAGGAAGTCTGTTGCTGTTGGTGATCAGGGCAGCACTGCATTGAGAATAAATTGCTTCTATCTCAGTGGGAAGCACAAGAAAGACATGAATAGTAAATAAGCTTTTAACATGTAGAAGATAATAAGATAGGAAAAGATATAAAGGCAAAATCGTGATGTTAGTAGTATGAAATAGTTGATGAATAAAACTGCGAAGAAGACACGATTGTCTAGTCAGTGAATGTGACACATTTCCAATGATCATCTTTGTTCCTTTCTTTTTAAGCCATTCATTTCATATTTAAAAGAAAGTGTCAGATTTCTATATACAGAACATCACTGAATGAAGCTTTCCAAATGCAAATTTTCAGACCCAATTAAGTAGATTGAATACTATATTATGAAAAATTCACATGATTTGGTCATTGAAACATTGATGATAAAATTATTTGTAATATGCCAATCTTCCAGCTTCCTCTTTCAATGGTCAAATATAAATCAGTTTGTGTCGTGTAACTCCCAAAGATCCCACACTTCAAATGACATCAGCTGACATACATCCATTGGCCCCAGACCAAGTTGAGTCCAGGCAACTCTGTAAGACTCTCCAGGTCTCTGTGGAAATAAATACAGTTCTGAAACATGAGGAAAAATTATATCTCCGCACTGATCTCTGGAAGCCACTAGTGGTGAAGAAAAGACACATTTGCCAATAAGCCAATACCTCCTTTTGCCTTTGAATCATTGCTGTTGTGCACAAAATCCCTGTTTCATATCATACACTTCGGAGAAACATTGATCTGAATCACCACGGCATTATCTCAGGCAGAGAGATGCACAGTAAGAACTAAAGAAAACTGGTAGAATGAAAAACCACACTTGCTGCTCAACAGCAGGGGAAGGCAGGGAGCTGCTTCTGCCTCCTGTGGAGCTAAGCTTCCTCGGAACTGCAGAACATCGGGGCTGGAGGAGCAGAGCCTGATGCCAGCTGGAGAGAGGAGGTAGTCGGAACTCTCAAGGAAAGGCGTGAAGATCTGGCAACAGTTTGGTGGGGGAGCTGCAGGGCTAAAGTTCACGGGGAAGAGGGCACAATGGGGAATCACAGGGGGACGTTCAACCGGGGGAATGAGGCATCCCTGGTGAGGGCAGGCAGCAGGGGTGGCCACCCCCAGGGTTACACTGTGAGGTTTGGACGGTGAGGCGAGAGGAGAGGACGCGATCGCCATCCATCTCTGTTGAGCACCGCTTTTGGCGGCCGGTCCTGCTGGGTCTCTGGCTGGTCTTCGTTAGTCCTAACGTGAAGTTTTGGGATTTGCTCTTTACTTCTCCCTTCCTATCTGTCTACACTCACTGCCTAAACCCACTGATCTTATCCAGTGCCCCAGTGCCATGGCTTTCAGTAATATTTGTACTCTCAAAACTCCTCAATTCATCTCTCTGGTTCCTACCAGTGCCCTGAAGCCCAACTGCATAAGAGCAGCTACATCCTTGAAAACTCGGTATTCTGTAGACATCTCAAGTTTAAAAGCCCAACCAACCCCCCCCCCCATACCCCTCCGTCAACCAAACTTTCTCCCTCACCTGCCTCATATCATTCCAAGCCAGCAGGAGCAGCCTTATCTGCTCAGGTCGGCACATTCTACATCCAATCAGCGAGTAAGTCTGTAACCGCCCCTTTCAAACACACCAATAACCAGACTGCTTTGCCACACTTCCACCACCAAGCGAGCTTCAGGTCACCCAGACTATTTTAAGTGACTCTCCCACCTATATGTCACCTGTCTGTTCCCCACCCGACAGTGAGTGGGCCTCTAAATGTGTAAACCCAGCCCTGTTACCCCTGTGCTCAAGCCATCCCATGTCTTCCCATCTCACCTTTTTAAGTAAAGCCAGGTCACCAACGCATACATTCTTCTTGTCACTGGCACAGGTCAGCTTTATCTGCCCTCTAGATCTTTCTAGAAAGGTGACACCAGCCCATTCTTACCTCAAAACTGCAAAAAAAAAAAAAAAAAACTGAAAAAGAAGCTTTGGAAATGGTCTCTTCTCTTAGGGCCAGAAGGGATTACTTTCTGTCCACAGTGCTAGCAATGAGATCCGAAAACAGCTCTTTCCAGAAAAGGCTTCTTCAAAACTCCTTCTCTGAACCCCCATCTCCCAGATCTTTCATTCCTGATGCGGACAAGTGCTGCTCATTGCCTCCGAAACGTCTGCAGTTGGCTGGCACCTCGCTCGGGGACATTCCTCAGCTGCCCCTTACATTTTCAAAGCCATTAGCAATGTGTTCATTTTGTCTGTTTCTCCATTCTGCATATTGACCCTCTGAGACCTGGACTTTGTTTTGCTCACTACAGAATCCCCCAGAGAACCCCAGGGGTGAGCTCTCAGGGGCACTGGCATTCGGTAAGTGCTCAGCGTTTGTTGAATGAATGAATGTTCTTTCAGCTTCTTGGCAAGTCTGCTCAGGAGCCAGACTGAGACGGAACGAAGCTGACTTTGGGGGGCCTCTGGAAGTCACCTGCGCTGCAGCCCTGCCACTGGCCTTTCTCAGGCCCCCATCTTGCCTCAGGAGACCTTTCTATGTGGCCTCCCTCTGGACTCTTGGTGTTCCCTGCTCCACGTCTTCCTGCACAGGCCTGTAGTACAGCTCATATACAATCGCTCTCCAACATGTGGCTCTAACCCAGCTTCTTAAACTCAGTCTGAGGCTTTGCAATATAAAGAACCTGATAACACAACCCTCAGCTACGTTTTCAAAACCAACTCAGCCTCTCCCCACCTTCCATAGTTTCTGTTTCTCTAGCCTCTCCCTCAGGATTTCTCTTGTGTCCCTGCCTTGTGTGAGGTGCCTTAGTTCTCTGACTGGAAAATTTCTACATAACATTTAAGACCCAGGCATAATTTGTGTTTTTTTGTCCAATCGTTGCTGTATAATCAAAATATACTTATTGGGGACTAGCTTAATGCCTGATATGATGATAGGAGTTGGTAATTCACAAATAAAGGAGATATGCCTCCATGGTCTAGGGGCTTATACTCTGGTACTGAAAAAAGGATGTAAATGTTGAAAATGTATTGAGATATGCTATTGTGAAGCAATCCATCTATTGATGAGGGATTGGAGATTAGGAAATATTTGGCAGAGTCTGAAATGTTTGATTAGTGTTTGGAAGGACAAAAAGGAAGTTGCCTCTATTTTTGGTGGATGTGGTGAAAAGTACATTCCAGTGAAAGGAAACCTTCTGTACATCAATTCAGACTGTATTCAAGGAATTACAGGCTGAAGGTAAAACCAGAGACTAGGGAAGGAGAGGGTGTGAGGTCAGCCGTGTTCTGGATATGTATCTAATGATTCTGGAAAGTTGACTCAGAAATCAAGCTCTGAGCATCAATTTCTCATGGCACGCTGTACATGCCTCCATTAAACATTTATCCAGTCCATTATGGATGTCTCTCCAGAAGTTCATCTTCCCCAACCATAGCTAAAATCCTTGTGAGTCATGAGGAAAATTCCATCTTCACCTTTATTTCCTGTTTCTCTTTCCCTTTCCTCATGAATTGAGCACAGGGTTTAGGCAGAGGGCAGCCCTACTCCCACAGGGCAAAGAGTGCTCTTGGCATGATCTGTATGACTCTGGCATCTGACCTTAACTCCCGGAGACCTAGTGTCCTTACTTGCCACATACGAAAATGACAATATTTTGGAGGCTTGATGAAGGTGAATAAAATGATATTTATATGTAGAGAGAGACATATAAAACACATAGTGCAGACTGACACTTAATAATTGTCACCATTTGATATCATATTTCAGATAGTTCCTCCCTGAGTTCATAGCTGAAAGGTCTCCTTCAGATTTAATGAAATTTTAAATACTCACCTGGCTCAAGATTTTATTTTAATAAAAATATGTAATGGTTTTTGAAACCCTCTAAGTAACTTTTTAAATCACTCAGATGTGAAACTCTGTTTAGAATCATAATCAAGATATAATAAAACATACTCTTTTCAATAATAAAACAATTTAAAGGATATAAAATCGGCTTTTGGTAGACTTTTTTTCTCTGTGTTTCTGACTCAGAAGGGTATTATTCAAGTTTTCTTTAAACAAAATTCTGCAATTTAAAAAAGCAAATTGTATATTTATAAAAATCCTTCTGAGAGGGATAACAGGATCACATAATTTGAGTCAAAGAATCAAGTCATATTTCTTCTATTTGATTCATATAAAATATGTGAGTTGGCAAGTTGGAGTGCTGATGAGAAAATACTACACATAACCACTTTTGATTAGAAATACACATTCAAGTTAACCCTAGAAAGAAGTTGATTTTCACTTGGCCCATGGAGCAGATAAACTGATATTTAAGCCTGAGTCTCTGTAAGAACTTGGCTTTGATAGACATAAATTACAGTCTTTCCAAGAATGTACTTTCATTTATACTTCTCCTTCAAAGTAAAATGATTGATAGTCAGAAAATCCACCATAATAAATAATCAGAATTTTTTCACGGCTCTTCACTTTACTTTGACATTCTATCTCAGTATATTTCTAGATAAAATTAGTTTTAAAATATTATCATTCCCTAGAGAGTATAGTATTATTCTCATTTGCCAGGATGAGATGAGAAATGCAAAGAAATTATATAACTTGCCTCAAGTTACGCATCATCTCTGTTCTTACCATTGTCTGTATTATAAGTCACTCCTTGGCAATAAAAGGCTGCTGGAGCAACTTTAACTGCTTCATGATGCTAGGGATAGATTAAGCTATATAAATTATGCACTAAATAGATCTCAGTGTCTAAAAGAGTTAAAATGCCTCTAAGGCCCTCTACTTCATTACCAAATTCTGAAAAAGAAAATAATTAGAAGCTGTGAAAGCCATAGAGCCTGATACTGTTAACTTCTATTAACGATGTATGCTGATTATAAAAAGTTCTAATTATCTGTTTTTGTTTGTTTGTTATAGCATATTCTGCCCTTGTCTTTCTCTGGAGAAAAAATACAAAAATAAGTGGAACAATATTGGAAGTCATTTCAATTCAATGGAAGTTTTCATCACTGCCTCGACTCTAGTCGAACATTATAATTGCTTGAAGAACTTATTTTTTTAAATGTGGATGTGAGGTACCCACTGTGAGAGAATCTGATTTAATTGGGCTGGGCGGAACCCAGTCATTGTTACTTTTCACACATTCTCCAAGTGACTCATCAGAAGCTCTAGAGGGGAACTATTGCTCTACAGCAATAGAACAGGATCCTGTATTATAACAACATTTGCTGGAATACATTAAAGTTCTTTCTGAAGCAAATGTTAATTATCTAATTAAATTAAAGTGCTTTCATTGTACTGAAAGAAGTTTAAAACCCACAATGTACATATAATGTATATAATATTGCTCAGGGAGATGAAGCTGTCAATGAATAAAACCCTGTCTTACCCGTTTAAGATAGACTTGACTATGGCTTGCTCATGGTTTCTGACACTTGGTCCAGCTTCTTTGCCAGAGCAGTAGAATTGCTATTTCTAAAATGCTAGTGAAAAATAAAATTCATCATACTGGATTTCAATAGCACATCGAAGACGAATGACGATATTATTATACATGTAATTGCTCTTTATATGTTTTATCCAGGCATGATTTCATAAGAACTTGTTGTTTTTCCTAACTGGTGACAAGCTTTCCACTAGCTTCAGAGGAAAAACTGAGATTAATTGTAGTCTAATACATTGTAACTATTGCTTCCAGTTTGTAAAGATCAGCATCTAATCAATAATATATCAATGACTATATTTTTGATCCTATATAAATTAACAGCCAGAGGCAAGGAGTGGTTTTTGTTCTCCATTCTGCTCCTTTTTTAGTCTGGTGATAAATCAGAAGAAACATAATTGTATTTTGATTCATGTTGACTTGAACAGATTGCTTCTGTATAGTGTAGTTAGTTCTTTAATTCATCTTCACATCATGGCAAGGCTGTATTCCCAACAAGCCTTTTAAGGTTACAGAGATGTTTCCTAACAGTGCTCTTCCTTGACTTCCAAGTCAGTGCACCTTGTTTTGTTTTTATCATAGGCTAAACGCATTAATCTATTTTAAGCACAAATAACAAATAATGTTCAATTCCTGATTTAAATGAGAAAGAGCTTATGGTGGGTAATGATGATCTGACAGGTAGCCTCCAACCCCCCAAGTTTAAGTTCCTCTGAGTGTTTCTGGAGCTCCAGCTGCATGTGTGTCAAAGGCTAATTAGAGTGTCTCTTCTCAGAGTGCATAGTACCTGTGGGAATTAAGTTCTATTCTTGAGCACAACCACAGTACAAGACAGGGTATATTGTATTCTCAACTGTGGGATACAGTGAATATTTTAGTCGGTTAAAAGGATCACTATGGACTGAAGTTGTCAGAGACTATGTTAAAATGCCCATTCTGTGTGTGTTGAGGATGCTTATAGAGATGGGGCATGAGACAGAGGCCAGAGAAGGGGAAACCACAAATCATAGCTGAAAGACCTTGCTCACTAAAGAAGCGTATGCACTATGGAATTAAAGGAGGTGACTGACAGGTTAGACCACATAGCACCTGAGTGACAGGAGAGAGAATCAGCTTTCATCCCTGCAGGTGGCATGAAGCAAGTACATATTAATGTGATAAAAAGTGGCTGAAGATGGATTTGAGAGAGATACAAGGACTGAACTAGATAGGAAAAAAAGCAGTGGCAGAGAAACCTGTCAAGTGTCACGTAATAAAAAAGCACACATAGGGCAGAAGGAATGGGGAGGAAGAAGGTAATTAAAGGTGGGAAATAAAAGATGACCCCAGGATTTCACAGTGAGAGATTTTTTTATTCAAAGAAATAGAGACTTTGGAATAGGAAACTGGTTTGACCATTAAGAAAGTGGAAATACTGAAATAAGATTTAACAATTCTTATTTTGAGTGGATGAAAAGAAACAAAAAAATTATGAGGCATACCAAAAGTTGAGAAAAAACACAGCTCAAAGAAGCAAAAGAATTACCAAAACCAGGCTCAAATGTGATTGAAATATTGGGACTTATAAGAAAGGGAATTTAAACAATCACAATTTCAATGCTTAATAGAAAAAGTAAATAACTTGCAAGACTAATTAGGTAATCTCACCGAGTTTGAGAACTACCAAAAAATTGTAAGTAAATGCTGGAATTAAAATATCAAATAACAAAAATAAAGAATACCTTGGATGTGTTCATTAGCATAATTGTAGCTGAGGAAAAAGTGAAACGTCAGTAGAAATTGACCAAACTCAAATTTGAAACGTCAGTAGAAATTGCCCAAACTGAACTCAAAAAGAAAAAATGGAGAACTTTTTATAAAATAAATATGCAAGAGATGCTGGGAAATATCAGAAGTTGTAACATGTGCATGCTTGGAATACTAGAAGGATTAAAAAGAAAAATGGATAGAGGAAATATTTGAAGAAATAATGACTAAAAATTTCCAAATATAGTGCCAAATATTAAGCTACAGACTCAAGAAGTTGAAAGGAGACCAATCAGGATAACACACGCACACACACACACACATACACACCCCTAAACATGACATATTAACACTACCGAAAACCAAAGACAAAAAGAAAACCTTGAAAGTAATAAAAGGAAATAAAACTTATCTTCAGAAAGTTAAGAATTTCATTGGACTTCTTGTCAGAAACTAAGCAAGTAAGAAGAAAATGAAGTGAAATAATTCAATTGTTAAAGACTTCCAACCTAGAATTTTACACCCAGTGAAATTATCCTTCTAATTATCCTTCCCCTAAATGAAGGGGAAATAAAGATTCTCTTAAACAAATAAAAACTGAGACAAACAAAAAACAAAAACTGAGGAAGTTCTTCAGGCAGAAGGAAAATGATTTAGGTCAGAAATTTGGATCTACATAAACAAAAAATAACCTTCAGTAAAAGAATAAATGAAGGTCAAATATTATATTTTATTTTTCTTAGTTTTAATTTCTCTAAACTAATGAGAAAAGAAGACATAATACAACTTCAGAACTAATAAAGTTGGTTGAAGATAGACAATATGTACAGGCAGAGAAGTGGGAAGGAAACATCTATCCTAAATGATGTTTAAAAGAAAAAATTTTAGTAAATATATAGAGAGATACTTTTATTCCTTCTTCTTCTGGGCTAGCTACATTAGACCAAGTCTTGTCAATAGTCATGAAAAGAGAATGGCATGAGTATAAATGAAAATGTTAATTCATCCAATAGAGGTAAGCTGAGTTCTGGCATTAAAGGATTTGCTGTAAAGTAACAATGGAGAGTAGGAACTCAAGTGAACTGTCAGAAAAGTCCATTTGTCATTGAAAAAGATAATACATTTATTTTTCTTCAACTGTAATTGGCTTACAGAGAATGCATCAGAAATCTCTTTTCATTTAATAAAATAATTTTTCTTTGTGGGAAACATGCACATTTATTACCTGAGTTGGTCTCATTATCTAGAGAGGGAATTCCCTACAGGACAGGCATCTTTTTATAAATTAAGCTTCACCATAAGAAATGGATAGTTATTTTAATGAAAATTTAAAACTGTGTATGTATAAAAAGCCAACTGTGCATTCTGCAGTATGGGAGAAACACATCACGAGAGGAGTATAGTAAAATATCTATGATGTGTTTAAAGAAATTTTAAGTACAAACATGATCAGTATTAGGATTTATGAGTGATATACATTTTAAAATATTCTTTTAGATGGTAGAAGAAAGTGGTGAAGCACCTACAATATTTACCCATTTTCATTCTCTCTTGATTTTTCATATAGCAATTACAAAACTGTATTTTAAAAATACAGTTTTCTCCTTATCAAGTGTATGTGCAGTTGACATGACATAGCAGTCATGACGTTCTGGAAAATGAATAGGGTTATGGTCCAAAATCCTCGGTTCCAGTTTTGGACTGCCATTCAGTTGCCTTGTGATTTTTGAGAAAATGAGTTAATTTCTGGTTCTTAATTTTATCAACTAAAAAACAAAAAAAGGCAAATGCAAATGAAGGTTAAACTTGATGATACCCAAAGTCCCTTCCAAATTAATATGCCATGCTTTTATGAATATGTGAGCTGCTATTTCCCAGGAATATTATTACGGAACACATCTTCCTCTACCTGTTTTATACCTCAGCAGTCAAATGTTCCCGAGGAGAGAGACTACCTTCCACATGCATATTTTAAGGCAGATAAATTTGAGCTTGTCCCTTTTGTACAGCAAGGCCCTCGGGCCGGGAAGTGAGTCTGAGCAATGGAAGAAGAGGAATCTGAAATTGGTGCAAGTTTGAACTTGACCAGGCTATGTTGTTTGTTTTAATTTTTTTAATCCCTCAAAGAAATAAGAAAATTCTCTGATCTTTCAGAGATGAAAATAAGGGCTGGAAAAGGAAAATATCCAAAAATGTTTCAAGAGAACAATGGAGAAAAATGTTAGCTTCATGTTAGAAACCCTACCAAGCTAAGAGATAATGTTTGTTGAGAGTCAGAGTCTGGGTTTAAAGTTAGGGTTATGGCAAGGTTTAGGTATAGGGTTATGGTTAGATTTGGGTTAAGGTGAGGGTGAGGGTGTGGGTGTACGGGTATGGTTAGGGTTAGTGTTAGGGTTAGGTGCAGGTTTCGGTTTAGGATGAAGTTAGGGTTCACTTTAGAGTTAGGATTTGGGTTTTGGGTGAATTTTAGAGTTATATTAGGGTAAAGGGTACGGTTCCCTGTGAGTCTGGTGGATGTTAGTGTCAGGGTTGGGTGTAGGGTTAGGTTTAGGACTAAGGTTAGCTTTAGGTCCAGGGTAAGTATATGGCTATGCTTAGAGTTAGGTTTAGTTTTCAGTGTTTGGATAAGAGTTAGGTTAAGATTTAGGGTTACCAGTGGGCACAATCGAAGATGAAAGTGAATGTTAGGTTTAAGTTTAGTGGCCAGGGTTAGGGTGAGAGTTATTGTTAAATATAAGTGTAGGGTCTGGATATATTTATGTTGAGAGTCAGGGTCAGATTTAATGTTTGAGTTAAGGCAAGGGGTAGGTTTTGCATTATGTTAAAGTGTGGTTTAGTGTTGTGTTTAGGTGTGGGTGCAGTTGAGGTGTGGCAGTAGGTTAGGCTTACTAGCCTGGGTTAGGTTTAGGTTTAAGTGTAGGGTGCAGATATGGTTCCAGTCAGAGTTACATTTTGGGTTTAATGTTAGAGTTAAGGTTAGGTGGAGGTTTAGGCTTACGGGATTGTGTGCTTGAAGGTGATGGTGATGGTGGGCATTAGGGTTAGTGTCCTGGCTTTAGAGTTAGGTTTATGGTAAAGTGTAGGGTGAAGCTATGGTTCCAGTGAGAGTTAGGTTTTGGGTTTAATGTTAAGGTTAGAGTTAGTATTAGGTTTATGGTTGTGATTAGGTGTGGGTGCAGGGGATGGGTTATGAGTAGAGTTGTACAGAGGGGTAGGTTTAGATTTAGGTGTAGAGGGAGGAAGTGGTTATATTTAGATTTATGTTTAGGGATTAGAGTTAGGATTTAGGGTTTATGGGTCTTGTTATGTTGAGGTTGAGAAGGTTAAAAGAACAACCACAATCACAAGGTCCAAAACACTACAATTCACCAGGCTTCTAGACCAGTCTTGCAGGAACAGAGATTCATTTCACAGGAAATATTTCCTATCTGTCCAAACCAGTTTAGTTGTAGGTTTACATTCAGGTGTAGAGGGAGAAAGTGATTATGGTTACTGTTACATTTAGGGATTAGGTTTAGGATTCAGGGTTTCTGGTTTGTTTATTGACATTGAGAAGCTTAGAAGAGCAACTGCAATCACAACTTCTAAAACAACTCAATTCACTGGGATTCTAGAGAACCCTCACCTTCACCTTCACACACACCTAACCATAAATCTAACCTTTACCCTACAATGAAACCCAAAAAGTTAATCCAACCATAACCATATCCTCACCCAACCCTGAAACCTACTACTAATGCTAATCATAACTGATGCCACTAACACTTACCACTCACCCTCACACTCACCTCCACCCACACCCTAGCCCCTAAAACGCACCCTGGTGACCACCCACTGTTCGCCTAAAGCTCAACCTACCCTACACCAACCCTCTCCCCTCACCTTAACTGAAATAAAAACCATAACTTCCAACTAAGTTTAAACCCTAAAACGAAATCCAACACTAATACCAACCCTAATCATTACCCCTACACTGTACTCCGAACCCAAATCCCTGAGCCTGGAACCACAATGCCTGGATCACAAACCTGAACCAGCGATTGTGAATCTGAGGT
Organism: Phataginus tricuspis; assembly: GCA_029783875.1. NCBI lineage: Eukaryota > Metazoa > Chordata > Mammalia > Pholidota > Manidae > Phataginus > Phataginus tricuspis. Next base: position 5,874,857 of record JAQQAC010004068.1, read on the forward strand.
CTAAACCTGAATCCTGAACCCTAATTGTTGACTCACCCTGACCTCTATCCCAGACTATTAGCAATCCAAAGAAACAACCACAGACTGTTCAAGGCCCTGCTGCATATACTAAATGTCTGTAGAATAATTGTCATTTCTTTCATCAAATATGCTCCTTATATGCACGATTGTTTTATAGTCCCATATTTTATGCACATAATGTCCTTGTGATACACTGGTATGGAGAGAAAGGAAAGGTTTCCTATCAAATGAATCTCTGTTCCTGCAGGACTGGTCTAGAAGCCCAGTGAATAGAGCTGTTTTGGAACTGGTGATTGTGGTTCTTCTTCAAAACATTTCAACCTCAACATAACCAGACCCAAAATCCCTTAACCATAACCCTGATCCCTAAATGTAGCACTAACCATAACAAGATCCTCCCTAAAAAACTAAAACTAATCCTACCCCTATCAATAACCCTTATCCTAAATCCGAATCTGCACCCACACTAAACCATAACTCTAAACCTAATCCCAAACCTAATCCTAACATTTAACTTGAAACCAAACCATCACACTAAACTGATCCCTAAACTTAACCCTAACCATAACACCCACCCTGACCCTCATGTTCAAGCACACTTTCCCATAACCCTAAACCTCAACCTAACATTAACATTAAAATTAAACCCGAAAGCTTACTCTCCCTGTAACCATATCCTCTCCCTACACTTAAACCTAGTGCGAAACTTAACATTAACTGAGACCACTAACCTTTACCCCCACCCTCACTGTCAAGTGCAACCACGCCTAAGCATAACAGTAAAGCGACATCGAGCCATAAAACTAACATTATAGCCTAAACCTAACTGTACCCATAACTCAGTCCTCACCCACACTTAACCCTTAACCTAGCTCTAAACTTCATTCTAGATCCTAACACATACTCTTGCACCCAAATCTGTTAGCCTGGAGCTCAACTATCCCTACACCTATCCCTCTCCCCTAATGCAATTGGAATCAAAAGCAAAACTTCACCCTAAGTCTAACCCTAAACCTAAATCCAACCCTAATCCTACACCTAATCTTTAACCTTACTCTGCTCCCTGAACCTGAACTCCTGAACCTGGAGCCAAAAAGCCCAGAACGTGAACCTGAAGCAATGATTGCAAGTCCAAACCCTAACCCTGAACCCTGAACCCTAACTGATCTCTCACCCTGACGTCTAACCTGGACCCTTAGCAATCCAAAGAAAACACCACAGCCGGCTCAAGCCCCGGTTCCATGTACTGAACGAGTGTGGCAGAATCATCATTTGGTTAGTTAAATCTGTGCCTTAGGGGTAACAAATCTGTGCCTTTTTATTATCAAAATAAGCACATAATTTCCCTGTAGGACAACGGTATGGACAGAAAAGAAAGGCTTCCTGTCATGTGAATCTCTGTTCCTGCAGGACTGGTCTAGAAGCTCCAGTAACTGAGCCGTTTTAGTATTTGGGATTGCGGTTCTTCTAATCTTCTCAACCTCACCATAACCAGACCCATAAACCTTAAACCCAAACCGTAATCCCTACACATAACTCTAACTATAACCGCTTCCTCCCTCTACACCTATGTCTAAACCTAAACCTAAACCTACACACAGCCCTACTACTAACCCCTACCTGCACCCATTCTTTATATATTAGGTGTTTTATTCTTTGCCTTTAGTTTGTATTTGGATGGTCTGCTTTCTTTGCTGTGATTTTATTTTCTCTGGTGACATCTTTTTAGTCTTAGGGGTGTTTCCCTCTAGAGCAGTCCGTTTAAGATATCCTGTAGTGGTGGTTTATGAGAGGCAAACTCTCTCAACTTTCCTTTGTCTTGAAATTGTTTAATCCCTCGGTCATATTTAAATGGTAATCGTGCTGGATACAATATTCTTGGTTCGAGGCCCTTCTGTTTCATTACATTAAATATATCATGCCATTCTCTTCTGGCCTGTAAGGTTTCTGTTGAGAAGTCTGATGACAGTCTGATGGGTTTTCCTTTGTATGTGATCTTTTTTTCTCTCTCTGGCTGCTTTTAATACCCTGTCCTTGTCCTTTTTCTTTGCCATTTTAATTATTATATATCTTGGTGTCTTCCTTGGGTCCCTTGTGTTGGGAGTTCTGTGAACTTCCATGACCTAAGAGACTATTTTCTTCCCCAGATTGGGGGAGTATTCATCAATTATTTCCTCAAAGAGACTTTCTATCCATTTTTCTCTGTTTTTATTCTTCTGGTATCCCTATTATGTGGATATTGTTCCATTCGGATTGGTCGCACAGTTTTCTTAGTATTCTTTCACTCCCAGAGATCTTTTTTTCTCTCTGTGCCTCAGCTTCTTTGTTTTTCTGTTCTCTAATTTCTATTTCATTTATCATCTCCTCTACCTCATCTAATCTACATTTTAATCCCTCCATTGTATGTTTGATTTCAGGTATTGTGTTCTTCAAAGTTTCTATCTCTTTCTTGAGGTCCTCCTTGAGATCTTGACTATTTTTCTGTAGCTCCATGAGTATGTTTATGATTTTTATTTTGAAATATTTATCAGAATATTGGTGATTTCAGTTTCACTTAACCCTCCTTCTGGCTTCTTTTCCTGTATTTTTGTTTGGATACATTTTTTGCTGTTTCATTTTTTTAGTGATTGCTATGGAGTAATAACTTGGTGTAGGCGGCACCCTCTAGCATTCCATAGCTCTACTCTCTGGAGCTCCTGATCACCCGTAGCAATGGCAGGGGTCGCAGGCAAGTGGCACTGGTGCCTTCAGGGAAGAAAGAGCTCTTTCCTGCCTTCCTGGCTGTAGCTCCTGCCTCTACTGCCAGGTCCAGTGGGCTGAGTACAGCAGGGAGTCTCTGCCTATGCCTCTGTAGTGGCCATTGGTGGTGCTACCCTCAGGCTGGCCTGGTGTGATGGCTGGGGCAGCAGGTGTGTGGATCAGTGCCTGCCAGGAGGAAGGAGCGGCAGGCTGTATATCACATTGGGGGACCTTGGGGCTGCCAGAGGGATAGAGCATCTGAAGCTCTTGAAAGTTCCTGACCTGCTGGGATGAGTGTGCTGCAATGATTTTGCCCACCTGTCCTGTTCAGCTTTCTGAGTATTCTTGTCTTTGCTTTCTAACCCCACTAATCTTCAGAGCACTATGTAATGTGGATTCATGCTCTTGGAGCAGATCTTTAGGACTGGGTGTTTAGCAGTCCTGGGCTTCAACTCCCTCCCCACTCTGTTTCTCTTCCTCCCATATGTGAGCTGGGGTGGAGGAAGGGCTTTGGAGCCACTGGATTGTGGCTTTTCTATTTTACCCTTTTCTGTGAGGTCTTCTCTTTTCCCCAGATATAGGCAGTCTGTTCTGCAATCTTCCTGTCACTCTTTCAGGATTATTTGTATTTGCTGTGTTTTCATATTATATTTTGTTTTGGGAGGAGGTTTATGCCTTCTCACATCACCATCTTTTCCTTCCCCTGAAGTATATCTTTTAATAATTATTTTTCAAGGATCTTTCACACAAGGAGCTCCTGGGAATAGCTCTGGCTGCAAGCCTGTCCAGTTTGCTTGGTCAAAGTAGAAGAAGTGGTTTGGATGTCTATAGTGGGTACAAGTTTGACTGAGGAAAAACTCCTGTGTAGATTTAAATCTTCCACTGATGTCAAAGAAGTAGGTATATTTGAATTGGTTTTCTTATCAGTCTTTCCAGATATGGATGCAAGAGGAAAGAAGTCAGTGGTCCAACAGCACAAATGGAGGTAGACTCTCATTATGAATGTTTACATTTCAGGTTTTACTTCTTAATCATTCCTGAATAGTAAACTGATTATGGAGCTGATTATTCCTAACTCAACTGATTGTGGAGTATCATTGTTACTAAAGAGACAGTTATTTTTCTTGAGCATTTTACATAGAATTCTATATGCTATACCTTATTCATTTAAAAAACATAATTTATAACCATAACTCATTCATTTTTAATAAATTATTTTAGAATCAATTAGTTCCTAGAACCAAAAGTCACAAATTAAAATTTAAATATTTGAGGCAAAATTACAGAACAATCCTGGAGCCAAAGATTAAGGAGTACACTGGAAGTCTCAGGAACTCAAGGAAAATTCACTGTTATGAATGAATTCATAGTAGAGACTAAACATTAAAGTTTCCTCCACTCCCAAATCAGGGGGACTCAATCTTTTGCATCTTATATTCAAATGTCATGGATATCATCACAATGGATATAAAAAGGTTTATTTTTATTAAAAATATTTAAGTGTCATCAGGCATTCTATAAAGGCCACTGAACCTGAAGTATCATTTTGGAATAACTTTAACTTGTAAATGCTTTCAGTTTTATATTTTATAAAAATCTATACCTACCAAAGCCATTACTCAGGCTCATTGTGTTCAATGAGACTGTGATTAGCTTAAAATTGTCCCACAGATTTTGTGTATCACACCTGGGGATATTGTCCACTTGTATTGTTATGAATGACTCATTAGCACTGGATTATGATTTAGAGAAATAAAGGAAAGGGAGATTAAGGAAAAGATAAGAAGAAGGTAGTGTAGCATACTACCATATGCTAAGAAGGTATGTAGCATACATACCAGGGAAGATGGGTGAATGGAAAGGTGATTTTGACACATCTCCACAAAGGGCAGTTCTTCGCTTTTGCTTGTACTTTCGCAGCCATGTCACCACTGACCAAGAGGGGATTTTCATTCCAAGTGATATGCTCTAAGAGCTTTTTCACTGGTTTGTCTTTTTATAAATATATTAAAAGGATGCCTTCATTTGTAAATAGCATTGAGAATGTAGAGCTAATGAATATGTCACATAAAAATTTCAATTAAGTGAATCCAGTAACCAGGGATTAATTGTCAATACACTTGGCAATAAAGGCATTACCATTTACCCTCTGTGTCCAATGGACCTTTTTTATTTCTTTATATTTTACATCACTTTATTAATTTTATATAGGAAGAATAAAGAAATAACGACAATCAACTTATTAGAAATTGTAGTAAAAATTTAACCACAGCAAATTCAAAATTTATTTATTTCCCTGGTTTTCAATTTATATGTAACCAAAGTGTGCAATATCTTCAGAATACAGATAATTTCTCATCAATTGTTGTGCAAGGACTTCTGGAATATATCCATCTTATATATACTGATACTAGGTTCTAAATATGTCAATTCCAATTTATCACTAGTAGTGATTCTTCTTGTCTTTGCACCATCAAAATACAATACTTGAATAATTTTTGAAACCTCTTATGTCTCATAATTATCTTGAAGGGAAGGTGACCACCTTCTTGCATGTTTTTGCATCTTTATTATTGCATCTTTCATTTTTATTTGTAAGCATCATTCAGAGTGATCTCCCCAAAATCTTTTAAATATATACGTCATTTATATCCTTCCAATCCCCTTTTTTCGTTCACATGCCTTCATCATTTTTTCACTTCCAAAGAGTGTCAGGTGAATTTGTCACATAAACACAATGAAGAATGAAAGTCTCTGATATTTCTTTCTTATAAACCAGGATGGGCCAGGATCTTGCATGGGCACAAAATATTGCATGATGAAATCCTTCCAGTTCAATGACTACATTAATATGAACATCATATTTCCTTTTTCCTTTAGGTTACATTGTCTATTCATAGAAAATATAAAGTTTAAAGAATTCCTTTAGGATACAGCCACCTGAAAATGTATCTGATATTTCATTTATATAATCAAATTCATTAACTTCATTATAGTTTCATGTGCTGCTGTCTGTTTCATCTTCTGATTTTTCTAATATTAGTGCTATGTCTTTCTCTGCCAGTTTTTTTTCATTTAACATTATTGGTGAAGAGTGAAAAAGTAATTTTCAGTTCTGTTCATAAAAATTTAAAAAACAGTCTAAAAAGATGGTGTCTCTAGTCTTCTATATATTTTTGAAAATGCAAAACTCTGAGCAATGCAATGAGAAAACTGAATGATAATAAGATACTGATAGTTTATTGTACTTTTGTATCATCCTTTAAATCACGGGTAGGTAAATGTTTGCTGTAAAGGGCCAACTAGTAAATATTTTAGCTTTGTGGGTTAAAGGGTCTATTTAATTTTGTCTCAACTCTGTGAAAGCAGATCATACACACAATAAATGTGCATGGAGGTGATCCCATAAATCTTTATTTATAAAATCAGGAGGCCAGCTGGATTTGGGACACAGCTGCAATATGGCATACCTATTTAAGGATTCCCTTATTCTTTTGTTTCCTTATTATTTCAGTATATTTTAGCCAAGTATAAATATAACTTTTGTGTAGCAATGAATATCTAACATGATTAGAAAGTGAAATAGAAAATACAGCAAAATAGTATATAAGTTAGAGAAAAATTAGGTCAGTATGATCCCTTAATGTATGTGAGGTTTGTAAAAGGGTGCAGTGATTCAATATAATAATTGCAAACATAATTATCTTATTTAAAATCAGTGAATTTTATTTTTGGTTTTGAATGATACCTCAGTAAGAACAAAATGATGAAATACCAGTTATTACAAATAATTTAACTACTCAAGAAACTCATAAACTAAAAGTTCAGTGGAGGCTGATGCTAGACTGTAGACCTTTTTATAGAGAGATTTGAAAAAAGTTCTTGAATTGTGGTGAAAAAAGGACCCTCTCATCACCTTCTCTTCCAAAATTGTTATGTGGTGACAAGTACCAGTGACAGTTAAGCACAGAGGATGACGAAGATTGTAGGAGGTGAGCACCACAAGGAACACGGTGACCGAGTAATTAAGTTTTGCACTAGCAGCCAGGTGAGATATTGGACCCTTTTATAAACATAAGATAAATTATGAGAAAAAGGAATCTGGAATATTGAGTCTAAGAATCTGAGGCATACTGAACTGATCCAATTTTGCAGTGAATCCTGCTTCCCACAAGAAGGGATATAAATTCCCTCTTGAAGGAAGCATAGCCAGTTTAAGCCTTCAGGGATTGCAAAATACTAGGCACATATAAACACACAAGCAAAATCTAGTGGACAAAGAAAAAGACACAGTGGATGAGGGACAGCAGAAACAGCAACAACAAAAAACAGAATATCACCCCAGTGACTTTAGATCCTGAAGTCCTTCACATGTTATATTAATTATATAAAATGTAAAGTGCTTATAAAATTAAAGGTACATCACAAAAAGCACAAAAATAATCAAATAGAATATCAAAATGATTAGAAAAAATTGAAAAAGTCCTCTCCCTTTCTGCTTCTCTCTCCCTCAGCATATATATCATGATAAATCCTTCCTGTTGAAGGGTTAAATTGGTATAAACATCATATTCCTTTTACATATGTCACTCTCTAACCTCAGACACCAAATCTATCTGATTTTTCATCCAAAATTCTTCCCTATCAGACTGATATCTTTTTTTGGACCAGGCCTGCTCCTAGGTGGCCATGATCTCCCATCAGGACTTCTGAAATATTTTTCAAATTGACCTCCTTATGCCAATTCTTATCTTTCACCCTCACTCACTATAACCAGAGGGATTCTAGTTTTCAAATGCACCGTTCTATCATTACAAACCACATTCTTCTTAAAATATCTGATATGTGGGCACTGCTCTTGAGGTAAAGTCTATACCATGTGGATGATGACAGGTTCCCTTCTGTCATCATCAGGTTCTCCTTCACCAGGCACACTCATTGGCCATCTGACCCCTCTCAGGTCTTTTCTTACTGTGATTTTGTTATCTCTTCCCCGTCTTTAACCTGGTAACCCTACGCTTCCTTCCTATGTAAGCTTATCACCATGTCTTCATGGATGAATCCTGCACTTTCCTCATGAGGATTTTCCCATTATAGTATAAAATTATAGAGCGTTTATTCCTATTTGATACAACTTGTCTCAAATGTAACTGTATTTATCTAAGTAACGCTTACTAATGTCTGTCTCTCCTACCAACTGTAGAGCCCAGGATGGAAGGAACTAAGGAGCTTTTGTCACATGGTGATCACCTAACCTAATGCCTGTGATCCAGTGGGTTTAAAAGTATATTTACCAGAGAAAATGACCGAGCAATTGGCATTTACGTGATGAAAACAAATTGGCATAAGAAAATGCTACTCTAGTTACTGTCATGTGAATATTAGTTTGTTAAATGAAGAGGGTCAGTGCAGTGTGCCATGGACATAAACACAATGAGCGAGTAAATAGATGCAAAATTCATTATTTTTTATTATGTATAATACAAGAAACATCACTTGTCATTGAGAATTAAATGCTCATTAAATGAAATTTATATAACTGATTTGCATTTTTAAAATGAGTACATTTAATTCCTATATATATGGTTATAAGAGAGGAAAAATACTCATTAGTTTTGACAGTAATTCAATTTTGAAAAATTTATCTCAAGCAAATTGTCTCGACTTTCCTTAAGATGACTTTGACCTTGACCATCTGTTTGTCCCCAGGTGTCACTTGGCTTCCAGCCCCTCACCCACAGCTGTACTACATTTAGCTTAAGTTCACTGTAAACTCCATCTTGTCTCTATATCTGATTTCTTAGGTGTTTTTTTAAACAACTTTACTTTTTAGAATTAGTGTTACGTTTACAATAAAACTGAAGAAAAGAAACAGATTTCCCATATATATATATATATATATATGTATGGATATATATACATACCTTCACCCTTATTCATCCATAACCTCCCCCGTTATCAGCATCATTTACCATAATGGTCTATTTTTTATAAGGATGAGCCTACATTGACAAGTTATCATCATCCAAAGTCCATTAGGGACACTCGTGGCATTATATACCCTGTGGGTTTGGACACATGTAAGATGACATGTGTCCATCACTAAAGTGTCATACAGAGTATGACACTATAGTGTCATACAGAGTATTTTCACTGCCCTAAAGTCCTCTGCCCTCTCATCTCTCCCCATTGACCCTTCTCCTCCCAACACGTCCCCAGCTACTGATCTTTTTACCGTCTCCATTGTTTTGTGTTTTCCAGGATGTTATAAAGTTGGAATTGCACAGTATATAGTCTTCTCAGATTGGCTTCTCCCACTGAATAATATGCATTTAAATTTCCTCTTTACCTTTTCATGGCTTGATAGCTCATTTCTTTTTAGCATGGAATTGGGTCTGCTTTTTTAGCTGCCTGAAATTTCTCTGTCCCTTTTTTCTCTCTACCTTCTTTCCCCTCTTAGTGGTATTAGCACCTACTCATTCTTCAATACCTACAACTTACATTTTTCTCTATTTGAAATGATCTGTCTCCCCTTATAAACCATATGTAAATGATCTGTCTCTCCTTATAAGCTCTGAGGGGACTAGTGATGTCTGTCCTTCCACCATGGCATCCTGGTGCTTACCACAGAGCTGGACAAATGGTAAAAACTTAGTAACTATGTGATAACAAAGGGCTCAAAAGCTTAAAGTCACTTCATTTTTTTTTTCTAATTACAGTAAGTGTCCAATATATAAATGGTACTACACATATTCAGGAAGATACTATATTATTAAAAATGCTAAGGATTTGTCATTTCACCTCAATGACAATGAAATATATTGAGTAAGTAGTATAAAAACAACTATATACAGAAAAAAGTTTATTAAATGTGTGTATGCTGCTTAATATCAATAAATAAAACAATAATTGATTGATAAATAATAAAGATCATTCCAATGGATTTTTGGCTTAGATTTAAATAGAGAAAAATTGTCTTTGTTGTATATACACAGGATCAAAAAACTTTTTAGTTTAATCAAATTATCATACAGAATGCAAGCAAATGATTTGACTTTTGGTTTTGCGGTCAGTATTTAATTCAGTAACTTTTTCTCCTTAGGTGATTATGTGGACACTGTAAATGCAACCTAAGTGGATTATTTTCTTGACATACATGTACTATCAAGAGAAGAGATTTGAAATTTTTTGTTTAAAAAAATACTGCATCATCTGAGAAAAATCACATCAAAAGCTCATAAAATCAAAGAAATGCTGCAGAGCTTGAAGCAGGTCTAAGATGAGGTGTCAGAGGTGGCCATCTCCAAAGTGGGCCTGGGCAGTAAGAGGATGATTAACTGAGGAAATACATTTTTTCCACTGCATTTATTATTTCTAAAGTGTAGAACAGCATTTGTCCAGAATGTAAGGTATTGATTAAGAAGGAATCGTGGTCAGCCAGTAAGAGAAGAGTCTGGGAGAACTTGCAAGCACCCAACAGGAAGAGAGGGCCCACACCCAAAATAAATGCAGCATGTACTAAAGGTCTTTTGTTAGTTTTTTAAAATAATCGTTTCCATGAAGCAGGTAAAATTTTAAGCAGAAAGGTGAGTTGATAAATAAGCATTGCTAAAAATTAGCAAAAAAACTTTCACAAAATTATGGCAAGCTACTCCAATACCTAAGGAAATCAGAAAAAAACAGAACACATATTTAAATTAAATATAAGTTAAAGTTTCTAGAAGCTAGTGCATTCATTATTATGAAGTAGCAAGGCCTACAATTCTGCTTCTGGTTAAGATGAAGAAGGCATGGCCCCAAATCTACCTTAAAATGACAACTAGGAAAAACAAGTAACAAAAAAACCATCATTATGAATGTACATATTTTGAACACTTCAGAGATCTGGGGATTGGAGAGATTCTAAAGAAACGAAATTTCATAGAGTGAAGTTTTCTTTTTAGCTGAATAAAAATCAACAGCTATTTTCCTCCCAAGGGATGTACTGAGTGAAAGAACAGGCAAGAAAAACACTGAGCTTGTGGTGACAAAGGGACTCTTTATGTGGGAGGCAAAACCAATTAAGACTTTAAGGCCATGTAAGCTACTGTGACAGGTTGGGATTTGTGATAAGTTTCAAGCAGTCAGCTCTTTGTCACGTGACAAATTACTCTGACTTTCACCAAGTAATGCAAGAAATGGGTATTTTCAATTCAAAGAGAGTGAGAGAAGGCATGCATAAAAACTTTGGCATAGAGAACCAGCCCGTAATTGACCCAGCATAGGCCTTACATCCTTGAACACAGCCAAGCGTCATCCCTGGTCATCACCCTGTCACCCTGGCTGATTTTGATATTGTAGTATTATTATTATACACAATGACCAGTATACTGTTAAGAGAGCAGAAGAAGAAATAAATCGGCTATAGAAGCAAATCCCAAAGTGACATAAATATTCAAAACGCAGGCAGAGAATAAGGACATGCTACCTTTAACACAACTGGCAGAATAACAGCTGGCTATTTACATGAAACCAGAAAAGCCAACAGGTAATGAAATGCACAAGGACTGGATTTACCCTCATACTTTAATGCAACCCACCCCCCCAAAAACCAAAATGATAAATATATGAAACATTTTCCAGACCCTAAATATAAGACATGAAGGATGATGATTCATGAGAACTGCAGAACAGATGGAGTAAGTGTATCATGGCCCAAGCATGCAATGCCTTCCTGAGTTGAGAGAAGAATGGAGCTGAGATTCTGAGAAAATCAAAGCAGCCTTACTTTAGAGGAGATGTTAACAAAGAGGAGAAAGAGGTATAGAGTGAGAACTTGAGAAATCTGCAGTCAGCCTTGAGCATTCACAAAGCCCTGATCGGTACACATGGGTGGAAAGTTCTGGATGCCGCACAGTCACACGAAGGGATTAGAGGAGACAGTACTGCTACTGCACACCCACAGAGCCAGAGGCAATGACTCTTCCTAGAGGGCAGATGCAAAACCCCATGGTTCCTGGGGTATTGCTTAGAGCACACAGATATAAAAAGATAAAACCCCATCACTCTGTTAGGGTAGGCAGTTCATTAGACCTAAGCAGGAGAAAAGGGCCAGCTCATCACCAAGGAAGACTTTGCAGTGACCAACCCCTAAACTCTCCCAAGTTTCAAGTTCTCCAGTCAAGGACACCTAGATTGTCAAGAGGCCCAGGACCACAGAGGCTTCCCTGATTACAGGGCATGTTCAAGGTCCAAAGACCTTGTCTGAAAATAACCCCATCTCATTAAAATAACACCTCAATCTAATTAGCATAGAGGTTTTGGCTCCCCTGAGGGCTTTTCTTGGGTACTTATGGATAAGGTGCCTGCAACAGTGAGCAAAAGGTTTTATAAACTAGAGCTGTCAAAAACCTGTCAATCAAATGACATAAAATGCAGGGCAGGACTTCCTGTCATCTTAAAAACATAAAAGCCAACCTAACCCTAACAGCAATGCTGCTTCTGGTTTCCACACAGCCTGCTCTCCTGTGTTGAGAGTGTACTTTTTGTTTTAACCCAATAAATTCCTCGCTGCTTTTTCTTTCTATATGGTCTCTGGACTGAATTCTTTCCTTGGAGAAGACAAGAATCAGGGAAACATAACGCATTCCACAGGTGAAAGCTCCGCCCCAGCTCACTGCAGCCTCCCTCACTTTTGAGCCCAGCAGGCCTGAAGAAAAAGAGAGAGAAAGATTTTAAGAAATGAAAACACCTTTCGCCCATCCCTCCGTCCCGTTCTCCTGTGGCAGCCACCAGTTTTTTCTCTGTATTTATGAGTCTATTTTGACTTTGTCCCTTTCTTTGTTTGCTTTTAGCTTCCACATGTAAGTGAAAACATGTTATTTGTCTTTGCCTGACTTATCTCACTTAGCATAATAATACCCTCCAGGTCCATCCACGTTGATGCAAATGGCAATACCTCATTCTTTTTCATGACTAACATTCCTCTGTACATATGTACCACATCTTCTTTATTCATTCATGTATGGATGAACATTTAGGGGAAAAAGGGACTCACATTTCCAATTACAAAATAAATAAGTCATGGGGGATGAAAAGTACAGCCCAGGGAATACAGTCAAAATATTGTAATAACTGGGCAACAGATGGTGACTATGCTTACCCCGGTGAGCATTTCCTAATGCATATAATTGAATCAATATGCTGCACACCTGAAACTAATATAAGATTTTATATGAACAATAATAAAAATAACTTGAACTTCAATAAAAATAAATAAAATTGAACAGTAATTTTTTTTAATGAAAAAACCCCCAACAGTCTGTCCCTTTCCCCATTCTCACAAGAAAGAGAAAGGAAAAGCGAATCCTCCTTGGACAACAGGGTGGGAAGTCACTTCTGCTCCCTCAGGGCTGTGGTTAGCCCCCAGCACCCAAGAGCCACCATGTCCCCACCACAATCATTACCCCCTGCGCTCTGGGCCCAAGGCCCCCTCCCTGCACACTCCAAGCGTCCTAGCTGGCCCACCTGGGGCGCTGCGTGCACTCCCCCCCCCAACCCATCAAGCGTGCAGTGGACGGGACAAACACTTGGTTTCCCTCTCCGTTGAGGACGGCCATCCTAAACCGTCTGCAGCTCCACACCTGCCTTACAGAAGGACATGCTTCCTGGAGGCCACCTGGGCAGCCTTCGGCAGCATCTGAAGAATTTGTACAATTTGGGGGTATTCCCAACTGTAATTTTGCTTGTGTTTGCTTGAGTGTCAGACCAGGGCAGCTGGATGTGAGAAGTTCCAGGGAGGGTCATGCTGTTTTGAGGCCTCTGCAATGCGGTTGTCAAGACCTGTTGCTGGACTCTGACCTGCGCCTAGAGCTGCTCGGCTTCCCCAGGCAGGTGCTAAGCCACCGCGGGCCAGCCTGCAGGGCACCTGAAGCGCCCTCGGACCTGGGTGATCCCACAAAGTGGCAGCAGCCACCCCATCTCCTCCCGGTAGGGGCGGCCCTGCACTTCCGTGTAACCTAGGCCACGCAGAAGAAAGTTCAGTCCAGCCCAACGTGCCACCTGCCCTTCCCTGGGCTGTACCTCCTCAACTCCCTGGTGCCTCGCCGGGCGCTCTGGAGGCTGATTGTCACAGTGATTAGAGAAGGTCCCTCTCTGCCACGTGGTCCCAGAGGGACCCCTCTTTGAGAAAACCAGGTGTGGGGAACATCTTCATCAAGGACCTAGACAAATCTATAGATAACAAGGCTTTTTATTATACTTCTGCTTTTGGAAACATTCACCTACAAGGTACTGTGTGATGAGAAAAGCTCTACAGGTGGCACCCTGGTCACTTTGAACCCCAAGAGGCTTACTAAAGAGGCTGTCATCTCCCCCATGACCACAAAGCATGAGAAGATTCCTCTCAAAAAGAGAAGGTAGAAAAATCCAAGGAATTCACCAATGTTTATATAAAAAACGGGAAGAGGGGGATGAGGAAAGTCTGGCAGAACCGTGCAACCAGTTTGGTAAGATCCTGTGTGCCAAGGTGATGAGATACCCCAGGAAAAATCCACAGCCATTGACTTTGTGAGTTAGGAAAAACAGAAGGATGTCGGTAAGGCCCTGGAAGAGATGAATGGAAAAATATCAATGAGAAAGTCATATTTTTAGGCCTTGCACAGAAGAAAGGGCAATATTTCATATACTTATTATCCATCTGTTTATCTTCTTTGGTGAGGGGGTCTATTTAGATAATTTTGTCCATTTGTAAATTGGGCATTTTCCCCCATATTGTTGAGTTTTAAGAGTTGATTGTTTATTTAGGATTTCACCCATCTATCAGATGTATGTTTTGCAAATATTTTCTCACAGTCTGTTGTCTTTGCATTCTTTTAACAGTTCTTTCACTTATCTTTTAAAAATTATTTAATTTTAATAATGCCCAACCTATTGATTCTTTCCTTCACAGGTTATACATTCAGTACAGTACCCAAAAAATCATCTCCAAGGTCTTTTTTTTTTCCATGTTCTCTTCTAGGAGTTTTATAATTTTGCATTTTACCTTTAGTGCAATAATCTATTTTGAGTTAATTTATGTGAAAAGTTTACAGTCTGCCTACACTATTTATTTCTATGTGGATATCCAGTATTACGTACTATTTTTTTGAAAAGATGATCCTTTCTCCATTGAGTTGCTTTTATTAATGCTCTGTTGACTCTTTCTCGGTGGGTCTGTTTTCAAGCTCTCTGTTCTGCTTCACTGGTTGATCTACTTGTCCATTATTTTGCCATTGCCACACTGTCATTATTACTTCAAATCTGTAGTTAGTCTTGAAGTTGGGTAGTGTCATTGCTCTGACTTTAAAGAGGAATTATTGAAAGATAACCTAATGTGGTGTTGCCTATTCTGGATCTTTTGCCTTTTCAAATAAACATTAGAATCATTTTATTAATATCCACAAAATAACTTACTAAAATTTTTATTGGGATTGCGTTGAATCTATAGATCAAGTTGGGAAGAACTGACATCTTGACAATGCTGAGCCTTCCTATCCATGAACATAGGGTATCTCTCCATTTGTTTAACTCTTTGAATTCTTTCATCAGAGATTTATAGTGTTCCTAAGATTTATTCATATTTCATTAGATTTATATGCATTTAATATTTGTTGTGCTAATGTACACAGTATTTTTAAAATTCAAATTGTACCTCTTCATTACAGAATATAAAAGAAAGCAACAAACTTTTGCATATTAACCTTGTATCTCATAACCTTGTTTTATTCATATATTAGTCTTGTGTTTTGTAGTCTTTGGGGTTTTCTACTTAGATAATCATGTCCTTTCAAACAAAGTTTTATTTCTTCTTTTCCAATCTGTATCCCTTTTATTTCTATTACTTGTCTTATTGTATCAGTTAGTACTTCTGATACAATACTGAATAGAAATTGTGAGACTGGACATCCTTGACATATTCCGACCATAGTGGGAAAGCATGTGTTTCTTAACACTAGCTATAATATACAGTGTAGAGGTTTTGTATATATTCTTTATCAACCTATGATGAAGTTCCCCTCTATTCCTGCTTGGCTGAGAGGTTTTTTTTTTATTAATGGGCATTTTTCTTTGACAAGTGTTCTTTCTGCATCTATTGATACAATGATATTTTTTTCTTTAGCTTTTGATAGGATGGATTACATTAATTGTTTTTCAATTTGAACTACCCTTGCATCCCTGGAAAGAACCCAACTTGGGTTGAAGTGTCTCATGCTTTTTATACATTCTTGTATCCAAATTACTAATATAATTGGAGGAATTTTACATCATTGTTTATGAGAGATATTGGTCTATAGTATTTCTTTTTGGGGTAATGCTGGCCTCATGAAATAAGGTAGTATTGCCTCTGCTCTGTTACCTGTGTGAAATTATAGATAATTGGCATAACTTCTTTCTTAAATGTTTGATAGAATTCATTATTGAATCCATCTGAGCTGCAGCATTTTTGGGGGGGGAGCTTATTAATTACCGATTCAATTTCTTCCACGGAGATAAGTGTACTACAATTGTCTGTTTCTGATTGTGTGAATTTTAGCAGATTGTGTCTTCTGAGAGTTGGTCTATTTCATCTATGTATCAAATTTGTGAGCATAGAGCTGCTTATATTATTATTTTATTATACTATTAATATCCATGGGATCATTTATGACAGCCCTTCTTAAATTTCACTGCTTAGTATTTTGTGTCTTTTGCTCTTCTTATTCAACCTAGCTAGAGGTTTAACAATTAAATGAAATTTCAAAGAATGATATTTTGGTTTTTGTTAATTTTTTTCTCTATTGATTTCCTGTTTTCAATTTCATTGATCTCCATTCTAAAATTTGTTGTTTTGTTTCTCTTCTCTCTAATTTGGATTTAATTTGCTCTCATTTTTCTAGATGCCTAAAGTAGAAGCTTAGAGTACTGATTTTAATTTTCCTTTTTTCTAATATATGCAATACATGTTATAGTTTCCCTGTAAACATTACTTTTGCAGCAATACTTGAAGATAGGTCAATATAGGACCAGTTTGAGAAACAGAAAAATAAGAGAATTGAGATAAATTAACAGTGTTTCAGAGACCTGTAGGACACCATCAAGTATTCTAATACATGCAGATAGTCCAGTCCCAGAAGGAGAGGAGAGAGAAAGGGGATAAAGGATATTTGAGGAAACAATGCCTGAAAATGTCCAAATTTGGTAAGTAACATTAATTTATATATCAAAGAAATTAAACAAACCCCAAGCAGCATAAACTCAGGAACAACAACAGCTAGGCACAGAGTGAAAATGTCAAAAGACAAAAGAGACTATCTTGAAAGAAGCAAGAGAAGTGAATTGTCATATACAAGAGTCTCAATAAGATAGTCAATTTCTGAAAACATGGAAGCCAGAAGGCGTGGGATGACATATTTAAAGTGCTTAAGGGGTAAAAGACTGTCTACCAATAATCCTATACCCCTGTCATTAGCCAAGGAAGATACGAGATTTATGAGAAGTCTTAAAACTGAAAACTGGATCAGAGTGAAAGATCAGAATAGCTTCTCTGGAAAATTCTGGAGAATATCCTGTGTGAGTTTAGTATGATATACTTTCTTACTGAGCTGCCTTCATTTTAGGGTTTTAAGATACTCTCTTTCCATTGTTCAAATCTTATCTTCCAGTCCAAAAGGAATTTGTCCAACATGTTTTGTTTTAATTGTTTGCTATTCATTTAGTAAGGACATAAAATATTTTTATTTATAAATATTTTATATTTATTCATAATAAAATGTAAATGACAATATTTTAGATTATTTGGATATTTCTTTCATTTCAGGAAAGTTGTATGCTAAGAAGCATTCATAGTAAGGTTATATAGGTTACCACTCAAAAATATAATCCCAAATTCTTGTGCCTATGATTATATTATGCTTCCTTTGTGATACGGAATTTTAAATGGTTCCTATCTATTTGTATTCCTAGGCAAAAATGGCCAACTTTTCTACAAGTGTACCTTATAAATACTTTATTTATACCATTATGCCATTTCTGTTATTTGTTTTCCATTCTGTGTCCCCAACTAGACTGTGAACTCATGAAACCAAAATCAGAGAAAGAATTTTCATGGAGCTTGAAATATGAGACATTTAAATATATATATGAAATATATATATTATATATTAATTTCTTTCTTAATTGGTAGAATTCATTACTGAATTCATCTGAGCTGTTGCATTCTTTTTCGGGGAGCTTATTAATTACTGACTCAATTTATTTCATGGAGATGATATATATATATATATTAAATATATATGTGTGTGCATGTGTATATGGAACAAACCACTGAACCACTTTGGCCTTCATAGTTGTCAACTATATGATGGGAAGCTGTGTCTGGTTTTACACTTTGTACTAATGTTTTTTTAGATGCTTAGCACATCCTACCACTTGATTCATTCCTTGCTGATGGCAGGTGCTATATCACAAAAGCTTAGATAGATACCATTCACTGAAGAATCGTGGGAGAAAATCTTATTTTGATGTGCAGTAGAAACTTAACTGTTATTTCAAAGATTCTTTCACTTTTCTTTATCTCTTTTCTAGCAGCAATTCTATTAAAATATAAATTTTAATATACCCACTAGAATACTATGTCTAATGCTGGGGACCATCAGTAGAATGCTGATATTTGAAGACTACATTCATAGCTTATGAAAAGACATTCTTAAACTTTATGTAATTTCAAGAGATCAAAATCTCTGAGTCCATGACAGAGAAGCATGGCATACATAATTGTTTTTTAAATTCAATTGTAGTACTTTCCTTGGTCCTTATTTGAAAAACTCATGAGGATTCCTTTCTTATTTCAACATTACCAGAGGATAATCATTATTTCTGCTTGCTCAAGAGTTTAAATAAAAATCAGCGAATGGGAGTTTATTTAGTGCCTAGGATGTATGGAGTTCAGCTGTGTGTTAGGTACTGAAAATTTATGTAATAGAAATAATATACAGTGCCTTTTAAAAGTGAACTTTAAATTTTCCTTATATTTATTGCAATTGAAGTCTATGGGCTTATAAATATCAAAACTATATGACACTCTAATGAAGCTATACAGCTTCATGAAGAGAGCAAGAATTATAATCAGTTTTGTCTTATCCCAACTCTTGTTCTCTTCACTATTTCTTACATTCTCCTATTATATTTTCAGTTTAAAATGAAGGGATTTATTTTCAAAAAGGGCCATAAAAAGGAAAACATCTTAACTGACTTACATCACCAGGTGAAACATGAAAAAATGTTTCATGACTGGGCATTGAAGTGTATATAAGATAGTGGGAATTAGAAAGAGAAAGGAAAAATGATCCAGGAAAATGAGCAGTGACTTCAGGTAATACCTTCTTGGCTTTCCTTAAAATTCCAGCTTACAGACTTTTGAATAACAAAAACTCTTCCTGAAAGTCTATTGATATATACTGTATTTTATTGGGATTGTTAAAAAGAAGAATTAAAAATAAGTATCATATAATCCATAGTTAATAGATGAAAGGTAGTAAGAGTTGATATTTGTGACTAATTATATAAAGATACTGAAATAAGTAAAAGGTAACTGAAAACAGTGGTGAAATAAAAAGAAGATATGGAAATATCAAAAAAGAGCAATTTGAAAATTAGTGATCATTTTGAGAACTAAACCTTACATTTTTAAGAAACACCATATTGTCAGTTAAATATCAACAATAATGTAAACAAGATTCAATTTCAACCGATAATGCTGTTTTTGCCACAGTAACACATATGGTAGCACCATGTTAGAATAATTTGTGGGAATTATTAGAAATGAATGGGTTAGACACTGTCCACTGCCTTTTGATGTGAAATGTGCATTAGAAGCTATATCCCCTTGAAGACTGGGCTGGCACACTGTATTGAGATTTGAAATTTTATTATGGAGAATCTATGAAAGGCACTAGGTGGACACCTTAGAAACATAAACACCATATTTTATTTGGTTTAAAAATATTTTAATTACATTTATGTTGAGCGATTTATTAACCCTATTAAATTATAGACACAAAGCTCATTTGCAGTCTAGATTGTGCCTCTTTTCAGCAATTTTGTATTGTGTACATGGTATGCTTCAGGCCCTCTTCTAGGTGCCACGGGTACAGTCAAAGCCTTTTCCTCAAAAGAAAAATGATCTACATTTGATGGCATAGTTATACTGCAAAGTCGTAAAGGCCTGTGTTGTGATTCACCCTTACAGTCTACATGAGATTCCACACAGCATCCCCTCTGTCCGTGGATACTACAAACGCCCCAGCTTACAGAGCAACACCAAGGCAGTGAGAAGCTTCTCAGAGACTTCTCTTCCCACACCACATACGAAGTGGCAGCCTCTTGGACTCTGACTGCAACAACATTTCCAGATAGGTACATGCTATTGCCCAAATACAAAAAAAGGCCCTCTAAGAGGTGCACCTTTTTCTTAACACAAAGAGGGAGCAAATGCAGTAATTGTTCTATTCCATCCAAAATATATCTTGATACACCTTGGGACGGTGTTCTAACATTTCACAGAGGTAGCCAGTCCCTGAATTTTAGTGGGACTTTTTTCTGAACCACTGATACATATGCATGTTACCAAAATATACAGGGTAGTTGCTACTTCTGTCACATAACATCAGTGTAGTGTGTTAGGGTGGTGTCTGGTGGGGCAGAATGGAAATCCCAGTTCCTGGGCACTAGATTATGGCAGAGAGCTGGAAACGGGGTATATACCTGGCATAGGAGAGGAGAAGTGTAATGTTGCTTCTGTTGCTTGAACCAAACTGCTTCCAATGTTCACTTCTCAGAGATAGAGAAGAAATCTTTCAGTTCAGCAGGGCGTACAGGTGCCATGGCCTATGTAGATTTGCTTCAACCACAAAACCATGCATGTAACAGTCACAGTATTTGAAGAACACTTGAGTATGCAAATCCACCCTCCCTCTGGTTTTGACACATAGCAATTACTACAATAATACTTGGCTCCACATGTCAGGGAACCAGTGCAGTATTCTGCTAGTTACCAAATATATCTATTCCAACTTTGGATTTCAGAACTGGGGACAAAACCACTGTGTGATCCAAAGATATCTGTGTATTTGGAGACTGATATGGTTGAGAGACTTGTCGGGGTTTCTAGCCTCTCTCCCGCCGGTCCTGCTCACCGTCAGGACTACAGCCCTTTTTGTTACAAGCTCTTTCTGTTGCAAGCTCTTTCCTTAATCCTCCGAGCCAGTGGAGGGAAAGGAAGGAAGAGAGAGGCACGGCCCAACAGGCAGAGCAAGGAAGGTAAGAGCCGACTGTCCGCCTGTTCCACAGCCTCCAGCACCCGCCACTCGTTCACAGGAAACAATCAGACATGACAGGGAGCTCAGTCGAAGCAAGAACTCGTTTATTGCACTGCAGAACACAGAATATATAGGGTGTGGTCTCTTCTGATTGGTTACACCTTATGCTAATAAGGTCATACATAACTGACCAATGGCGTGCGGGTGAATGCGCATGCCCAGCAGCTTTGGTACTAGCAGCGGACCTGTGTGAGGACTTGAGCGGGAAATTGTACGGTAGCCACATTTCCTCCGGCGGCCATCTTGATGGCGCAGTTGGAATTCAGGATTCCCCACAGAGACTGAACAGGGACAAATTCCATTCATCGTCTGTCCTCTAGGAGTCAGTGTGTTGACTATTTGATCCTGAAGATGTTTTGTATTTCAGGAAATCAGTGACAGATCAGAGTCAGTGTCAGGTGATTTTTAAAAGTATGGTTATTTCTTCTTCCTCAGAGCATAGTGGCCATAGTAAATGGCTTCAGGTCTTTTGGATGAAGGTTAGGAGTATGATTTACAGCATGGGTTGTTAAACCATGGCTCATAAACCAAATCTGGTCCTGCAACATTTTATTTTTGTCAATAAAGTTTTATTTGAACACAGCCATGCCCATCCACTTATATAGTCCATAGCCTCTTGCTTGCCCCCCAATTGCAGACTAGAGTACTTGCCACAAAGCCTCAAATTTTTATCATCTTGCCCTGTAGAGAAAAATGCTCTGACATTTGATTTACAGCATATTATTTTTGGCAACATCAGAGGGTCCTTCTTTCAAGTCCTGACCTCTCCTTTTTGAGGAGCTCTGGGATTGTGAATTGACTCAAGTCTGAGAACTGGTTGAGAGGTCATGACTCTCTAATGATAACTCAAGTGGGACTTCCTTTCTCCAGACCTTCAGTTTTTCTGCTTGTCAAACCAAGTTAGGGTTTAGTAGACTACCCATTATTTCAATTCAAGAAACACCATAATAATTAGAAAAAAATGCTAACGGAGTTGTTGTTTAATCTGTTTGATCACCATTTCAGAAAAGCATCCACAGCAACCTTGTCTCGGGATCAAGAGGTGCCACCTGGCTACTGCCTTTCTAGCACCCACTCGACCCAGTGAATTCAGAGGACCCCATGCAACAGCAGCATGTTTCGCTGTCATTCCTGGCCTGAGGAGCTGTTACTGAGCTCTTTAAAAATGCAAGTGAATCTCTTCTAGTCCCACCAAGATGTATTTGCTCCATTTCTCCCAAGTCCTCCCACTTACAAATAAAATATTCTAGACATAACACAATAAAACAAGCTTACATAGACTATGAAAAGTGAAATAAAGTTGGCTGCCTTATGACCTTAGATCTTGAGGAAGAACACAGAGATGAGTTCTTTAGTTTTCCTTATGCTTCCCATATATCTTAGAGTAGTGCAGAAACCTACAACACAGTACTCTAAAAGCCACAGACAAAAAAGCTGCAAGCAAATCTTATTACCCCTGGCCAAAGGTGCAGGGAAAAGGTGACCTAATAATAAAAACATTTTGGCCATATTGGTACCACTTCAGCCAAACACCAACAGAAAAGCCATGCTTAGTGTGTTAAAGTCCCCTACTATTATTATATTACTATCAAATTTCTCCCTTTATGTCTGTTAATATTTGCTTTATATATTTAGATGCTCCTGTGTGGGTGTACAGATATTCACAATTGTTATATCCTCTTGTAAGATTATTCCTTTATCATTATGCAATGCCTTCCTCTGTTGTGAAACTTTTTGTTTTAAAGTCTATTTTTACTGATATAAGTATTGCTATCCCACCTTGTCATTTTCATTTGCACTGAATATCACTTTCCAGTTCTGCACTTCAGTCTGTATGTGTCTTTAGGTCTGAAGTGAGTTTAGTAGGCAGCATATAGACAGGTCTTGTTTTTTAAACCCATTCAGCTACCTTATGTCTTTTTGTTGAAGTTTTTAGTCTATTTACATTTAGTAATTATGGTAGATATGTACTGTTGGGAAAATGGGCTTTTTGACCAGGATTCCCACCTGGCTTTAATAGAGCCTGTTTGCACATTTATGAGATGTTTTCCGGGACAGAGTTGCTGTTTAGTCATGGGTTTGCTGGTTCAGGGTGGGGCTGGAGAAGAAGCACTCGTTCTCTCCTCCCCTCCATTCCTAGTATGTAATTGGTCAGGCACCCACCAGTCACCAGGGACCTGCCTACAGAGTTCCTCCAGGTGCTGTAGCGTGGTAGAGTGTGAATAAGAGAGAGCCCAGTAGCGGGGGTTTGGAGCAGGGAGTGCAGCCAGAGGGAGACAGGAGCTTAGGAACTGTGCATGAGGGGGTCCCGAGTGGTGCCGAAGAGAGTGAACAGTATGTAAGGAGAGACTTAGTGGTGAGAATAAACCTTTTCCTCCCAACCTTTCGCCCTTGTCCTCCTTAGGTCTTATACCATTCATACAGAACTTGCCCCAGGCAGGGAATCCCTCCTCCCAGAGCTACATTTACTTACTGCTATTTTTTAAATTGTTTTCTAGTTGTTTTTGTAGTTCTCCTCTGTTCCTTTCTTCTCTTGCTTTCTACCCTTAAGGTTTTACGACCTTCTTTAGTGTTACGTTTAGATTCCTTTCTCTTTATTTTTTTGTGTATCTATTATAGGTTTTAGTTTATAGTTATCATGAGGTTTATGTATAACAACATATATAAATATATCAGTATAATTTAAGTTGATGGTCACTTAAGTTCAAATGCATTCTAAAGGCACCACATTTTTTCACCCCCACCCTCATTCTTTTATGTATTTGATGTCATATTTTACCTTGATTTTTTATGTATCCCTTAACTAATTATTGTAGGTATAGTTGGCTTTATTACTTTGTCTTTTAACCTTCACACTAGCTTTATATGTGGTTGATCCCCTGCCTTTACTATATGTTTAGTTTTACCAGTGAGATATTTTCTTGCAAGGTTTCCTTACTTGTGGTTATGGCCTTTTCTTTTCTGATTAAAAAAATACTATTAATATTTCTTATAAGGCTGGTGTAGTGGTGATAAATTCCTTTAACTTTTGTTCTTCTGGAAAACTCTCTGTCCTTCAATTCTTAATGATAACTTTTCTGGGTACACTATTCTTAGTTGTAGGCCTTTTTTTCCTTTCTCAAAGATATTGATAAAATTCAAATGAAGTATGATAGATGCATTCCATTGTATTGGGTTAATAATAACGAACTACAAATTATCTAACAAGTGTTCTCTCATATTTATTTTCTTAACATTTTATCACATTGTTTCATTGCATTGTGTTTTTATGTTGTTATATATTGTTCTCACAAACTTTTAATTATGAATATTCTTTGGCGATTACAAAGAATTAACTAGCTATACATAAACCAACATTAAAATGTTTTATTTGGTAGAGATGAAAATGGAAATCTTCTCTTTGGATAAAAACATAATAATAATGTCATTCTACTACTACTACTACTAAAATGCTATCTACATTTAATAGAAATGTAGTTACAAGATACTTATGTTTAAAGGGGTTGAGTTAAAAAATATCACATTGTCCCCATGTCTTTTCATTTTTACTTTGACTTGATCTCCTTTGGCCTGTGGCCTGGTTAGAAGGGAATGAAAGGAAAGTAACTAGGGATTGACCAGTCTTTCTCTTTCTTTCGATGTCACCATTTTCAGCATAATGTTGGTTAACACGTGGACTTACATGAATAAGAAATGATATAATAGGGTTCCTTAGAATGTTCTTTTTGTGTTTGATGTAGTTTTTAATTAGAACAGAAAGCATTACTTCTTTGGTGAGCTTGCAGAGTTATTGATGTGCTAGCCTCGACTTGCACTCACTTTCCCACTGAACGCCTGTGCATCAGGGGCCAACCAGAATTCTGTGCTCAGGAGGCATCACACGCATTGAATGTGAATGAGACAGCGAGGAAAAACAGACGCGAATATCTCCTCTGCTCACATGTAGGATAGATTGTCCTATCCTACAGGGCTTCAGTTATAAAAAACAAAAGTCAAGATGAAAGTATTAAGAATTTCAAGATTTTTGTTTCCCTTGCCCGGGGGGATATGTTCATGAAGAAGTCGCTCATGTTTATGTCCAAGAGATTTTTGCCTATGTTT
>JAQQAC010004068.1:5900191-5959856 GCA_029783875.1 Phataginus tricuspis
AGTGTGGGTCTGTTTTTGTGCCAGTACCAAATTGTCTTGATTACTGTGGCTTTGTAGTAGAGTTTGAGGTCAGGGAGCGTAATTCCCCCTGTTTGATTCCTCCTTCTCAGATTTGCTTTGGCTATTCGGGGTCTTTTCTGGTTCCATATGAATTTTTGAGTTATTTGTTCAAAAAAAAAAAAAAAGAATTTCAAGATGACACCAGCATTGGACTAAACCAAAAGTGATGTCTTTCTGAGTGTGGGGCCTGGACAATTGAAATGGTCACAGATCACAAAGCTGGTTCTGGCCTCCTTTCCAACAGCCTTGGATGCTGCATGCCACTCTCTACCACTCCTCCTTGGCTGCAAGGTGACATCATCCCCAGGTACAGAGCCAGTGATCATGTGATGTTCCTTGCATTTGCCCCTTCACTTTGGGATAACAACTTTCTAATGGCTATTTACTTAATACCTGAAAAAGCTTGCCTCCTAATTTTTGTAGTTCAAGAACTATTTAAGGAAATACAGTAAGTCTGGTACTAGATACTCTCATGGATGAAAACAGAAGTTGAATTAATTTTGTTATAATTTTGTCTGAAAATTCTTCTTAGCTATGTTTCTATAGAGTGGATATTAATGATTATTATAAAATCAAATTCACTTGAGTGCTCTCATAAGTCATATAGTGAATTATTCTATTAAACAGAGTGGCACCCTTATGTTAATCACATTTGATACATCTGTTTCTGAATATATTTTTTTGAAATGTGTTTTCTAAATTGCAATCCAGTTTAATGTAAGAAGTGATTGTAACCTCATTTGAAAGTAGATGAATTTTGTATCTCATATGCAATTTCTACCTTCATGCTGATGATAAATGTTCTATGTAAGATAAAGACAGGTGATAGAGGCAAAATATACTGTGGGTGATAATCTACTAGCCTTGAACCTTTTATTCAGTGTGAGATATATCAAATTACTGAACTGATTTATGATCTATATAGGTTGTATGTCTAATCTATGAACTACAGATGCTTGACGAAGTGGTCATTATGTTTCTATCCAGTTGTTATAGTCTCTAGGTGTAACATATGAAAAGACCATATTTTAACATGTTTTAGGATAACAAACATTTTAATTATTCCTTATCCCTCAATATTTAACTTATTCTGCAATACGTTTGGATTACGCTTCCCATAGTTATGTTTGTTCAAGACTGTAGTGTAAGTTGTAATGTGAGTGATGTCTAAGTACTTAATTTTACATAACTCAGACAAGAGTAACTTAAGTAGTCAGTTGGATTTAAATTACTAAATTACGTCCTGCTGCTGTGTGAGTTACTAATAAGTGGGAATTAAAAGATGGTAAAAGGTAAGAATAATGAGTTATAATTTAAAAAACTGTTCAATATAGTCTCATAACACATTTTATGTTAATATAAATTATATCTCTTTACATTTCTTCAAAAGACCATTATATGACACTTATAATTTCCTCTGCCCTATATCTGCCATTACTGGAGGATTATATAGAAAAAAAATGGTATTCCCTTTGATTAAATGCAATACTTTATTTTATTGTTGTTAGGATACACTGGATTTCAGTCTCTTTAGTGTTGTTTTGTATAAAATGTATTTGTCTCAGTAGAGGTATATACGTGGCAGTCTCTCAAATTAGTCACAAACTCTCTTCATAAAAGTAGACATTTTGTATTTTAATATGCATAATGATTAATATAATTCTATCCCCAGAAGAGAGAGAGCTTAAGGGTTTTGACTATAATTGTCTTTTTAAAAATTTATTAATTTTAATGTTTTTCATAAAATTACAAAGGCACATTTGTGTAATATGTTTCTTCAGAAAAAATATCTAAACAGGATGTTTTTCTATCTGGATTCAGAGATTTACTGTATGAATATGCTTAATAATTTAATATATTGCATAATTAAAATTATTTTTTCTATAAAATTTTCTCAGTTGAACATTCAAATTTATTTACTGCCACTTTTTGATGTAAATATTTATAAACTAGTAGGCTAGTTTCTCATAATAATCATTATTGGAGTTAGTAATTATTAATAATACTAATTATTATAGTTACTAATTATTATTCAGAAATCCTTTTATTTCAGAGTCTTCTCTTCAGCAATTGTTTTAGTATGTTTATTGAAAGGAAATATTTTATTGGTATGTAAAATTGGATATGCTCTCTTGGAATTGTGTGTTCTCCTGGATGATAATTCGTATGGTGAAAAATAGTAGTGTAGATCATTTTTAATGCTATAACATATCAGTTCATATAGAAAGTATATGGCATAGCCCATGACAATTATAGTACCTATAGTGGATATGTTAGCATTATTTATGTATTCCGTATAGTTCTTCAACAAAGGATTACTAAATCAAAGATTTGTGTGTGTGTGTATATGTGTACATATGGTGTTCAATTTTTAAAACAAGAAGAGTACCTAGCACAAAGTAGATGCAATATAAATGTGTTCAATGGACATAGAATCATAAAATAAACAGATGCTAAACTATTATACCTGACAACTTGTCGAAACTAGGAAAGAGTAAATTACTTGTTAAAAATTATTGTTTCTAATCTTTTTCATTTTACAATAGTATTAAACAGTTTTTCACAAACACACCGTTCTACAAATTTGGGGAAGCTTATTTTAAATTTCAAAATGTTGTGAAATCATTGGGAATCTTGTCAGAGTCACGATCTGTCAATGTTAGCAGAAGTGTTTGACCATGATTCAGCTTTATGACTTCCATTTGGAGGGTTTACCGGTGAGATCCAGTAATGGTCCTTAATATTTTTAAAATCCATGTTTGCTTTTATGATTTTTCCATGCAGATTCAGTTCACAAAGGAATTTTCCTATTACCGAAATTTCAAGCGGTATGTTAGTTTCCATAACTATTAAGAAAATACAGGGTTTATAAAGTCCTTAGCAACAAACGCGCGTGTGTGTGCACATGCGTGTGTGTGTGTGTGTCTCCTAAGCACTCTAAATAACATAAAAGACACAAATGTTCACATGTACCTAGGTGACAGTTACAATGATGTCCTTTCAATAAGAAGTAAGTTGATCCTATAGAATCATCACCTCCTTCAATGATTATATTTATATCACCATGCCAAAAAGTGTTCGGCAGGCTCTCCCATCCTTCCTTCTGCCGTTTTCATTGAAGCCATTGTGCAAGAATGATGTTGCTATGGTAATTATTTATTACTCCCAGATACCACTAGCTGTGGTGGTAATATCTGATGCAGATTTCTGGCACTTAGGTTAGAACTGCCTATATGTGATTAGCATATATTTGAGAAACAGGCACTTAAAACCCCTTAATGTTGTTTTGAAAAATCAAATGTATTCAGTGTGTTAAGAGGTCCTGCTTGATTGCAACACTCCTCTTGCAGCTGTATCCCTTCTTCCCCAGCAAGAAGTAAGACGAGCCAGACCATATGTTCCTTTTACGAAATAGTTGTCCAACATGCTGCCATGCAGCTGTCACCTGGCAATGACTTGTTAGGAAAACTGTTAGAAACATGATATATGATCCTGAATACTTATTACCTCAGTTAGTTTCAGTCTGTGACATGTTCCTGAGCGTTGCCTTATTTTTTCCTTACTGATTTGTTTGTTTTTTAAATCCAGTACAGGAGAGAGAAAAATACCCAAATAAGTACACCAGGAGGCAGAACACGAGCAGCACACCAGGGGCCAGGTCAGAGCCCTCCCTGGGAGATCCTGCATGTTTGGGAGGCCTCGGGTGGCTCTTGGAGATGGTGGTCTCCAAATTAGCTCACAATACATGGGTGGGTCTTTGCCAGAAGCAGAAGGGCAGGAAGAGATGGAGGACATTGCAGGGAGAGGAACTGGTCTGGACTCTGCAGGGCACTGTTTGCAGCCAGGACACAGAGTTTGGCTAAAGAGACGCACAGGAGTGCACGGCTGTGGGGTGGTGGGGTGGGGGCTGGGAGGGCGTCAGGGGTCGTGGGGGCACGGAACGGCTGGAAGTACAGGCCAGTCCCTGCTGAGAAAGTACCTGACAGCTTGGTTAAGGAGTTTGGCCTGTGTTCTGAGCACATAATCGCTAGAATGACATACCCGGGGGTTGGCAGGGTCTCCGTGCTTCAGGCATATCCCTCCGCTGTGGGCAGGCTTCCCACTGATGTCGGAATAAAGGCCCACAGCCCTGCATGGTTCAACCCCATCGTCTCTCCCAGCTCCTCGCTCCCCATGGCCCCCTTGCTCTTCTAGTCTGCTGGGGTTCTCTTAGCCTGGCGGGGATGCCACCTGCTTCCTGCTTCTCCCACTCCCCCTCCATAGCCAGGTATTACCTGCGGCTTCTTCTTCAATGTAGCTAAATCCTCACATTCTCAGTCAGCTTCAGACTGCTAGATGGTCATTAGTGCCACCTTATTTTTCTTACTTTCTAAACATAAACCTTGAAAAAATATTTTTTAATTGGATTTCAGAAGGTTAATTCTCAGAAACAAGAATTATATTCTTAAAATGTAGAAAATTCTATTTTTTAAAAGTAGATGTTCAGCCCATTTGTATTTACCAAAATTAAGAAAGAATTGAGACATTTTGAAAAATTTGCCATGGATTGAGAAAAAGGGAATGCTCCCACTGTTTGCATAAACCACTATAATATTTTATATCAAACGTGACAACATTGCAAGAAAGGCATAGTAGCAAACAGTCTCACTCATAAACAGAGATGCCACAATTATAAAAGAAATGTTATCATACTGAAATCTCCTG
This sequence comes from Phataginus tricuspis, assembly GCA_029783875.1. Lineage (NCBI taxonomy): Eukaryota > Metazoa > Chordata > Mammalia > Pholidota > Manidae > Phataginus > Phataginus tricuspis. The sequence continues at coordinate 5,904,956 of JAQQAC010004068.1, forward strand.
GTATATAAACAGAGTTGTATATCATAACCAAGGTGTGATTGTGCAAGAATGTACATTTATGCTCGTTTTTTAATCAATATAATTCCTATATTAAAAAATACACAAATAATATTTGATCTCAATAGATTCAATAGAACACTTGATACTATTTGATATCTATGCATTAGAAAATTAAACCCCTTGGCAAATTAGGGATAAAATACAGTACCTTAAATCTGAAAATAACATACACTGGAAGACCAACAAAAAAGCCTGTTTATCATTTACAGATAGATTTGTGATGTAGTTTAAAAAATATATCTTTTAAATTATTTAAATCTTAAAAATTCAGCCAGATTGCTGAATTAAAACCAATGCTCAAAGATATTTCTCAATTGCAAAATTTCCTGTGGAGCTACAGTAAGCACACACACACACAGACACACAGACACACACACCACTTTCTACAGGCTTTCAAGATAGCTGAGAAAGTTTCCCACTATAATGTATGGGACTTTTCTCCATTATCCTCTTTACACATAGACAAGAAGGACATGGAAAAGTCAAACCCTTACAGCGGCAGAACCAAAAGTTGGGGGTACAGTAAACTGGGAGACACTAGGCCCTATGAGGAAGATCGGTGTTTGATCAAAATATGTTGTTTCTGCACAAATTACCAGGGTTTCATCACATTTTCCAAGTTGTGTATTGGAGTTGCTATGTAGGGGGACAGCTCTGTGCCTTCCATCCCCCTGCATTTTGAATGGAAGTGCTGGTCATGCTTATCCTTTTCACTGGGTGGTGGGAGACAGGTTATTATTCTGAGTAGCCATGATCAATAAGATCAATGGGAAAATGATGTAGATCATTAATTGTGGACTTTGGTGTCTGATGCCCACAGTGCCTGGAGGTATTTTGAGGAGGAGGCCTGAAGGCATTCTGTGTATCTGAAAGAAATAGATACTCGTGACCAACTGGATGAATTGACATATTGTTATTCATAATTCTAATCAATTTACATGACAGAATTATGTACCCAAACCTTTGTAGTGCTTCTGTGTAAGCAGTGAATGCTTCTCGATCTGAGGTCTCTGAGATTTTTCCATGCAACTTATGTAGGTAAAAGCTCCAGTTCTGAACAGACTCTAAAAGATGATGGATGCTTCCACGCATCTCCTCTGCATGTGCTGTAAGACTATGTCCCAGGGAGCTTCTGCTCCTTTAGTGTGTGCCATAAATGAGAAAAATTAAAATAATGTTATTAGATACCAATATTCTGGGATTGCTTGTTACAGCAAAATATCACCAACAAACAGGGTGGACACTCCAATATATCTTTTTGGGGGGGACCCAAGTCAGCTCCTAACAACTATTATGTGGGATTGGCACCATTAACTGTTTTGATTAAAATTCATGATTCACACCACCAATAATTATTAATATTCTTTGTGCTACAGGTCCTCAAAATACCTAGGCAAATTTGCATTGCACTCCAGTGCCTTTAATGGAGCGCCATGAGGAACTCTCAGGTCAAAAGCTCTTTCAACTTTAAAAATATAAATATTCCTTGCCAAAACATGTAGATGCAATATCAGTGTGTTACAAGAATATATTTTCTTCTGAAACAAAATTGAAACTCTAATGTCCCTCCCGATCCTACATCTTTAAAATTTTGTGGGTGTACTTATAAAATGTTCTAAGTTGTGATATATTCATGCTCTTTTGTTGGTCTCTAATTATTCCAAAAGTGACTAAATCTACATTATTCTAAAGCTCATGCTAAGTAAAGCTATTTTTGAAAAATGGTGAATGATAAGGTGATTTATGTTAGTAATATAAGCTTATATTTAAAGCATCCTATTTTAAACAGGAGGTGGGAAGTAAAAAAAAAAAAAGAATTAGATTTTCTTTTGGAAAAACTGTGTCTTTGTCCTTGAACAAGTTAGGTTAAATCATTTCTTTGATTAGTCTGCTTTGTACTTTCTTATAATCAAGAATATTTTCATATGGTCTGTTGTCTTGTGCTTCCTTTGTTCTGAGGCCACAAGAAAATTTAGTAGTATCTGGCTCACTTTCTTAAAAGAGGATTGTGCAAAGGACTGTCTTCCTTTGACCACCGTGGGGGTCTCTCTACACCCGACCCTACTGAGTTGATAACGGCCCCTTTGAGGAATTCACTCATCGTCACCTGCTGCCGATTCCCTAACAAGGCTGTGGGGCCAAGCGAGGAGGGTCAGTTCACTCTGCGGGGAGGCTGAGTGCTGAGAAGACAAGGATTAGAATGACGGAAACGGCAGGGTCTCCTCTGGTGCCTGGACACTAGGTGCTGCACAGTAGCCCAGCAATATCTGGTCTCTATCATTGCAAAAAGCATGATTTTGAAACTATGTATCTGATTCTCTGAGATGCCCAAAGGTCCATCCAATCAACCCTTCTTGAATTAATCACAGTCCATTCAATTACTTGCAGCTCAAAAACAAAACTAAACAAAACCACAAAACCCTTTCACATAAAATGTTGGAATGCCAGTAACCATCATTTTGGTAGGCCCTTTCTTTACCACTTTTTGTGGCTGTATGAACAGTGGAAAGCATATTGGGTCAGAGACCAAGCTAGTATTCCCATAATTACTTTAATTTCATTTCAACAGTGACCCTACAATCTCAGGCCCTTATTGCCAGTCACCTGAAATGTTGCCGTCCTCCCCTGACTCATCCTCTCCCCCCTATCCTGAACATTATTGTCAGGGTGACATTTATGAATCGAGACAGATAACATAACTCCCTTATTCAAAAACTTCCAAGGCCTCACCATAACCTATTAAACATCCTTTGTGTGCCTTAGACCATAATTCAAGATGCTCTATATAACATGATTTGAGCTTTACTTTTTAACTATGAATTCTAAGTTTACCTTTCCCATATACACTAAATTTCTGAAAAACAAATACTGGCCACCCCGAAAATATGCTCCCATATATCATGATCCTCATGCCTTTGTTCATGTTATTCTCTGTATCTAGAATGTGCAGCCTTTTCCAATCCAATTACATCTGACAAAACCCTACCCAGACATTAAAATCATAGACATATAAAATCTTCCTCATTTAAAAACATTCTTGACCCTCAAGTAGTTCTTCTAGCATGAATTATTTCTTACTTAATAATTAATGTAAATTTTTATCCAAATATCAAAATAAAATCTTAAAAAATGGTATCTTGTGATTTTCTGTACCACCTAGCCAGTGCTTTATGTAAAAGGTTCTCAGCAAACATTTTTTATATTGAATAGGAACTTGAATTATTCATATCCATTTTAGTTCCAAGTTGTTTCAGTCAATGTATCAGATAAAATGTGTTGAGCTACAAGTAATGAAAAATCCAAAATAGCTTAAAACATAAAAAGGATGTCTGAGTTTATGAAACTGATAGTCTTAAGTGGAAGACAGGGAAGAGGCAGGGATTTATAATGTTCTTGCCCAATTTCTCATGCAACTGTCCTATCTCTGCCTGCTCCAAACACAATGTTAGTCTTAGACTGTCACAAATCCAGCAAGGATGACTGCCTCTGGATCTATGAAGAGGAATAGAGACTGTCTCTTATGCTAGATTATTTCTCAAAGCAAAAGGAGATCCTTTCTTAAAAAACCTAGAAACATTCTTTCAAATGTTTTGGCTGAAATTGTGTTGAATGCCCATGCTGATTCCAAAGCCTACCCCAAATGGATTGCTACATGAAGAGTGGTTGTGCCTGGGTCACTGAATTTATTGTAGACAAAGGATAAAATACCCTTAGACCAGCAGCACCCCTAAGGCTTAGGGAATGTGGTCAACTCCTGTTGAGGCAATGGGTTTGCAGGAAAAAGGAAAAGTGGTTTCTGAAAGATAGGCTAGGTTGATCCACGTGACCCCAAATCTGGCCCGCTTTCTTTGCCTGACTAGCCTAGGGGCTGGAAGTTACTACAATTTATATGCTCCCTCCCAGGCACAGTTCTCTGACGAGATATAAGTAGACATGTTCAGTGCTACCCCTCCTGCTTTTACTAACCCTATGTAAAGTATGGATAGTAGTCTGCTCACAGTAACCATCCTGTGACCAAGGGAGAAAAGCCAGTATCATGGAGGTTTCCAACCGATACACTGAGCCCCTGAAACGATTCCTGCAGCTGGCTACCTTTGGATTCTTTATGTAAGAGAAGTGAAGCTATTGGAGTGATTGTAATTGGGTTTTCTATTACTATTGGGTGAAAGTATAACTAAATGATATGGTGGGAAAGCAACAATTTTCACTTCAGTAAACATAGAAAGAGGTGTGAAATCCAAAAATTGAAGTGAGTATTAGACCTGGTTCTGTCTTTGACAAACTACAAGGTGTTCAAGTGAGAATTTGCTGAATCTTAATTTTACCATTGGTAAAATGAGTTGTATTGAAATACAACATATCTGATATACAAAATCACTTTTTGCTTGAAAATTTTAAGATTTTATAGTTCTATAAAAAGTTCCTATTATATGTAGGTTGAATGATTTTTCAGGACTCTTTTAAAGTCTTTATAAACTTTTCTAATTGTTAATACCTTTGACAAGGAACAATTTCCACATGACTAATTGACAATAGTGTTTTTATCCTCTCTTATAACATGGGATGATTATCACAGAGGCAGCAGTGTTATTTGATCTGGGGACCTGTGTGTAGTCAGATTCACCCAAGTATGTACAACGAGGGCTGGATTATCCTTCCACTCCAACTCCATGCTGGCCTTGATTAGAAATCTCTCCTTCCTCTGTGTTTGGAAATAGACTATTTCTCCTCTCTCCTCTAGCATATTCTCTTCTATATTTCAAATTGTCTTTACTCCATCCTTGAAGACAGTGACTATCAAAATGTGGCTCATACTCCCCTAGAGTCTAGTGAGACCCTTCCAGAGGTATTTTAAGTGGAAAACCTATCTTCATCATAGAATGTGTTTGCCTTTTGCCATGTGTTAACATTTGCACTGATGTCACATATATGGTGCCAGCTAATCTTCTTTGCTCACTTGCGTGAATGAAGGCATTGGCACCAAAGTCAACCAGGAGTCGTGGGACTCTTTACTGCCACAGAAAGAGAAATAAAGCCAATTTCACTATAAAATGTCCCTGATAAGTCAGCAAAAATTGTTAACTTTTCTTGAGTCCACATGTTTTTAATATTCAGTTCAATGATACAAAAAGCATATATCAAGCACTTCTGAGGCGACCCTAAGTATGCCCGTGGTCTTGAAGAAAAGCAGCCTGGAGGTTGTTTGCGTTGGGACCTGAATTCATGGAGTGCTGCATCTCAGTGGAAACAATGACCAACAAAGAAAGCAGCACCGGGCAGGTCTGGATACACGGCAGACATTTTCACAAAAATGGGAAAAGTGAGACCGTGTCACCAAGAAAAGTCACTGCCAGATGTGTTGGTTTTGTTTGTTTTTGCCAAATTTGAGTATTCAAGTAAGAGTTAAAATGTTGGAAAACTTGTATCTGCCAACATTAGCCAGCTTTCTGATAGGCAAAGACTTTGGATGAGATTGGTATTATGATATTGTGAAAGTGACATTTTAAAAATCATATAGTAATGAAATGTGTCATTGTTTGGAATACCTACCTTATTCAGTGAACCAACAGTTTTCAAATGGTCAATGAGTGATACCATAAAATCATGCAGGAGTCCTGGGTCTCCTCAAACAGCATTAAACTGATGCATTGTGGTGTAACAGAGAACAGACAGTTAGTTGTTATGGCTTCCAATTGGGTCCCTAGTGACTATTCTTGCCCCCCACATAGGGGAACTCGTAAGTGAGGCTACTTGTACTTTAGAAGATCTGGGAGAGGTTGAAACAATAAGAACACGGAAGGAAGTACAGGCTATGAATGAAAGGAGAGGTGCAAAGGGCCCTGTGAAGGTCTCGAGGACCCAGAAGTGAGTTGATTTGATAAAGGCAGGGGCAGTGAAAGAAAACATGATGGGCATCCCAGTAAGATCTTGTTAGAACTGTGGCACCAGTTAAAGCCAGAGCAGCAGTTTTAGCTACTGAGGTCCAGGACACGGAAGCCCTATGTCTGGCCTGTGTCCCTGCAAGACTTCCTGGGGTGCAGTACTCAGGTTCTGCCTGGGTCCTCACCCCGCAGGAGGATGATTGGGTGTTGCGGTTTGACTGGGGGGGTGGTCAAGGCCCCCACCTTGGGGTATGTGGTGGGGACCAGAGGCCACATATAGAATTAGCAGTTCACTGGTCCCCTGTGAATGTACAACATGTCCTGGAGCTGGTGGACACACGAAGTGAGTGTCCTCTGGTTTATGGCAACCCTGAACATTTCCCGGGACCCCTGCTGTGACGGATGGCTATGGGAGTAAGGCAATTAGAGTGAAGGAAGCCCAAATCCCATTGGGGATAGGGCGTTTATCCCCAAAGCAGTGTGCTGTGTACATTTCTCCCATCCCTGGACATATTTTGGGGTCAATGTCCTGCAGGGCCTGTGGTCACAGATCACTGCATTTGAGTTCAGACTGAGGGTACGTGTGGTAAAGGCAGTTCTGAACAGATATGCTCAGCACCCACCTGTAGCTCTGCTTGTACCTCGGAAAGTAACAAATACTAAGCAGTATAAATTGCCTGGGGGACACAAGGAAATTGGTGAAACTCTACAGGGGTTGGAGAAGGTGGGCATCATAAAGCCTACTCATACTCCTTTTAATTCCCTGGTGTGGCCAGTGAAAAAGCGGGGCAGCTTTTGGCATATGACTATGGATTACAGGAAATTTAATAAAGTCACACCCCCTTTTCATGCTGCTGTCCCCTCTATAGCAGCCCTTATGGACACCCTCAGTCATGAACTAGGGACGTATCATGTTGTGGATCTTGCTAATGCTTTCTTTATTGACATAGCACGGGAAAGTCAGGAACTTTGCCTTCACGTGGGAAGGCCAGCAGTGGACATTCACTGTCCTTCCATAGGGATACCTCCACAGTCCCACCATTTGTCACGGATTTGTAGCCCAGGATTTGGCCACATGGAAGAAACCACAAACGGTGCAGCTGTATCACTATGTTGCTGATTTCATGCTCACGTCTGATTAGAAGGGGCAGTTCTTAAACTGCTGCAGCATCTAAAGGAGAAAGGATGTGAATAGCACGGATGTTCAGGGACCTGGTTTGTCTGTAAAGTTCTTGGGGGTTGTCTGTTTGGGTAAAATTATCCCAGAAGTTATCCCAGAAGCAGCCATAGGAAAGGTATGATTTCGGTTTCAAAGGTTTATCTGCCCCAGGCTGGGAACATATTTTCCCACTGGAGTTACATATATAAAGACACATAAATTAAATACCTACAAATAAATGTTTATATGTTATATGTATACACATGTATATGTCTTTTATATACACGCACCTGACATAGTTGTCATGTGCCTTAAAAATGAAAAAAATATCACTTTGATAAGTTTTCATTTGGTATAATCATTTCTCAAATGTTAATTAATATGTCCTAAAGAGAAACATTTTGTCATATGACCAATTATAATTGTTACACTGTTTTGCACAAATTACCAAGTAAAAGAATAAAAGATGCTCTGACTGAGAATGTTTCTCAGAGATCCTAGTGTCTCTTAAAAATTATCATGGCACTTAAAGTCCTAATGTTTCTGCAGGATGTATATGTCACTATTTCTTGCAGAAGTTGAAAAAGAAAAAAAAGTCGTTATGTTAATTCATTTGAAATAACAGTGTTGGACCTATTACATAATGTATTTTAAATGTTTTAATTTTGTAATTTAATATAAATATTTCAAGAACAAAGCAAAGTATCTTTAAAAAATGATATCTACCATCAAAAATAATGAGATGAGTGCTGGCATTGTGTCATGAGTTTATAAATCCTTAATGTACAGCATAAAGGGTATATTGCTAGGTTTTGCATTCAAAGTCTTATGCAGTGTGGTTTTGGTTGAAGTATATGAGTTAGATCTTGCCTCACACAGATAATATAGTTTGAAGAGAAAGGTGTGTTTTAATAGCATTTTCGGTCAATTGTGGAAGTTCTTCTCTAATACTACCCTAAAACTCCATGGACTACTTCTCCCCACTCCTTGGAAATGCCTTTTGCTATGGAGATGCACTAAAGACAATGAGAGATTCTGGAAATATTTCAATTTTACCCACAATAAATAAGTATCAATGTGTGGGTGTGAATATTTATGAAGGCCAACAGGTATGGATGAAACAAAAATACATTCAATTACAATAAACATACTTAGGTTGACTCACATCTATTCAAAAATTATCATTCTCTTTACATCCAAAGCTCTGCAGGGTATATAAACAATACAGTAGGCATGCAATGCATGTTTTCTACACTCAAACAAGAGGCACACAGTTTAGTTGCTGTGATAACCTGAAAACACTACAGATACATTTTACTGCTAGATGAACTTGTAAATATTACATAATTATACTTTTGCTTGTTAAAAAATATAAGTGGAAAAATCTAAGGTGTATGGATGTTATATAATAATTTCACTTTATTCATTCACTAAATAAACCTAAGATTGTTATAGTTTGATGAATATAATCCTCTACTTATGTCCCCACCTTTTTGGTTTGTGACATGCCTCCCTCTGAAACATTTAAAGAAGTCATTTAGCACCAGGCTAAAGAAGCCCCCGACAGCAGAGAGAAGGCTAGAGTGAGGTGTACTGTTTGATATTCCAGATCTCTCCACCCTTTAGCCTCTCAGTCTAGTTTTCATTATCACCCTAATCCAGTTTTATTGGCTACATTGTCATGCCTTTTAAAAAAAGAATTGGAAGAAATGATATAAAAGAGAACAATGAAAGTGATTTTTGATGTGGGAAATGAAATATGACAGAATGACTTTTGTAAAACACAAGGGAAAGGTAAAAATAATTAGAATTACTTCACTGAGCCTAAAAAGGATTGAACGTTGCCATATTAACTACCTCTAGGAGGAAAGCATTAGCATAGAGGAAGCAGTGCTCCGCTGTTCTCCATCCATCTGAAGGACAGAACAAGGGCAAATCTACTTATTTATAGATCTAGGGACATTCAATTTATTAGATATTTAGAAGTTTCCATTATGAAGATTTTAAAGTCTTGTAAGAAGTCATTGAAAGGTTTAGTGCACTAGAACATGGACCTAGTTCTATAGTATATGAAATTAAACAGTCCACTGATTCAGCTTTGTAATTAAAGAGGAGGCACAGAAGAAACAGCATGAGGACTCCGGGGAGCATGACGCTCCTTGGCTGTCTTTTTCTGAATCTGATCGCATTTGGTTACTCCACTAACGCTTCACTTGCTAATTCCAACTCTGTAAGTAGCTTTCTGAAGGAAATAGATGAAGAAAATAAAAATGAACTGATGTCTGTGTCTATGTGTTATACGACCTATAGTTTTGCTGTTTCTCTTGATACATAAAACTGTTATCTTCTAAGAGAGAACTTTTGTATACTGAATATCAGGACACCTTGGAGTATAAAAATTTGGAGGTATAATAAAAGGAGCTGGGGATAATTGTTCTGCAGAGTGAAGGGGGCGGTGATGGGTTTCGGTTTTGGGGGTGTACGTATATGAATTCAATAGGAAAGAAATGGGAACCAAGAGTGGTTTGTTCAGGTTGTGTTCTTCTCTGAAAAGCAAAAGGAGTTAAAAATCTGACGTTGGCAGTACCTCCCTAGCCATGCAAAAAAGAATATAAATAATGGATTTTCTTTGTTTTAAAATAAGATCCTGTGAAATCTACAATGGTAATAGTCACTCATTTTCTTGTGGAAGGTACTAAGTTTTTTATCACTATGGAATTATAAAGGATCAAAGTGCCTAAGGAAAGAACTACATATGAGGGATAAATGTAAAATGCACAGATCTACTCTTCCTACCTTATAAAGCTTCATGAAGCTTAAGAAATAGAAATACAAAACTTTTGGATAAAAAAAGAGAATTATATAACCTATAGGTCATTATTCCCAGAGGCATGTTACTTCTTATTTGCGTATTCATTTTAGAAAAGCAGACTCTGACATTTAAACTATATCTATAATTGAAAAAGAAGTCATCATGTGATAGATAATTAAAAATTTTTAAGCGAGATTCTACTTTGTATCTGGAACTATGGAATGTAAAAATGAAAAGTCTTCTAACCTTAAACTATAATTGAATGTGATAAATGTCATCAAATGTTTCTCTCAAAGTCCTATTATATTAACACAATGTGCTGGTGCTACCAGTCAGAGAAAAGCACTAAGGTAGATCAATTAGGACATTATTACAAGCGAGAGGGAAAATGTCATTCTGTATATGAAACCTCACATGTCTGATTTTGGAATAATTTTTATGCATATTTCTAGCAAGTGAGAGATAGAGCTAAACTGTTCAAGAGATATGAAAAGATATCTTGAGGTATGATTAAAAGATGAAAACTCTGTTGAAGGCTGAGAGGTCTGATCACAGCCAAAGAAGAGGTGAACTTATCCTCCAAAAGGTTTCAAAGGCTCTGCATATTCATATTCTACATATTTTAAACTAAAACAATGGTTGACATCAAAGATGACTATTACCCTAAGAATAAGGGGGTGGGGTTAGACCCATCAGGTAGGGAAAAAAAGACTACAGCCCACAATGATTAGTCAAAGCCAAGTTCAATTTTATTGGGATAAAATGAACCTTGTCACCTTTGCACATCGGGGAAAAAATGACATGAGATGAAACAGAAGCTTTTCATGTCTCAGAGCCCCCATGACCCATCAGGGACAGGAAGAAGAGTATCTCGCTTGAGGTTTCCCCTGAAGTGTCCCCGAAAGGAGTGTCAGGGTCTCCTTGGCAGACAGCACAGCAGCTCCTGCTAAGACTGCTCATGCAGGGACGTGTTGCCTGGAACCTAATGGAGTAGACCGGGTACTGGAGAAGACTGGCCAGCATAAGCCATGCGATGTGGCAGAAACAATCAACTTAAATAAAGTCTATCTACATGGATAACTTTAAATGATCTGGTCACTCTGAAGCCAAGGTTATGAGTTACCAGCCATAGAATTTTCTAAGACAGATATTGCTTCTTTAATAAATTATCAAAAGAGACTTATAATAAAGTACCCATTTTTATCTTTTAAAAAAGCACCATTCAAAAAAAAGTAGAAATATTAGTTCAGTTATATGTCACTGGAAAACTAATACTGAGTGAATAAAATATATGTATATATACATCAGAGCAAAGCATCAAATGGTTCCAGTTAGTTACTAAGATTGTAAAGGGAGTAAAAATGATTGAAAAACCCAATTAATCAACCTGTGATTTTTATGTCTACTGCATTGTTCTTATATCATAAATGGAGATTTTCTATGCATTTTACATTCCAAATTTAAATGCAAATATTATCTGTATCATCACTTTTGAATTTACATATAAGTCAGCTTCTCTTCTGCCACTCATTAACATACAGCCTAGAATGGATTTCATATATAACAGGAATGAATACTAAATAATGCTTATACTAGTGAAACATAATTAGCAAATTCTATTTGGCTCTTTCTTTGGAATCAGAATTAGCAATTTGTTTGAAGTCAGATTATTTGCTTGCAGGCTATTAGTTGTCATGATTATATGCATGTTTGAGAAATTTCTGCAACTCTATTGAATTTCATGCTGTGTTTTAAGTGATAACCCAGAACTCAAAAAACTACATTTTGTAATGAATTTCTTTTAACACATTTTTCTTGACCCATTATTTATAATTTAGTGAATAAATAAACTACTGTGTTAAAAATAATTTGAACAAAAAGATTTTAGAGACACTCTTTCACTTTGGAAATGCCTAAAACAATCTGAAAATAACGTAGAATATATTTTAAGTGAGTTTTGAAACAGATGTATTTAAGAATAGAGAATAAGTTATGGGATATGTTATGTCATGAGGTCCTATGGTTACAGGATAATAAGCTGCTTTTTCACCTCCCTGGCAGTACATAGGATGACCAGGTTGGATAACCTTGATCACTGTCTCAGATTACTGTTTGTGCACTTTTATAACTTTGCCACTTAATCTGAAAAATAATTGCCATTCAGAGGCTGATCCTTCCAGCAATATTCACCTGTTGAAGAAAATGGTAAGCTAAAAACTCACAAAAGATGACACAGGATTTCCAGGAACTAGAAATGAGTCCCCATGACCTAGATGTCCAGGCTGGTTCTCCAGGAAAGACAAGAAATAAGAAACTTTGTAGTGCACTTTGTTGTCCGAAAGGAGGAAACCCAAGCACCAATACACCAGACCTTTCCCCAGCTTCATCCACTCACCTATAATCATGTTTGGACTTTACATTACTACTCCTAATAGTATCAAAGAAGAATGAGAATTTAATGATGGCATTAGTTGGCCTTTGTTACTGTTCATAGTGATAGTTGTTACCTTGAGCTGGAAAACAGACATTTGTTAATTTCCAAATGCTTTCCTGGATTTACCTAATATTATTTTGTACTAATTGTCCTGGACACAATGTTTAAATTGCTATTTCTTTAGCAAAAACAAACAAAAATGACAACATAGTTTTAATTACATCAAGACAGCTTTTCCTTTGATCTTTAATCTAAACTTTTATGTTCATGTGCAACACACCAGTTGTGACAGCTGCCTACCATCCGGTGAAAATGGCATGTCATTGCTACATTATAACTTTCTTACATTCTTATTACTTTACCTGCAATAAGATTGATTATTTTACTAACGTCCACCCATATTTTTTATTACAGTTCAATTCTTCCCCTCTGTCCCATAAAATTTGTCCCTGACTAGTCTGGCCTTGTTTTCCTGTTCCACCTGCTAAACATTTACAATTTATAGAACTTAATTTAGTGCATATTTATTTTATTCACAATATGAATTCTTTCCAAAATCATTGCTGTAATCAAAAGAGAGGTTTAATTTGAGAAGCAATGTAAAAAGAAAAGTAGGTGGGGGAAATAAAATGAAGCCAATCGATTGACAGTACCTCTAGATTGTTCCTTTTTAACCCATCACTTGGAAAGTCCTTTGGAAGCAGCACCCATTTCATATGCTGTATATGCAACTTCCAGGTCAGTTGCAACATGTGGAGATCTGATTGGAAGTCATCACTCCCATTCTTAAAACAACAAATCACTGAAAAGTATTGGTGATTAATGATTATTTTGGACCCATCAGAGTACTGAGGCCCAAGGTAAACTGCCACCCTTGAAATAAAGTCAAACAAGTGAGGCCAGAGCATCACAGGCAAGTGTTGCTGATCTGGAAGAGAAGCCACTGGAGATGTAAACTGGTAGGGACACTATAGGGTAACTGATGAGTTACTGGAGATTGAGTGTGGACTATCTGGAGAGCGAGTGGCTCTTGAGGACTTCAGTCCTAGCAGTTTCCCCACATTTTGTGGGTTTTGCCTTCTGAAAACCCACTAGGTTTTCATAGTGAACATCCTTGGAAGATCTTCTTGATCTGTGGGAGCTAGGAACACAAACTTTGTGATATATGTGGATTCTCCACAGTGAAGTTTTATTTTCTAGAAACAAGGATTTTGCCAGAGCCATATCTCATTAGGGGACAGCATTCTTCTGACTCCAGCACCTCCTAGACTGCCCGTCTCACAGAGTGGGTGAAGGTAAGCCACACTTGAGAAGGTCACAGACCAGGGACACACCCTCTAAAAGACTGGGATTTAATAGCAAAATTGTACAGTGCTTCCCCCCATAACTGAAGCCACACGAAGAAGGCTGCAGCGTAATAACAAGGAACCACAGCTAAAAAAAACTACTTGACATAGATTCTACTAAGAAGGACTTTTGAGAGAAACCCACAGACAGAAAGGAAGACAAAATCAAGGACAGTGGGGCAGTTTGAAGCCTCTGGCAACTGCAGCTATAACAGACATCACGCACAGTCCGGCTCCCAGCCAGGTTGACATAAATCCTCACAATGAAGGCCTATTTACCTCAGTTTCTGTTGCCCCCAAATCACGTCTGGCTTTAAACAAAAATTAGAAGGCTCAATAAAGGGCAAGGACAAACAGTCAGATGAGACAAAGCAGGAATCAGAATTAGACGCAGACGTGATACTGGTTTTGGAATTATTACAGAGGGAATTCTTTTTGAAACTGTCATTAATATATTAAGATCTCTAGTGGAGAAAAACAGACAATATGCAGGAACTGGTGGCTAACACAGGAGAAGTGGAAACTCTAGGAAAGAATCAAATGAAAATGCTGCAAATAAAAAGCACTCTAACAGGAATGAAAAACGCCTTTGATAGGCCGCCTTCCAACAGAGTGGACGTAGCCCAGGAAAGACTCAGTGAACTCAGACCACCGTTCAAGGCTCCACTAGCGCACGCGCAAACAGTAAAAAAATAATTTAAGAATTCGTAACAGAACTCCTTGAACTTGGGGAAATTTTCAGAAGGTGTTACAGACACATAATTGGAAATCTGGAAGGAGAATAGAGTGAGAAAAGGAGAAGAAATATCTGAAATAATAAGGATAAGAAATAATAAGGATAAGATACAGTGGATTTATCAGAAATCATCAGAGAGTAAAGAAAAACATTAATCTAAAATTTAATATTGAATAAAATTATCCTTCCAATGGGAAGGAGAAATAAATGCTTTAGCGACAGACAAAATCGGAAAGGTTGCCTTGCCAGTATACCGGCCCAGGAAAATATATTTAAAGAAGTTCCTCAGGGAGAAGGAAAATGACACATGTCAGAAATTGGGCCAGCATAAAAACAGGAAGAGTGTCAGAGAAGAAATAACATAAACCAGGATTTATTTTCATAGGGAGCATCATTTTAACCTAAATTGACATTAAAAGGACAAGTTTAAGTTCTCAACAGTTCAAAACTAACTGAAAGACAAATACTTTACAGGTAGGTTATTAGCCTTCGTTTGTAATCAAGATAACAATTAAAATGAACTTTACAAAAATGAGCTTTAAAATTCATACTTGAAGAAATTTTAAAAGGAATAAAAAATTGAGAGGATAGTTTATTTTTATGATAGGGTTTTGTTAAGTTGGGATCCTTTAGTTAAACATCTATCACAACAAAAAAAAAATATTTAGCTAATCCATCTTGCCCATCTGCTGGCATTAACTTTTACTGAAAACTGTACGTTCCACATAACTACACACCATGCTCATTTCTCAATTACCACTGTAAAAATTTCATTAGAGAAATAATAATCCTGAATTAGTGTCTTTTAGGGCTTTCTCAAGGTCAAAAATTTATGTTCATTTTGTTCATTTAGGAACTGCAACAACAAGCACACTTAGTGGCATGTAGTAGGTAAGTAATAAATAATTGTTGGATGAATGAAAATCGCAAGTGTGTATAAATATATATGTTTACTACTATTAACCTAAAGGTAGCTCAATTATTTCCTTTGTTTTTGAAATAGTATCCTTTTGCATTCATATGAAGGCTTTCACACAGCTAGTTTTTAATCATTTCACTTGAGTTAAAGAATCTGATTACTGAATTAGGACAGGGGGAAAAAAATAACTCATTTTGAATAAATTAGGCCCCTAAAGTAACAGACCTTTAGAGCTATAAAGATTTTCATAAATGATTTAGTCAAGCCTGTCATCTTACGGAAAAAGAATTTTTATTTTTTAGATTTTCAATGATTAAATTAAGGATATTAACTTTTGCACGCAGATCATAGGGGAGAGTTTGACTTAGGTCTTGGTTAAGAACTGATTCATACGTGCGGCTAAAAGAGAGGCGACACGCTTATATTGTTCAGTCCATTCCAGTGCACTGCCTGGCTCCTGGAATTGGCATAGTTGGAAAAAATTCAGATCCATACATAATCCATTAGCAATGAGATTTTATATCAAAATTACTAGAATGGGTTGCAACAGAATTCCACATACCTTTTACTCCACAGAGAAGAGGCACAGTACTTTGAACAAGTTGCTTACCTTTCTGGGCCTGTTCCAGAATCTGTAAGGCTGGATTAGAGGATTACAAGTATTCCCTTGATTGCCACCATCACATGGTCTTTCATACCTACTCAGATGATAAATACATTTGGTCCCATCGAGAAGTATATGCACAGAAACACAGAATGTGGGTGCTGCAGGAAGCTGTGTTCAATGACTCTTTCACTTACAGCTTCCTGCTTATTATCTTAAAAAGAACATAAACTGTATAATGTGTTTAAAGGGAGTAAATTAACCCAAACCCTGTGCTATTATATGCTATGATAATTTATTTTTGTCCCTGTATATATGAAAGACTTGGCATGAACAAAATAAACCATTGAGGACTGTTGCCTATGACTTAATAGAAATGAAATAAGAAACTCTAACATAACTGAATGTTTCTACCCTCTAATACTGTAATGGGTCATAAATGACTGAGGAATACTTTCCTCACACTGAACTCCATTCACTAGAAATGATTAAAAAATTGCTCCCTCTTTTCTTTTCTCTTTTTAAAATCCCCTGACAGCTTATGCTAATGAATGGAACAAAAACAAAGCCTTCATATCGAATCGTCCCATTACTGCAGAGGTTATTGTACTGCTAGAACTGTTTTCTTGTTACCTCTCAATCTCTGCTAGGAAAAATATGGTGATAGGAAACAGTCCTCATCATTTACTTTTGGGGTACTTGAGCATTGCTTTTTTCTTATAATTTTTAATGATTTTTACTTTTTGGTCTTTTTCTCCTAATTTCATTATTTGGAATATCTCTTACTACCAACCTATCTCAAATTCATCCAAAGATATCATTTTGTTCATTTTTTTCCAGAAATTGTATTTAATTTATTTTATTATTTTTTAAAATTATAGTTAATATACAATGTTATATTAGTTTTAAGTATACAACTTAGTGATTCAGTAGTTACCCACATTATTAAATCCTCACCGCAAATAGTGCAGTTATTATCTGTCAACATAGGAAGATGTTACAGAACCACAGCTATATTCTCTATGCTGTACTTTCATCTCCGTGACTAATTTATATTATTATTGACATTTTGTGCCTCTTTATGCCTTTCACCTATTCCACCTCCCACCCCAAATCTTCCCCCATCGTAACCACCAGTCACTTCTCGGTGTCTGAGTTTACTGCTGTTTTGTTCATTTTGTTTTGTTTTGTTCAGATGAGATCTCCAAGTTTGAATATGAAGAACTTTCATGCATGCACATCTCTACCTGTATTGCCCTTGTTACTTAGGGTAACAAGTCACAAGCTAAATAAATCATTGTGAAGGACAAATGCATTAAACTAGATTACCATTCTGGATGGGCCAGTCAGAAACGATATGGCCATTTATTCTTTATCTGGAGAAACATTTTAAAAGTTCATCCATTAAGACAACCTCCCTTCCAGAGACCATTAAAAGTCTAGAGACAGTCATGTAATTTCTACAAGTGTGTCTCTTTTTGGTCCTTTTTCTACCTTGATCTCAGTTTCCTTATCATGCCAACAGTTGTTCCAAAACCTTTACCTTCCCCACCTTCCCTTTCCAAAATCCCCCAGTGTGATTTCCCTAACCCAGAACAAATAGGTTTTGCTGCCCTGGCAGTCTTCTCACTAGGAAATACTTATGTCTCTAACTATGTCTTTCCCTATAGCTCTCCTTCCTTCCTGTGGTCTATGACATTGATCAGCTTAGAAATGGCTTGGGAACTGCCTGCAGTGGAGAGCAGGCAGGACCCACTGCTTACCTGAGAGCAAATAGAGGAAGGAAGGAAAGTGTGAATGCACACAGCCGATGTCTCAGGTGATATGTACTTGATTAGTTTTTAAAAATACAATGTTCTCCTCTGAAGCTAGGAGCCAGCGTTGAATTTCCTACTGAATCATTTCCTGTTTTCTGATTACAACAGCATATTTGAGAGCTGCAGATTGACTCTCTCCAGTCAGTGTCCAATGAATCAGAAAGGAACCACTGGACATTTCTCCACTTCTCTGAGCACATCAAATGTCACAGAAAGGACCGAGGTGACTGTCACAACACAATGAGGCCCTCCTGCACCTCCTAAGCTTTTAAGGTTTGCTTCTGTTTTTATTTATCAAGCCACAGATTCCTAAAGGGACACTTTGAGTCCTTTGTACTTGATGTTCATAACTGAACAAAAAATTCCTTTGAACGTTCTATTAGAGGCAAATCTTTTCCCATACTTTATAAATCCTGTTTCTAGATAAACCTTAGGTTTGTGGAAAATAATAATTTACAAATCTCTGAAATAAAAGTAGATAGAAACTTCCTAGATAGGAGCTGGGCAGGACATGATCTCAGTTTGTCCAAGACAGCCAGTTTCTTGGGAGATGGGCAGGTACGAGAGCTTATGATTAATCCCCTTCCTGTGATTGCTACTGATATTTATTTTATATTTTTGAAATCTAAAGGAACTGTTTTATTATTTTTCACCCACACACATCATCCACACATACGGTGAAGCAAAGCAATTAAAGCATTAGTGAGTTGAGCACTTAAACATAAATTCTTACCCTGGGAGAATATTGTTTGGCCTGGGTAGCTGGGGAAGCCCTTGGCTTATCACCTGGCTACTGGAATAGCTTCTCATCCTGGGCCTCAACCTCTAGACTCTCTCAAACTCCTGGACAAATCCCGGTCAACAGTTGCCATCTCTGTTCCCTCTATCTCGCAGGCAGGATAGTAACCCCTGAAGGAGTTTTTGAAAGGAGAAAAAGAAACAGAAGTCTTTCAATGATTAAAATAGATGTTTTGCTTTGTTTTAATCAAGACTGGAATAGAGGAAGGAATTTTAAAAGGAAAAGGCAACTTCTGGGAATGTTTGAAACAATAGTGAAAGGGAAAGGACAGTCAGGTTAGAAAAAGAATTTCTTCTTGAACAGACCCTCCCTAAGATAAGATTTGACTGCTCTTAGGTCATTAAAGACATGTCAAAGGGATTAATCCCTCAAGTCACACTGCATCCTGGGAGGAACCAGGAGAAATTAACTGAAAAACAGGAGAGGAGCGAAAACAGAATGACATCAAATGAGGCTTTATTTTTATTTCTGATTCTATTCTAACTTATTATGAGCAGCAATATAAAGTCAAAGGCTTTCCACTGTTTCCTTCCTGAAATAATGCTTTGAGCCACTCAGGGTTGTCCCTCCCAGCAAGCCAATCTTGCCTCTAACTTTCTCTCCACCAGCCTCTGAGTTAACAATTAACTGAAAAAGCTTTTGCATATAATGTGAACTTAAGGAATTGTAACCTCCCCTCTGAGGCATTATAGTCATTGGCTATATAAAGAGTAAGAGAGAAGACAGACCCCAATATACTGAGTCTGAGGTCATAACTACTAAATGAAAAGGAAAGATGACTGGGTCTCAGGTTTGTTGTGTGAAAAATGGACATGATTAGAGCTGTTTTAAAACACAGTCTGAGAGGTCACTGCAGAGAAACTGCCTTACCTGCCCTGTTTGAAATGGGTCAGAGCTGGGCCAGTTCTGGGCAGTGGGCAAAACCACAAGTGTTTTAAGCAATTATTTGAGAAGTCAACAACAGATGACACTCTGATCACATCCTGATGGTTATGGGCTTTCTGAGGATAAAATCAGCAGTTAATCAATGCATAACCTGGAGTAGCTTAGCCTGTAACACCCATAGAAAACCCATTTTTTTTCTTTCTTTGCCTTACATAATTGCCTTCTTCCTTTTTCTCATAAAAACCTTTGCTTTCACCGTACAAGCAGAAACAGTATTTGGGTATCTACCTCAATCTGTGCTCCGCAAACGGCAGCTCTTTAATCCCAAATAAATGCTCTTTTGCCTGTCAATGTGACTCTTTGTTTTCAGGTTGCCAGTTGCAAAGGAAAAAAGAAACAAAGCAGATTTGGCCTTGAAAAATAACCCTAAGACTTAAGTATAGCACAAAGATATAGGACTCTGACTGTTATCTTGAAACATTTTTACTTCAGTAAGGTTTTTATGTGGGCAAGTTCTTGCTTTTAAAAGTTTTGTGTGAAAAATGCAGAAAATCACAGAAAGTTAAGCAAAAAAAGTACAATCTCATTGTCCACTTCGTGATATAAAGTAAGAAGTAAAAGCTTTCTCCGTTTCTGAGCTCCCTCTTCCATCACATTGATAATTCTGAGTGTTTGCTTTCTGCAAACAATGAGAAAGGGAAACCGAGAAACCAGTTCAGTGTATAATCATATTAAAAAGAATAAAATACCTAGGAATACATTTATCCAAAGTGGTATGAAACTTGCACACTGAAAACTACAAAATATTGCTGGAAGAAATTAAAAAAGATAAATGCAAAGCTACCCTGTGTTCATGCAGTAGAAGCTTTAATATTGTTGGGATGGCAATATTACTCCAAGTCTACTACAGATTCAGTGTAGTCCCCATCAAAAGCTCTGCAGCCCTTTTTACAGAAGTGGAAAAGTTGACCCTAAAATTCATGTGGAATTGTAAGGAACTCTGGATAGCCAAAACAATCTCAACAAGAAGAAGTAAGCTTAGGATACACATTTCCCAATTTCATATTTTTCTACAAAACTACAGTACTCAAGACAGTGTTACTGACATAGGAGAGGCATAGAGATCAATGGAATAAGATTTGAGACTCCAGAAATAAAGTCATACATCTAAGGTCAGGATGGTTTTGGTAAATGTGTCAAGGCCACTCAATGAGAAAAAAATGGTCTCATCAACAAATGGTGTTGGAATAATTAGACAGGTACATGCAAAACAATGAAGTTGACACTTTACCTCATACTCTATAGGAAACATAACATAAAGTGGGTCAAAGACCTAAAATCTAAAACCATAAAAGTATAGTGGAAATGGATTAAACCTTTATGACCTTGGATTTGTCAATATTTTTTTGAAGATATTACACTAAGAAAGCACAGGTCACCGTAGAATAAAACAAGGTGCATTGGATTTACCAGCACCAAGGGATACTGTTAAGAGAACTAAAGGACAATGCAGAATATGGAAGAAATGTTTACAAATTGTATATCTGATAAAGGTTTATCATCCAGGATATAAGGAACTTTTACAGTTCAACAACAAAAGGATAAGCAACCAATCAAAAAATGGGAAAATTACTTGAATAGACATTTCCTCAAAGAAGATGTGTAAAATGACCAACAAGCACATGAAAATGTATTCAACACTGTTTGTCATTAGGAAAATGCAGATCAAAGCCACAATGAGATACCAATTCATACCCATGAGGGTGGCTATATATTAATGGAAAATAACAAGCAAGGGTGTGCAGAAATTGGAACCCTTACCCTTATACATTGCTGTATGGAAAGTAAAGTGGTGCCACCACTGTGGAAAACAGTTTGGCAGTTCCTAAATAAGTTAAACATAGAATTAATACACAACACAGCAATCCCACATCTAGCTGTATACCCAAATGAATCCAAAAGAAGTTTTCAAAGAAAAATTGTACAAGAATGTTCATAACAACTCTATTCATAATTTCAAAAGGTGGAAACAACCTAAATGTTTATCAATTGATAAACAGATAAAATGTGGAATAGGCATGATATTATTTAGCCATAAAAATGAAGTTCTGAAGAATGCAACAATGTGGATAAACCTTGGAAACACTGTGCTCAGTGAAAGAAGGCAGACACAAAAAGCCATATATTGTATGATTCCATTTATATGAAATATCCAGAATAAGTAAATTCATAGAGGCATAAAACAGATGAGTGTCACCAGGGGCTGGGGAGGAGGAGGGAAGGAATAGGGCATGAATGCTAATAAGCATGGAGATCTTTGAGCAAAGATGAGAACGTTTGGAAGTAGATAATGGAGGTGGTCACACAACATTGTGAATGTATTAAATGTCACTGAATTGTACATGGTTCGATGGCTCAGAGATAAATTTTATGATATATATAGTTTGCCACAATATAAACACAGATGATATTTGCTCCATGTTTCTATTTTAAAGATCTCTAAAGCTATATCTATACCTATCTATATCAGTCTACACCTACACACCATTCTGCCAATTTGCTTTTTTTTTCTAGAAATGTCTCTTGAACATCTTCCCAGGACAGTCTGCATGGGTGAATCAACTCCATCCATTGTCTCACACCATTACTCATAGAAGATAACATTCTATTGTATGAATGCACCATGAGGTGTAAGCTGCATGTTGAAGACAATATGATAGAAAGACAAGAGGACCATGCTCCTTTAATGAACATAATGCTGCCTTATCAGCACTGTACCAATTCTGTAATTCTCTAGAATTATTTTACACGATAGGAAAATATACTATCTTATATAAGTTCTTGTCACTTTGATGTTTTATCAGTTAGGTAAACCCCATTCTATGGAATGAGTTGGTTTTTTTTTATTCCCTTACTAAATTGCAGGGAGAATTTTTACAAAACTCTCTACCAATTTGTGCTATTATTTCTACAGGATAGAACTGTAATAGTAGAACTACCAAACTAGATTCAACAAAGTCTGCAGTGATTTATATTCCAGATAATTGTATGTGTATCCACTTTCCACATATTTGCTGGCACTAAATATTTTCTAATACTAAATGATTTTTTTCCAGCCTAATGAAAGCAGAACTTTATTTCCTTTTAAAAATGTATATATATTCAAATTTCCTTAATCATTAATGATACCTGGACTTATTGTTTATTTACATTTCATTGCAAATTGCTTTTATGTAAAACAACATCAGTTAGTCTCATAAGGGTGTGGGCTTCTGGAGTTTGCCAGGGATTGGATGGTTTATAGCAAGTTTCCAGAAGTTGGCATGATGTCAGCTGGGGTCTTAAGGATGCCTGTGCCCCATACCTTTCCTCTGCCAGAAGAAGACTAGCTTGGGAGTCATTATAAATTGCCTTGGTTCCAAAAGCAGAAGAGCTAATCAGAGCCATTTAAGAGCCACCGTAAAGCCTCTTGAGGCCATTGCTTAGAATTTGTATTACATCACCTTGACCATATTCTACTGGTAGAAGCAAGTCACAAAGTCAGACAAGATGCAAGCAGTAGGGAAACAGTGTCCACCTATTAGTGGAAGGGCTTGTAAAATCTATGGCCATTTGTCCAGATAGTAATTGGATTGTTTATCACAGCTTATTAATAGTCAGTCTTTGCATATAAGGAAAACTAAATTATTCAACTATCATATGACTGGCAAACAGTTTCTGTTTTTCTCTTACTTCTGTTTTAAACTTTGTTTAATGTATCTTTCACTTCATAAGCATTTATAATTATCAGTAGCCATAATTGTCTCATTTTAGGCTATATTTTATTATTTATTATCTCAGGGAATAAAAGTCCTGGCATATAGTAGGATCATTTTTGAACTGACCACCCAGATATTCTTTATTCTGCCTACTGGTAAGCCTGAACAGAGTGGAAAATGACTCCTGAAAGGCATTCTTCTACTCAGTTCTCCTGAGAGCCAGATACAAATAGACTTGCCATAAAGTGACTGTAACCATCCCTTTGTGAGAGTGCTTGAGGGCAGCCTGATAGACTCAGTAATTCTATAGCTGCAGGCAGGTTACTGGCTCCTTTAGGGGTGCTTAGCCCACAAAACGGCTGTGCTCCATCAACTGGAGACATTATGTCCATATCTGTGGGGTGAGGACAGAGATGGTGCCAGTGACACCCCTGCCCTGTAACAGGCGAACAGCTGCTTTGGGGAAATAATTAAAGCTGGGCCTGGCCTGTTCATTCTGCTCTGGTACTTTGATGCATCAATCACAATCCCAGTTCTCCAAAATCTGCTCCATTATTCCCTTGAATAAGTCAGGTGCATATGCATATTACATGGCAGAAAACCAAAATTCACAGCACTTGATAATAGTCTCATATGCCAAGTTCCCTAGATATTGATTAGCCCTTCAGAGCTATCTAGTGCTTGTATTAAATTACTTTTGAGCTCAAGAATGTTTTTAAAAAATGATTATGATGACTCAGATAATCCCCTATAATGTTACTTCACTAAAACTTATAACGTGTAAAAATTTTTGTTCTAAATAATCATACAAAAGTTTCTTAGTAGTAGTTGAATTAGCTTTCTTAAATTTAAATTTCAGTATATTGAAAATTAAAATCTGAGTATTCTAGGAGAACAGTCTATCTAGAAAGGTGATTGCTTCTATTTGTTATTAACCTTTTATTCTTTCATATTTTTGTCTATAGTTCAGAAAAGGCATCAGAGATGATCTATCCTGAGGTATTGAAAATTTGTAACATTGTAAATTAAAACTTTCAAAATTAACAGACACGCCTTTTGGCACACAAGTATCACTAAAGTATGCATTTAGAATCTATTGCTAGTATCTCATTTTAGTGTTGCAGAAGAGATAAATTTAATAAATGGATCTATGGTGGCATAAATTCAATACTATTTGCTCAATTAAAATTAAACAATTCACTCGCCCTAGTATTTACTTTATGAAATCAAATTCTTCATTTCCGGAGTCATTATGTGCTTAGTTCCAAAAGGAAGCTAAATGCTTATAGGATGCAAACAGGTAAGGTCAGTCATTATCTCCATCATTTCACCCTTTTCCTTAATGCCCTTGTTTGAACATCATCTGTCTTCTCCCTGGGACTGGCAAACCAGAAGGGAAAACAGCTCAGGATAAATGGGGCAGTCCATAAATATTAAGGCACTTAAAACCAAGGACAAATAATAAAGTGGTCACTTAGCTCATTGTATACCATATAATTTTAGTTCCTGCTGCTGACACCAGGCAATTAGAGATCCATTTGTTTTCCTCAGCATGGCTTACAATAAAGACAAAGGCACTTTGGACACACGCAAATCGCACGGTGCCTTTCAAGAAACTTTGAGTGCCTGTTTTGTGCAAGGGGCTCCTTTAGCAGTGTGTGGGAGAAGGAGTGGATTAGAGGAGATGAACAAATATACTGAAAAATGATCATAAAATTGTGGGTGGGGACTATAATGGAAATAGAAGTTGCAATGTGGGTGCGTGTGATTTTGGTAGTGGAACCGAGGCTACCTTTCACTTCAAGTAATTTGATGTGCAAGATATCCTCACATGTAACCCAGGTAGCAGGCAGACATTCCTTTGAAAGGTTAAACTTACAAAGATTAACACAAAATTAAGCAGCAAACAGAAATAATGAAAGGGTTGATATTTCTACTAAATACATGTGTTGGTGCTCATAATTATTTAAAATTAAATACTTCTTGACAAGCATTTTGTGTTCAATGCTCAATTCCATTTTTCTTTAAATATCAAAAAAATCAGGTTGTTCGTCATATAATTTTCAATGCATATGCTTAAATTTAACAACCATTCCAGCATAGCTAAACAGTGTCAAGCATGTGTGTACCCAAACTAAGTGTATATTTTTAATGTAATTGCTCTAGAACCTAAATCTGAGGAATCTTCTTTTCTGCTCCAGTTCTTAAAATAGAAATTAAGTCACACAGTGTTGGATAAAAAATACTACATACTCTTGGCTTAAAAGCAGTTATTCATGCCAAACATTTATTTATCAGAGACTATGGTTAGGAGAAAAGGAGGACATTAAAGAGAAATAGCTTCAATGGATTTCTAATATTTTGACCTTGGAGGGAAACAGTGGTCAAAACAAATACATTTTAAAAGTAGAGATTGGCATTTTATAGATTCTCTTGACAAATCATCCAGTTTTGTTTTGTTTTATTCACCTTTCCTCCAAAGTTTCTGCCATATAATTTGTCTTTGATAAGTAAGACGTGGCCACATGAATGAGCTTTTGATAATGAACTGTGAACAGAAGTATTTATATGGCTTTAATTTATGTTCAATTTAAACACAAGCTAGTTATCCTGAAAACTGTCTCTTTTCTCCATTCTTTGGGAGTGAAAATTGCATGTGAGTTTGAGCCATCATGGATCCCAGCAAGAAAAATACCATACAAAATGATGAAGGAAAAGATCGAAATCATCTGACCATGAATGATTTCAGGAATTAGAGCTGCCCTTGTGCTCTGGGCCATATCCTACCCCCAAACTCTCATGACAGGGAGAAATAAGCATTAATCTTTAAAAAAATACTCTGGGATCTCTTTGTTTAAACAACACAGACTATAACCTTGTCAGTAAATCTTCCTGTCAGTAGGAATATTCTTTCTATTTTATTTTACACCCACTTCAGTAGACTAAAGTTTATTTATCCTCAGGTTTCAGGATATGTATAACTTCCCCAAGGGGTCATTCCTGGCTCCTAAAATTTAGGTATGATTTGTGAACTTGGTTATACACCATTACTGGACTTAAAAAATGATTAATAAATAGAGTGACAAGATTTTAGGTAAACTCTTTATTGAATATCACCAATATTTTTAAATACATTACACATTCAAGCTAAAATGTCAGAAAAAGCAAACACCAATATTTACAATTCTTTTAAAGAATAGACCAATTGTTCCTATAAGTGTTCACAATTATATTGGATTAGAAGTGCTCATATCCCGTGTGTGTGTCTGGGTGTGCTTTCATTTTACTGTAACTCCTCCTACACACAGAGCTGCATGGTCACGGAAAGGCTCCCCTGTGCTTCCCTCTAGGAATCACCCTTGTCTCTCTCCCACTCTCATCCCTAACTCCCTATAATTACTAATCTTCTCTCTATTTCTAAATTTTACTATTTCAAGAATGTTATATAACTAGAATAACACCATATATATAACCTTTGAGATTGGCCTTTTTCACTTAGCATAATTATTTTGAAATTCATCCAAATTGTAATCATGATGAAATAAAATTATTACAAAGTGGCTAATATAAGAAGGAGCTAAGGATGTATACTCAATAAAATCAATCATATACTCCACAAAAAATAAATAGGTAAATACCTTTAATAGGATGATGTGATGGTTAAGTTTCTGTGTCAACTTGACAGGGTCCCGGTGGTCAGATATTTGGTCAAATATTACTCTGATGTTTTTGTGAAGGTGTGTTTGGATGAGATGAGCATTTAAATCAGTAGACTTTGTGTAAGACAGATGACCCTCTACAATGTGGGTAGGCCACATCCAATCAGTTGAAGGACTTAATAGAACAAGGACTCACCACTTCTGAAGAAGAAATAATTCTGAGAACTGAGGTCATTCAGTTCTCAGACTGTAGTGCTACCTGGGTCTTCAGCCTGTCAGTTCACCCTTAACTTATCAATCTTAATAGATCCTTAACTTGTATATATATATATATAGACTTACTGTTCATTCTGTTTCTGCTATGAGAAAACTTTTGGCATTAATTGTGAAACTTTGGTCATGACGTGAAAGATGATCAATTATTTGAATATCTCAGCATTTCCAACTACTGTCATTGCTGGAACACATAAAAGATAATAATATGCATGAGAATGAGGCTGGTGTGGGTTGAGATGGTCGGACTGGTGTGTGCAGTCTAGTGGGGAATGTCCAACTGCCTTGAATCTGAACAGTTGTTCTGAGAGTTGAAGTCTTCAATAAACCAAGGAAAGCAGAAAACCATTAATGATGTGTTATCATGCCTGCCACCCAATGGGGAACAAAATTCTAGTAAATGATGACAAGAATCCACATAGAGGAAGTGATACCCAACATCATGGCTAGGTAGGTTAACAGGTGGGGTCCTTGGAGTGTGCTGAACTGTAAGCTTGCTGAGGGCAGGTGTCTATCTCACGCACTGCTGAAGGCGTTTTATTCACTGATGGATGGATACTGCAAAGAATTATACAGAATAAGAAGAATTCTACTCTAAGATGGTTCTTTCTGTCATGCAGAGCATGAGTCTGCACTAAATCTCCAGAATCAGCTGATGCGGCCAATTTCATTTCCTGCTTGGGTGACAGAGAAATGAGAGCAGTACATAGCAATTTTTGTATGCATAAAAATATTGAAATAATAATTATTATTATGCTTACCAGCATGGGGAAAAGTTCTATTTTCCCCTTATGCCCCAGTCTTCTCAATCTTTTGAGTGTTTTTCAGTAGCCAAGTTTTTGAATGCCAGAGTCACCCTGCCCAGACCCACCCCCTCCTAGCTGAATGACCACAAGCAAATCACTCTGGACAATCAATTTTCACACCTGTAAAAATGGCCATTGATAATAGTAGCATTTGTCTTAGAGTTGTGTGAGGATGAAATGAGTTTCTTGTAAAGGGCTTATAAGACTATTCCACATGTAATGATGTTTTATAAATCTTAGCTTTTCTTACAAAAAAATAATACAATGAAACACCAATTCTAAGAACAATCCTGTGACATTTAGACCTTTATAAAACAAAGACCTTCAATGGGGAAATCTCAAAACCAGCAAAGGTGAGCATGACAATCCATATACCAATCCATTCATCAGCATCGGTGAGGATAAGCAGTGGCTGAGAAATCAAATCACTATCATGTCTATGATTCATGGGGGCACAAGCATAGATTTGATTTGATTATAAGTGAGAAGAATTTACAAGGCAAGATTCTTCTCTGGTAAAAAACAAAGGACAAAAATAAAACAAACAAAAATTTTTTTAAAGATTCTTCTGTGCGAAGGCAAGAGGCACAGCAGATACACAGTAGATGGAGGAACATATATGACATGGCTGTCATGTGATTGCTGATTCAATGAGCAACTTATTTTGTACTTGCTTTGATTATGAGTGCTGAGTATAACATCATTCATTGGCTGTTTCTGTGTATGTCTGACTTTTACAACTTCAGGGGGAAACATAGGGTCAGATGGTAACATAGGAAAGCCAGAGGCAGCTTGTATTCCAAGGACAAGGCAAGGGCATTGTAAAGGTGTGTAAGGGAAACCATACCAGGGATGCACACCTCTCTGGCTCCCTCATGAAACTGTCTTCTATTATCACCCATCCTTTAAGATCTTTCACATTCCCTTTAAAGTGAACTAGAAAGCAGATCCTTAACTTGAGCTCTGGGAAATGATTCTGACATCATCCAAAGGGAGGCCCAAAGGAAAATTCAACCTAAATAAAGAGAGCTGATGTACTGGTCGGTAATGGGTGAATAAACAGCAACCAAGTAAGAAGCCCAAATATGGAGCTGATGAGGATAAAGCATCTAGAATATGAAGGGAAATGATTGTAGTCATAAAAGAGAAAAGTTAAATTTTATGAATGATTTCTTGTAGGACACAAAGGTAAGATGTAAACAGTATCTTTTTTGCACTCTCCACAGATCTGAGAATATGGACACCAAGTAGGAAGATGCAAAGCAAGGGATTAGATAATAACTTGAAAAATAAAGATCTCAAACACTATAAATTTACAACTCAGGAAACTACAAAAAAAGAACAATCTGGCCCCAAATTTACTAAAAGCAAGGAAATAACAAAACTTAGAACAGAAATAAATGAAGAACAGACTAAAAGACAATAGAAAAGATCAGTGTAATAAAAGCTGGATTTTTGAAAATACAAACAAAATGGACAAATCTTAAGCTAGACTAACTCAGCAAAAAATTAGGGAAGGAAATAAATAAAATCAGAAATGAAAGATGATATATTGCAACCAATAACAGAAATACTAAGGATCATAAGAAATTGCTCAAAATAATTACATGTCAACTAATTAGATAACGTAGAAGAAATGAATAAATCCCTAGAAACATACAACTTAACAAGACTGAATCATGAAGAAATGTAGAATCTGAACAGACCAGTTACTAGAAAGGAGACTGAATTACCAAAAATTTCCAACAAGGAAAATCCAGGACAAGATAGCTTCATTGGTGGATTCCACCAAACCTTTAAAGACCTAATATAATTCTCAAATTCTTCCAAAAATAGAAGACAGAATACTTCCAAACTCATTTTATGATGCCAACATTACCCTGATAACAAAACCTGTTAAGAAAACCAGACCCAAATTTTAAAAATATTATTGACAATATAAGATACTTTTATGGTCAAATCCTTACAAATCCCTGAATTAGATAACCCCCACACTATATAATTCTCTTGCTAGTGAAATTAGATAAAAACTTCAACTACTTTTGAATATGGTAAAACAGTCTCTGGAGGCAAGGCAACTTATTTTCTTCTAAGGCAATGAAATCTAGGTCAGTCCCTGGCACAAAGATTACAAAAGTGTCTATATTTCTGGAGATGATCAAAGAAGCTTAGGATTTATACAATCTAGCAAGTGTCATCGCCTATTGTTAACCCCAGGGACTTCAACCCCTCGCCTGTGTTTCCCATTTAATATGTGTGCAAAATATTGTGCTTGCATCTCAGGGCCTTTTTCCCTGTTTCTCTTGGTCAGGAAGGAAGGCTGCAAACCCTTCAAGTGGTTTCTTGTTATGGTCTGCCAATGGAACATAGGGCAAAACTAGGATCCATTATTATTTCTGACATCCTGAGAACATCTGCCAAATCAAGAGTTTGTACAGTGTCTTTTGTGAGGTGTCTGTCTGTTCAGACTTTTTACTCACTTAAAAGGAATTGGGCTAACTTAAAAAAATTGATTTGTAGAATTCAAATACGCACACAAACATACATACCTTCAAATCTCATTATTTATGATAGTTATGTTCTGTAAAGTCACTGCAAACACTGAATTAGCAAATACAGAAGCATTGAGCCAAGGGAAATAGAGGGTTAAGTTTCTGCAAACTTCTGGTCACATTTTTGTCAACTGGTCAGTACACAACCCCTTTTGTGTGTGATTCTGTTTTAAAATGCCTTATTAAATATGCTGTATGTTGACTCATTAAAACTGAACTCACATCAGGTAGCACTATAATTCATGACTGAACAAAGCTTATCTAACACATGCATTTTCTTCATAAGGCACATCACACCTTCTTGTACATAGGAACACTAGACAACACTTCAGCACTATGTTTGGGGAACATGTTAAACAACTAAATCACCAACAAAAAGCATGAAAGTGAGAAACATGTTACTAGTAGACCATGAAAAACACGTTTTCAGTATGAGTTCTAAAGTATCAGTCAAAAAATTTTTTGTCACTCTTCATGTCTACAAAAGACCATGAAAATACCTCGAGTATCATTTTAGGGATTACAAAAAAATATTAGTAACAGATTCACAAAGATGAAATCCATTAATAATGAGGATTGTCTATATATATAAAACTATAAACAGGTGCATATGTATGCATACACACATGTATGTTGTATGTTTACATTCTAGTCCACACATGTTGTTATACATGCATATACACTTGTGCACGAGATCAGTTGTATATATGATATATAAATATGTTTATATGTATGTATGCACGTGTGCTATATATGTACATACAGGTACACATACATATACACATCAGTACACATGTATATACATATATGCACATATATATATCTGTATCTATATATTATATAAAAGTCTTTTGTCAAATAAATGTATTCTGCATATGTTTTTCCAGTCATTTGCTTACCTTTGCCCATTCTTAAGGTGACTGTCATGAATATAAGCTCTTAATTTAAATACTATGCAGTTATTTTCCTTAATGTTTAGTGATATTTATATCTTATTTAAGAACTCTTCCAAAACCAAGGTCACTCATAATGCCATTTGTCTTTGTTCTCTTATATGAAGCTTTAAAAATTATACAGAACATTAATTTTAAATATTAAGCTTAAGAGTTTAAATATAAATAAATAAGCCAGAATCTGGCCTGCAAAGATTCTAAGGTGTAGGTATAGATTCGGTAAATACAATATATGGTTTAGTCATCTTTTTTTCTTAACAAAAAAAGTCATGGTCTTTTCTGATACACAATGAAATTATTGGCCGATAAATTAAACCTTTAAGTAAAAAGAAATTAAAGGCCTAAACTTAACATTTTTATAGTGTATAATATGTGCCACTCCTTGTTCCAAGTACTTTACATAAATCAGCCTGTTAAGTCCTCATAACATCTCTATGAGTTATTGCTGCTATTTGTAAAGATTACATTGAAGTCAAGAGACATTATGTGATTTGCTCCAGTTTCCTCAGCTGGCAAGTGGCAAAGGGAATTTGAACCTAGCTAGTCTGGCTCCACAGTCTTTGCTTTTAACAATTTTAATGTATCAAATTTGCAGCCTACAAATGCCTAAATTGTTTAAATGTTAAATAAATAATTGAATAAAGTAGAAAATGAATACAAAATATTATAAGGCATTATATATGCTTGTCAAGAGCTGTAAAGGCTCTGAGACTTAACCTACTTACAAGCTAACAATTTCATGAATGCTTATAGAAGACATGAGACCCCTAGGTAAGTGCCAAACGTTAGTTTATTAGTCACAGGGATTGCAATAGCCAGAGCTTCATTATTTTTGCACTGGTTTCCTGACCTTCAATCCCTGTGGGGCCAGACAATACATGAACTGGGTTGCATTACAACAGAGAAATCCAGGGCTTTATAATGCACAGTAAATATGCCCAAAGCGGGCTTCAGAGGAAGCTGTTATCTTTATTATAATACTGAGCAGTTAGCATGCCTGCCCTCTGCTCCAGTGGGAGACATTATCTGTATTTTCCAAGGCTATGAGCAAACATGCTGTATGTTATGGAGGGAAACACTGGTTCTATCTTCCAAAGGCACTTGGCTTTAAAAAAATCCTTTCTAATATAACCCAGAAGAAAAGGGAGTCAGTACTCACTTCCAAGATATGTGAATTTTAAGAAATTTAGGGGAAAATTGCCTCCAAAAAATAGTCTGAGTATGGGGAAAGCATTTTATATGTAAAAATAAAAAGTCACCAAGGAAAAAAGTTCATAATTTATAATTCTACTTTCAGGAATTTGTCCAACACTTTAGAAGAGATCCATGTTTATGTGTTTCCATATATCTGTATTTAAAGGGTTTAATGTTTAAATTGGTGTCAGTACAGATGTGCAATAATAAAATCAAGTTTTAAATTAGTAGACAAATACACTTAATACTTCTGCCATCAGAAAGTACTGACACATAAAATATTAAATGAGGAGGAAAACTATTAAAATATTCTCAGTATATTTTCAAGTGATAAAAGGTTAGAAAACACATTTTAATTAAAAATTTATCTTAAAACAGCTACATGCATACATAGATGTGCATTTGAAGACAATTATAAAATTAAGTACAGGTTTATGCTGAGATCATACGTGATTTTTGTTTCTGAATTTAACGGTTTTTGTATATAACTTTTAAAATTTGATATGTAGATTCACAGGAAGTTTCAAAAATAGTACAGCATGGTCCTGTGTACCCTTTACCAGTTTCCCGCAAAGGTTCCATTGATAAAGTACAATATCAAAACCAGGATTTTTACATCTGTACCACATGTGTAGATGTGTGTAACCACGACTATAATCAAGACACAGAACTACTCCATCATTACAAAGAGCTCACTCAAACTTCAACTTTTTAGTGATGCTCAACTTTCTGCTTTCTATCATCCTGGTCTAAAGAAGTTTTTTGTTTGTTTTGTTTGTAATGATTTCCATTTCCTTACAATATTAGGGCTTCTCAAATTTTCAGTTTTGCACTGGGTGAATAGTAATCTTTACTTTCTAAGAAATTGATCCATTTCACCTAAATGTGTGTCAATGTGTGTAAATGTGTTTGTAGTGTTCCTTTATTATTTTTTTGATGCCTGCACAATCTGTTTTGAATCACTTGTTTCATTCCTGATTGTATTTCCTTCCTTCTGCTTGCTTTAGAATGATTTTGCTTTTCTTCTACTAGTTTCTTAAGGTAGAAGCTTAAATTACTGATTTGAAACTTCTTTGCCTCTTATGTAAATATTTATTGCTATAAATTGCTGCTCTCATCAATCTTTAGACATATCCCATAAAATCAATGTTATATTTACATTGTCATTCATTTTATTTATTTCCCTTCAAAATTCCTCTTTGACCCATGAGCTATTTAGAAGTCTATAGCTTAATTTCTAAATATTTGGAGATCTTTTGTTTTCATTCTGTTGTAATTTCTAGTTTGATTTCATTGTTCTCGGAGAGCATACTTTATGATTTCAATTATTAAAAATTTGCTGAACATTCTTTTATGTCCCAGGATATAGTCTATTTTGGTACATGTTCTATGGGTGCTTGAAAACAATCTGTAGTCTATTGTCAGGTGAACTGCTTTATAAATGTTGATTAAATCTTATTATCTGCTGGTGTTGAGTTCTTTTATATCATTGCTGAATTTCTACCTACTTGTAATAACTATAAAAAGGAGATGTTGAAGACACCAACTGTAACTGTGCTTTTGGCTGTTTTTCCCTTAAGTTCTAACAATTTTTGGTTCAAATATTTTAGTAGCTCTATTATTTTTTCATTACACACTTAACGTTATATGTCTTGTTGCATTAATGCTTTACCACTCTGTAGTGTCCTTCTCTGTCTCGTGATATTTTTTGTTCTGAAATATGCATTACCTGGTAGTAATATAGCCTCATCTACTTTCTTTGATCAATATTTGTATGGTATGTCATTCTCCACTTTTTTTCCTTCTGACTTTATATTGCTATATTTGAAGTAAAGCTCTTGTAGACCATATACAGCAGCTTACTCATGTCATTATCTACTTCACCAAACTCTGTCTTTTATTTGTTTATTTAGACCATTTATATTTAATATATATAATCATAGATAATGCTAATATTGTCTTATATTTCATTTTTTAATTATGTTTTTCTGTTTTTGTTTCTATTTTCTTAACTCTTTGTGCATTAAGCATTTAAAAATTTTTCAAATTTATTTATCTGTAGTATTTTTGTTTATATCCTTGTGTAGAGCTTTTTTAGTGATTGCTCGAGATATTACATTATATAAACATAAATTTATCAAAATCTACTGGTGTCAACATTTTACCAGTTTGAGTCAAAACCCAACTCATTTCTTACTTATTTTTATTTTTTTAAAGGGAAGAATTGCCCTCCTCTTTCTAACCTCTGTGTCTACCATACCTTCTTCTCTTCACTTTCCCTGGAAAGATAACACTTAATGATAAAAGGAAGCACATGCAGAATGTCAGAGCAGTGACTGCTGATAATCCAGTCTTCCATAAAGAAAAGAGAATATTAGAAAAATTGTCAAAATAAACTTATTCAGAACACTGGAGATTAACCTAAAGCTTGCAATAACCCAAAGTGTTTATCAGGAAAATGGGTGAATCATGGTTAATAACAGCACGGTTTGTAGCATTTAAGCTTGCCTTATATTCAATGCCATGGTAGACAGGAAAATGAACAGCCTTTTAACTATTATTGTGAAAACAGTAGCTTAGCAGACAATGGAAAGGAGCAAATGGCTTAGCGGTCCTCAAAAGTGATTTGCCAATCCTGAGAGACTTTTAATAGTTTGAACTGCCTAGCAGTTCCCTGAAAGTTCCATTCTCAGGAATTCCCCTTTTTAGACTTAGTAAAGATCATTCCTCCTGAATGTTTTATTTCTGTGGTGCTTATCACATAGAATAAATTGGAATTTTTGACATTGCAGCTACCTGTAATGATGTTAGCTCCAGCAGGATTTAAAGGAGAGTGACTGAAAAACTGAAGAAGAAAACCTGGGGTATGAGGTGTCTGCAGGGGGCTGTGAAAGCTCCAAATCTTGGTTCCTTGGAAAAATAAACAAAATTGAAAAATATTTAGCTAAATGAACCAAAAAAATAGGAAAGAAGAATCAAATTACTAAAATAAGGAATAAAAGATGCATATCTCTTATGTACTTTAGAGAAATGAAAATGCTTTTATGGAAATACTATGAACTGCTATACACTAATAATTAGATAACCTACATGTATTGGACACAGTTTTAGAATGGTAGATGCAAACTATGAAAACTGACTCCAGAAGACATAGAAATCTGATTAAATCTATAACAAATAAATCTAATTATTGAACTGAATTGAAAAGCAAAGATATCACAACAAAATAAACTATAAACAAATATCCACGATGACTATTGAATCAAAAACCCTCAATAAAATCCAAGCAGGTGGATTCCAACAATATATAAAATAGTATTATTCAACATGATAATTGGGATTTATCCCCAGAAGGTAAGGTTGGTTTAACATAAGGAAATCAATTAATGTAAATCACCATATCAGTAGAATAATCAAAATAAAACATAATAATATCAATTAGAAAAAGAGAAAGAACTTGATTCAATCAAAACATCCTTTCAAAATAAAAACACTCAATAAAATAAAACCAGGAGAGAGCTTTCTTAACTTGATAATGGGCATCTAAAAATACCCATAGTCAGCATCTTTCTTAATGAAGAAAAACTGAATTATTTCCCTCTAATATCAGGAACAAGACAGCGATGTCTACTCTTCCTACTTCTATTTAAGAGTTAAGAGGAAGATATAGTCATGGTGGAGGACTTCTGGGAAGATGGCGGTGTATGCAGGGCGGCAGAAATCTCCTCCCAACACTATATCTATCTATGGAAATACAGCAAATACAACTATTTCTAAAAGAGAGAGACCAGAATACACAGGAAAGTGCACACCTGAGAGGACTCAGCACCCCGTGAGACGGGAAAGATACTCCCCCACCCCAGTGCACCGGTGGGAGGAGAGGATTCAGAGTCGGGAGGGAGTGGAAGTACAGGCCCGTGAAATAACCAGACCCAGTGATCTGTGCGGGGAGGGCTGACACACATTGCATGGTGTAGCGGAGATTGGAGAGACAGAGGGTGCAGGATCTGAGCGGGGAACGTGCCAGGGTGCTTGCAGCCAGCTCCTGGGAAGGAAAAAAAAAGAAGAAAAGCACGTGCATTTTTCAGTGGTCTTAAATAAACAGGAGCCCAGTGGAGGAGCTGAGTGGCCCTGGCACACTCAGCCCAGCAGGTTGGGAGTCCTGGGGAGTTTTGGACCCCTTAGCTGGCGACTGGGAAAGTGTGGCCACACTTAGACTTCCCACAGAGATCAACAGCCTCCCATTCATTCCCACCCTGGCCAGAGCTATAAAGGGCCGGGCAGAGCGGAGCAGCCATGGCTGCAGAATAGTGGAGCAGCCACAGCTGCAGAATAGTGGAGTAACAGCGCCACCTACAGCATCCCCACAGAATCAACTCCCAGTGGGCTTTTTTTGTTTTTTGTTTTTTGTTTTTTCTTCTCTTTTTTCTTTTCATTTTTCTTTTTTTCTTTCTTCCTTTCTTTTTTTTTTCTCCTTTTTTTTTCTCTTTTTAAAGTCTTAAAGAGCCCAACTGACATATGTGGCAAATACCAGTGACCACTTCTATAGCCATGAAAAGAAAGAGGAATATGGTCCAGACTAAAATCAACCAGACAACCCCAGAGAGGGAGCATGAAGGAATGGAAATGCACAGTCTTCCTGAAAAAGAATTCAGAATTAAAGTCATAACCATGTTGATGGATCTACAGAGAAATGTGCAAGAGCTGAAGGAGGAAGTGAGGGAAGTGAGGAAAGACAATGCAGAAATCAGACAAGCGATTGACGGGCTTAACAGTAGACTAGATGAGATGCAAGAGACTGTTAATGAATAGAAATCAGAGAACAGGAATACAGAGAAGCTGAGGAAGAGAGAGATAAAAGGATCTCTAGGAATGAAAAAATATTAAGAGAACTGTGTGACCAATCCAAATGGAACAATATTTGCATTATAGGAGTACCAGAGGAAGAAGAGAGAGAAAAAGGGATAGAAAGTGTCTTTGAAGAAATAATTGCTGAAAACTTTCCCATGCCAGGGAAGGAAAGAGTGTCGCAGTCCACGGAAGCCCACAGATCTCCCAACACAAGGGACCCAAGGAAGACAACACCAAGACACATAATAAAATGGCAAAGATCAAAGATAAAGACAGAGTATTAAAGGCAGCTAGAGAGAGAAAACAAGATCACCTACAAAGGAAAACCCATCAGACTATCATCAGACTTCTCAAAAGAAACCTTACAGGCCAGAAGAGAATGGCATGATATATTTAACGTAATGAAACAGAAGGGCCTCGAACCAAGAATATTGTATCCAGCACGATTATCATTTAAATATGACAGAGGGATTAAACAATTTCCAGACAAGCGAAAGTTGAGAGAGTTTGCCTCTCATAAACCACCACTACAGGATATCTTAAACGGAGTGCTCTAGAGGGAAGCACCCCTAAGGCTAAAAAGATGTCACCAGAGAAAATAAAATCATAGCAAAGAAAGCAGACTATCCAAATGCTAACTAAAGCAAAAGAATAAAACACTTAATATATAAAGAATGGAGGAGGAAGAATAGGAAGGGAGAGACAAAGAAACATCAGACGGTGTTAACAATAACTTAACAAGAAAGTTAAGTTAGACTGTTAGATAGTAAAGAAGCAACCCTTGAACCTTTGGTAAGCACAAATCTAAAGCCAGCAATGGCAATAAGTACACATCTATTGATAATCACCCTAAATGTAAATGGACTGAATGCACCAATCAAAAGACACGGAATAACATAATGGATAAAAAAGAAAGACCCATCTATATGCTGCTTACAAGAGACTCACCTCAAACCCAAAGATATACACAGACTAAAAGTGAAGGGATGGAAAAAGATATTTCATGCAAACAACAAAGAGAAAAAAAGCAGGTGTTGCAGTACTTGTATCAGACAAAAAAGACTTCAAAACAAAGAAAGTAGCAAGAGATAAAGAAGGACATTACATAATGATAAAGGGGTCAGTCCAATAAGAAGATATAACCATTATAGATATATACGCACCCAACACAGGAGCGCCAGCATATGTGAAACAAATACTAACAGAATTAAAGGAGGAAGTGGACAGCAATGCATTCATTCTAGGAGACTTCAACACACCACTCACTCCAAAGGACAGATCAACCAGACAGAGAATAAGTAAAGACATAGAGGCACTGAACAACACACTAGAACAGATGGACCTAACAGACATCTACAGAACTCTGCACCCAAAAGCAGCAGGATACACATTCTTCTCAAGTGCACATGGAATATTTTCCAGAATAGACCACATACTAGGCCACAAAAAGAACCTCAGTAAATTCAAAAATATTGAAATACTACCAACCAACTTCTCAGATAACAAAGGTATAAAACTAGAAATAAATTTTAGAAAGAAATCAAAAAGGCTCACAAATACATGGAGACTTAACAATATTCTCCTAATTAATCAATGGGTTAATGACCAAATCAAAACAGAAATCAAAGAATATATGGAGACTAATGATAACAACAACACAAAGCCACAATTCTGTGGGATGCAGCAAAGGCAGTTCTAAGAGGAAAGTATATTGCAATCCAGGCCTATTTAAAGAAGGAAGAACATTCCCAAATGAATAGCCTAAAGACACAATTATTGAAACTGGAAAAAGAAGAACAAATGAGGCCCAAAGTCACCAGAAGGAGGGACATAATAAAGATCAGAGAAGAAATAAATAAAATTGAGAAGAATAAAACAATAGAAAAAAATCAATGAAACCAAGAGCTCATTCTTTGAAAAAATAAACAAAATAGATAAACCCCTAGCCAGATTCATTAAGAGAAAACGAGAATCTACACACATAAACAGAATCAGAAATGAGAAAGGAAGAATAACGATGAACCCCATAAGAGAATATTATGAGCATCTATATGCTAACAAGCTGGAAAATCTACAAGAAGCGGACAACTTCTTAGAAAAATACAACCTTCCAAGACTGACCAAGCAAGAAACAGAAAAACTAAACAGACCAAGCACCAGCAACGAAATTGAATCAGTAATTAGAAAACTACCCACGAACAAAACCCCCAGACCTGATGGATTCACCTCTGAATTCTACCAGACATATAGAGAAGAAATAACACCCATTCTCCTTAAAGTTTTCCAAAAAATAGAAGAAGAGAGAATACTTCCAAACTCATTCTATGAAGCCAGCATCACTCTAATACCAAAACCGGGCAAAGACCTCACCAAAAAAGAAAATTACAGACCAATATACCTGATGAACATAGATGCAAAAATACTCAACAAAATATTCAAACCGAATTCAAAAATACATCAAGAGGATCATACACCATGATCAAGTGGGATTCATCCCAGGGATGCAAGGATGGTACAACATTCGAAAATCTATCAACATCATCCACCACATCAACAAAAAGAACAAAAACCACATGATCATCTCCATAGATGCTGAAAAAGCATTTGACAAAATTCAGCATCCATTCATGATTAAAACTCTCAACAAAATGGGTATAGATGGCAAGTACCTCAACATCATAAAGGCCATATATGACAAACCCACAGCTAACATCATACTTAACAGTGAGAAGCTGAAAGCTTTTCATCTAAGATCGGGAACAAGACAGTGATGCCCACTCTCTCCACTGTAATTCGACACAGTACTGGAGGTCCTAGCCACGGCAATCAGACAAAACAAAGACATACAGGCACCCAGATTGGTAAAGAAGAAGTCAGATTGTCACTATTTCCTGATGACATGGTATTGTACATAAAAAACCCTAAAGACTCCACTCCAAAACCACTAGAACTAATATCTGAATTCAGCAAAGTTGCAGGATACAAAATTAACACACAGAAATCTGTTGCTTTCCTATACACTAACGATGAACTAACAGAAAGAGAAATCAGAAAAACAATTCCATTCACAATTGCATCAAAAAGAATAAAATACCCAGGAATAAACCTAACGAAGGAAGTGAAAGACCTGTACTCTGAAAACTACAAGACACTCCTAAGAGAAATTAAAGAGGACACTAAGAAATGGAAATGCATCCCATGCTCTTGGTTAGGAAGAATAAATATTGTCAAAATTGCTATACTACCTAAAGCAATCTACAGATTCAATGCAATCCCTATCAAACTACAAACAGCTTTCTTCAATGAACTGGAACAAATAATTCTAAAATTCAGATGGAACCAGAAAAGACCCCGATTAGCCAAAGCAATCCTGAGAAGGAGGAATAAAACTGGGGGGATTACACTCCCTGACTTCAAGCTCTACTACAAAGCCACAGTAATCAAGACAATTTGGTACTGGCACAAAAACAGACCCACAGACCAGTGGAACAGTATAGAAAATCCAAACATTAACCCAAACATATACAGTCAGTTAATATTTGATAAAGGAGCCTTGGATATACAATGGGGAGATGACAGCCTCTTCAACAGCTGGTGTTGAAAAAACTGGACAGCTACATGTAAGAGAATGAAACTGGACTACTGTCTAGCCCCATACACAAAGGTAAACTCAAGGTGGATCAAAGACCTGAATGTAAGTCATGAAACCATAAAACTCTTAGAAAAAAACAGGCAAAAATCTCTTGGATATAAACATGAGCGACTTCTTTATGAACATATCTTCCCAGGCAAGGGAAACTAAAGCAAAAATGAACAAGTGGAACTATATCAAGCTTAAAAGCTTCTGTACAGCAAAGGACACAATCAGTAAAACAAAAAGACATCCTACAGTATGGGAGAATATATTCATAAATGACATATCTGATAAGGGGTTGACATTCAAAATATATAAAGAACTCATGCACCTTAACAAACAAAAAGCAAATAATCCAATTAAGAAATGGGCAGAGGACATGAATAGACCCTTCTCTAAAGAAGAAATTCAGATGGCCAACAGGCACATGAAAAGATGCTCCATATCTCTAAACATCAGAGAAATGCAGATTAAAACCACAATGAGGTATCACCTCACACCAGTGAGGATGGCCAACATCCAAAACACAAGTAACAACAAATGTTGGCGAGGATGTGGAGAAAAGGGAACCCTCCTACACTGTTGGTGGGAATGCAAATTAGTTCAACCATTGTGGAAAGCAGTATGGAGGTTCCTCAAAAAACTCAAAATAGAAATACCATTTGACCCAGAAATCCCACTCCTAGGAATTTACCCTAAGAATTCAGCAGCCCACTTTGAAAAAGACAGATGCACCCCTATGTTTATTGCAGCACTATTTACAATAGCCAAGAAATGGAAACAACCTAAGTGTCCATCAGTAGATGAATGGATTAAGAAGATGTGGTACATATACACAATGGAATATTATTCAGCCACAAGAAGAAAACAAATCCTACCATTTGTAACAACATGGATGGAGCTAGAGGGTATTATGCTCAGTGAAATAAGCCAAGCCGAGAGAGACAAGTATCAAATGATTTCACTCATATGTGGAGTATAAGAAAAAAAAAAAAAACTGAAGGAACAAAACAGCAGCAGACTCACAGAACCCAAGAATGGACTAATAGTTACCAAAGGGAAAGGGACTGGGGAAGATGGGTGGGAAGGGAGGATAAGAGGGAAAAAGGGGCGTTAGGATTAGCAGATGTTATGTTCGGGGGTTGCGGGGAGGGCTGTACAACTCAGAGAAGACAAGTAGTGATTCTATAGCATCTCACTACGCTGATGGACAGTGACTGTAATGGGGTTGGTGGGGGGACCTGATGAAGGGGGTAGTTTAATAACCATAATATTGCACATGTAATTGTAGATTAATTATACCAAAATAAATTATATATAAAAAAAGATATAGTCATGGCAAATAGACAAGGGATAAAAAGCCATCCAGATTTAAAATAAAAAAGTAAAGCTACCCTTACTCAAAGGTGTCATGAGCATGTATATAAAAATTGCTAAGGAGTCTCCAGAAGGGCTCCAAATTCTTAAAGCAAACAAATATGTTTAGAAAGTTTGCAAGATACAGAGCCAATATAAAAAACAATTTTATTTTTATACAATTTTATTAATATACTACTAATAAAAAGCCTAAAATGAAACTAAGAGCAAAATTTCTAGTTATGACATCAGAGTCTTAAAATATTTAGGAATCAATTTGACAAAAGACTTGCAAGATTTGT
This sequence comes from Phataginus tricuspis, assembly GCA_029783875.1. Classification (NCBI taxonomy): domain Eukaryota; kingdom Metazoa; phylum Chordata; class Mammalia; order Pholidota; family Manidae; genus Phataginus; species Phataginus tricuspis. Next base: position 5,947,747 of record JAQQAC010004068.1, read on the forward strand.
ATACAACAAACGACAAAGTATTGCTGAAAGATATTAAAGACCAAAAAGTGAAAACAACCCAAATGTCCATCAATTAATAAATGAATAAACAAAATATGTAATATCCATATAAGAGAATATTATTTGAATGTAAAAATGAATGAAGTCCTGATTCATACTGCAACTTGGACGAACCTTGGACACATCCTACTTGAAAGAAGGCAGTCAAAAAAATATATGTATACTCTTATTCTATTTATATGAAATGTTTAGAATAAGCAAATTCAGAGACAGAAAGTTGGTTTGGAATTTTTTTCTTTAGTGATGAAAATATTCTGAAATTTGACAGTGGGGATGGTTACACAATTCTGTAAATGTACTAAAAATCATGATATGTTTCATTTTAAAAGGGTTAGGTTTACAATATTTGAATTAAAGTCCAATAAATCTGTTATTTTTAGAAAGGCTCTTCATAATACTTAAAAGCATGTGAGTGTGTGAATTCAAGGTAACAATTTCTTTTTTTCAGAGCAGAGCAAGTTTTATTTGCATACAGTTCAGGGGAGGAATGGGCCAGAGTCAAGACAGACAAAGGCCCACAGCTTCTTAATTAATATGTTTACATAGTTTTTAAAAAGTCACCTATTTTATTGATAATATTGGTTATTGCTTATCAAAAGAAAGCCTGCACAACACCTTTATTTGGTGGTAAATTAGGAGTTATATTACCATATACATATAATAAACAGGGACAATGAAAATTTTATTAAAATATTCTGTTTAGTTTACAGCAAAATAAAAATAAGTAATAACACTGGATATAGCTGTTAACTTTATTGCAAAGATCATAAAATTAGTCCATACACTCTTGTTTCCATCATTGGTGACATGTTTATGCTGGATGCAGTCATCTTTACACATGAAATAAACACACATCTAAGCCTAAAATCCATGGCCACAGAACTTACTACTTCCAACATATAATGTGTGTTTGGAGTTAAAGATGTAATACTGAAAGTTTATATCAACACCTTTTCTAGGACTTATATTAGAATGACGCTTGATAATACCAAACATGACTTTTTGTTATTTGGGTTTATTTTAGAAGAATTTATTTCTTTTTTAAACACATTTTTAAACAACATATTCCACTTACATTGCAAAGTTAAGTTATATGGGTAACTTTTAAACTTTCTTTTATATATTTTTCAAAATGACTGTAAAAACAACAACATTTTAGTTACATGTTAGATGTTCTTTGTAATTTTGCTTTTTGTGAGAGAACTTCTTATGAATGAAGAAAAAATAGTTCAGAACAGTATTACCCAGCTCCTTATTGCCTTTCTCTGTAATTTTCAATATTTTATATTGGATCACCTTCATTTAGGGTCCAGGCATGAAAATATTTACACTATATTTGCATTTTTGTCCTCAGTACAGATATGTTCAATAAATATTATAATAATTTTTTAATTTAATTTAAACAAAATAATAATTGGATGACGTCTAGATATGTTACCTGCTCCTTAAAAAAATTACTTAAGAGAAGATTCTAGGAAGATGGCTGAGTAGGAAGCACCAGAAATCTGTCACCCCTCCTCGATAACAATTTTACTGACAGAACCTGCCTCATGTAACTATTAAGGAACTCGGGAATTGTGGATGCTTAATTTTGGTTAACTTCAGTCACTTTCAGCTATCAGTGCAGTAAGATCTACACATACCTCACCTCCATGCCCCATGGCATATGGCCTTGAATCCATTCCAGGAGCAGTTTACATGCAGCTTGTGGCACCAGGTGGTCAAAAAGGATCTTGTTCTCCAAATATCAGAGGTATGTGCTCTGATTTCTGGTGCTGCTTCTACTATAATAAATGTAGACAAAGAGGTGATGGTCACTATTTTTGCAACTCATTGTTGCAAGACCTTCCCCCTACAGCTGAAATTAATTCCAGGGGATTTGAAGAGCCAATACCTTTTCACCCTTTATCATTTTCCTATTTAATCACTTTTGGTAACCAAGTAACTGCCTGACTTGGGAAAATTAAACAAAGATGACATAAGCCCAGGGAAAAGTACAGGCCCAAAGAGGCCTGAAAAGACTTAAGTTTATCTCACAGACTGATCCTTGGCACAGAGACGATAAAAAATACTCAAAACACAAAAACAATGAAAGAAAGCAAACTGGGAAAAGGAGGACAGTCCGATTTCTAGAGTTAACATGTTAGTAGATTCAAACATCCAGTTTTCACCAAAAATTTTTAAGGCATACAATGAAATAGGAAAGTATGAGCCATGCAAAAGAAAAAAATAAATCAACAGAAACTGTCCCTGACAAAGACTCGAGGGAAGCCTTATTAGACAAAGTTGTAAAAACACTTGTTTTAAAGATACTCAAAGAACAAAAGGACGACATGGAGAAAGTAAAGTAAAACAAAAAGTAAAGAAAACAATGCATTTACAAAGTAAAAATATCAATAAAGAGATAGAAGACAAGAAAAAAACAAAAAGAAATTCTGTAGCTGAAATGTATAAGAACTAAAATGAAAATATCATTACAGGGATTCAAATGCCGCTTTGAATGGCAGAAGAAATTTTGAATTTGAACATAAGACGGTAGAGATTCTCAAGTGTGAGAAACAAAAAGAAAACAAAATTGAAGAAAAGTGAACAGAGCCTGAGGGACATCAACAGACAAACATATCCATTATGGGGGTCCCAGAGGGAGAGAGAGAGGGGGGCAAACAGAGAAGTTGAAGAAATAATGGCTGAAAACTTCCCAAATCTGATGAAAGACATGAGTATAAACAGCCAGGAAGGTCAATGAATCTCAAGATGAATTCAAAGAGATGCACCCTCAGCACATTATAATCATACTTTCAAAAGGCAAAAATAAAGAGACAATCTTGAAAGAAGCAAGAGAAAAGGAACGAATCACATGCAAGTTATTCTCAACAGGAATATCTGCAGATTCTATCAGAATCTTTGGAGACCAGAAGGCAGTGAGCTGATATATTTATGTATGTATGTATGTTATGTATTTATTTAATTTTAATTTTAATATTTTCTTTGTATCATTAATATACCCTTATACGAACAATATTTTGGTTACTAGACTCCCCATATTATCAAGTACCCCCCCACCTACCCCGTTACAGTCACTGTCCATCAGTGTAGTGAGACGCTATAGAATCACTACTTGTCTTCTCTGTGAGCTGATATATTTAAAGTGCTCAAAAAGAAAAACAACTGTTGACTACGGATCCCGCATCTGGCAATCACCCTTTGAGAGGGAGAGAGAAATTAAGGCATTCCCACATAAACAAGAGCTAAAGGAGCTCATTTTCACCATACCAGCCCTGTAGGAAATGCTCAAGGGGATCCAGGAGTTTGAGATGAAAGGACACTAGACAGTAACCTAAAGCAGTGTGGGGAGATACAGGTTACAATAAAGGTGACTACTTTTGAAATGGGCAACTACATAAGCTAGTATTATTGCATCAGTGGTTTGTAGCTCTACTTTTGTTTTTATATGATTTAACATACTAAATACATTTAAGAGGACCAATGGTGTAAAGGCCAATTTTATTGTAACTTTGGTTAACTCCAAATTTTGTTTTCCTTATAGTTTAAAATAACAATACATTTAAAACAATTATTAGTTTATATTTTGGGACACACAAAGTACAAAAATATAATTCTGTGATATCAGTAACTGAGAAGAGTAGGGATGGAACTGTACAGGTGACGAGTTTTGTATTTTAGTGAAGTTAAACTGGTATAAATTCAAAATGGAGTGTTGTAATTTTACGATGTCAAATGTAAATCACAAAGAAAATAGCTACAGATTATGCAGAAAAAGCAAAAAGAATTTAAATATTTACTAAAATAATCAACCCAAGAAGACAGTAATGCAGAAAATAAGAGACAAAAATATCTGTAAGATAAATAGAAAGCAAATAACAAAAAGAATCCCCTTTATCAATAATTACTTTAAATGTAAGTTGAACTTTTCAGTGTAATGAGATCAGCAGAATTGATTTAAAAAGAAAAAAAATGATCCAACTATATTCATTCTATGACAGGCTTGCCTCAGATCCAAAGATACAAATAGGTTGTGAAAGGATGGAAAACAATATTCCATGTAAAAATAACCATAAAAGAGCAGGCTATACTAATACAAACTAAAATAGACTTTCAATAAAAAACATTATAAAAGAAAAAGTACATTAAAAGATTCAACATAGCAAGATGACATAACACTTACAACATTGATGTATCTAGTAACACCATCAAAATATATGAAGCAAAAACTAACAGAAGGAAAAATAGACTGTTCTACAATAATAGTTGTAGACTTCAGTACTCCATTCTCAATAATGGATAGAACACTAGACAAAATATAAGTAAGGAAATATAATACTTAAACAACACAATAAACTAAGTAGCTCTAACAGATATATATGGAGCACTCAGCCAATCAAAAACAGCATATATACATTCTTCTCAGGGCACATGGACATTTTCTAAGATATATTCAATATTAGGCCACAAATTAAGTCTCAGTATTTTTAAAAAGAGAAAAATTATACAAAGTATCTTCTCTAACCACAACAGAATAAATTTAGCAATCAACTACAGAAGGAAAACTGGAAATTTCACAAATTTGTGGAAATTAAATAATGAAACATATGGATCAAAGAAAAAATCACATGCAAAATTATAAAGTACTTATAGATGAATGAAAACAAAAATACAATATACCAAAACTAATGGGACAAAAAGAAACCAGTGCTAAGGAAAACACTTATAGCTATAAGTGTTTGCATTAAAAAATAGGAAAAATCTCAAATTAACAACATAACTTTACATATAAGGAACTAGAAAAAGAACAAACAAAGCCCAGATGGAAGGATATAATAAAGACTTGAGCAGAATTACATTAAATAGAGAATAGTAAAGTAATAGAAAAATTCAGTTAAAAGGTTGATGCTTTGAAAAAGAACAAAAAATTGACAAATCTTTATCTAGATGGACTAAGAAAATAAAAAGACTCAAATGACTAAAATGAGAAATGAAAATGTGGACCTTATTAAGTTTTCTACAGATATAAAAAGTATTATAGGAGGGTACTAAGAATATTTGCATGCCATCCCATTGGACAGCTTAGACAAATAAACAAATTCCTAGCATCTCTCAATCTACCAAGAGTAAATCACAAAGAAATAGAAAATCCAAATATATTAGTAAGGACACAGAATAAGTAATCAAAACTCTTCAACAAAGAAAATTTCTGAACCTGTTGGCTTCACTGGTGAATTCTATCAAACATTTAAAGAACTAACACCAATCCATCTCAATTTTTTTTCCAAAAGAATTGAAGAGAAAGAGTACTTTATAATTCATTCTTTGAATTACCCTTATACCTAAGCCGAACAACTACAAGAAAAGAAAACTACACACCAATAACCCTTATGAACATAGATGCAAGACTCCTCAAGAAAATACTAGCAAACTGAATTCATTGGCATACTAAATGGATTATGCACATCACCCGGTGGGGTTTATTCCTGCAGTGCAAGGCTGTTTCAACATACAAAACAGCATTCAAATGCTGTGGAAAACTCTATGGTGTTTCTTCAAATAGTTAGAAATAAAACTACCCTAAGATCTAGGAATTCCACTTTGGGGTATACATCCAAAATTTTTAGAATAGGGTCTTGAAGAGATACTTGTATCAGAGTAGCATTATTTACAATAGCTAAACTGTGGAAGAAATACAAGTAAGTGTTCATGGGCTTGGATAAGCAAAACATGGTATATACATGCAATCGAATATGATTCATCTCTAAGGAAGGAAAGAAATTCTGACATATGCTATAACACGGATGATCTTGAGGATATTATGCTAAGTGAAAGAAGCCAGTAACAGAGCAGAGACACATACTACATGATTCCACTTAGATGAGGTATCTACAGAAGTCATAATCATAGGGACAGAAAGTGAAATGGTGGTTGCTCAAGGCTAAGAATAATGGTAGAACGCAGAATTATTGTTTATTGATAATTATAAAGGAGGAAAAAAATTCCCTCTACCTTTCTTAGTCCTTAGCTGAGACCCCTGCAATAAAAGACAGATTAATAAAAGGAAAACAAACATTAGTCTATTAATATATACACTTTATGTACAAATGGGAAATAACCAGGAAACAATGACTAACTCCCGGGTAACTTAGTATTTAGGATTAAATATCACCTTCTAGGAAAAAAGGAGGGGAGATGCAAGTTCCTAGGGAAAAGTAAATGATTTGGGGGAAAGATGAATGAGCCCTTAGAAAAACAGAGGGTGTGTCTGATAATTGTGAAGAAGTATATCTGAGTGTGGCCTTCTAATCTCACCTGTGATAAGAGTCCAGTCCTCCCTGGTTGAAGAAACTCCCAGGGAGGGGATTTATGACAAATGAGCTCCTTTTGGAGGCAGATAGAGGCAATTCAGAGAAAGGCTTGCCCTGTACTTTCTGTTTTTCCAGTGTCTACAGCTCAAAATCAACATATCAAAATGGCATGTTTTAGGGGCTATATCCTTTTTGTGCTATATTCTTCAATTTGGAGCAGCAGATTTATGGGATGAAAGGAGTTCTGGAGATGGATAGTGGAGATTATGAATATATTCAATACCACTGAATTGTACACTTAAAATTGGATAATAGGGGGAATCTAGTAATAATGTTGCTCATGTAATTGTATATTAATAATAGCAAAAAAAATGCCTATTATAAAAAATGGAAAAAAATGGTTAAGATGGTAAATACTATGTTTGTGAATTTTACCACAATAAAAAAGTTGTAAAAATACTTATAGGCAAATATAACTTCTTTATAAAGAGGAAAAATGTAGTCAGTGAGTCACTTTTGAAAACTCATTTAATAAGGTGATTGTAAATAACCTTAATCTGCCAGAAAAAAATGATTTAAGTATTACCGTGTTTACTATGTTCCAGGCGTTGTTCTTCCTACTATTATTTATTCATCACCAAAATCTTATTAGGTATATATATCATTCTAATTTTACAGGTGAGGAAATTGAGGCCAAACATGTTAACTTGCCCCATGCCCAGTATGTGACAGAACCATGGTGTGAACAGATATATTGCCTTTGAGCTCTTCCTCCAATATGGACCAAATTAGTAGCCTAACGTCAAATAGCTGTGAAGCACCAGTGCTGTATCCCAGGTTTGCTTAATTTTAATGTTAAATTCAAATTGCCTCCACAGACAAATTCAAGGGCAAAAAATAGACCTTTTTCTATTCCCTGAAGCAGATTTTCTTACATTCTAGGTCAATAAAGATAATGTCTGTTTTGGTAGGGGAGGATTGGCAGGTTTGTCCGTCTCCCATACATAAGGGTAACGTCTCCTAATCTCAGGGTTTCACTCCTGTAACACTCCCCTACTGTACGTGCAGGCAACTCCTGAACTTCATCCCATCACTTTATGGGAACTGGAGCTTGGGGAACCAACGCAAGAGGTCACCCTGGCTATTGATATCACCGTGAGTGATAAACTAATCCTAGAAAGTCAGTAAGTGCAGGACCAAGAAGGACATAGAGACAGTCTTAAAGAGTGCAAATAATACTGGCAATTTGACCTACTAGAGAGCAAGACCTACTGTAAAGCCATATTAATTAGACGTTTCAAACTGGTGAAGATATCGACCAAAAAGACTACACAAAAATCTACATAAATATGGAAATTAGTATATGATGTAGATGGTACAAATGAGCCATAGGCAAAGGATAAGTTATTCAGAACTGATAGAGATAACTGGCTATGTTTCCATACAAAATGAAATCATCCCCATGTCCTGAAGCTTATAAAAATTAGTACCATGTTCTTATAATAAAAAGTAAACTAAATCACAAGTTAGAAGAAAATATTGAATAATAATTTTATAACATTATTGTAGAGAAGAATTTCATAACACCAAAAATCATGAAGCATAAAAGTAATTACTGATAAATATTACTACATGAAAGATAAAAATAACTTAATAAACAAAAACAAAGTTACACAAAGCCACAGACAAGGAAAACATTTGTCTCACATATATGAAACAAGGATCAACTGTTCAAGATATTGAAACATTCTAATTAAAATAAAGGCAGTTTCTGAAGAAAAAAAATTTTCAAAAGACATACAGGGTATGAAGAAGTGTTTTTAAGAAGAGGAAGCCTGAATGGTTAATAACATTTAAGCAGAATGAATTAGGGCAATACCAATTAAAACTAAAATGATTCCCACAGCCATCTGTCAACTTGGGCTGACTTTATAGCTACCTTGTACACCCCTCCAAACACACACAAGGATACATGTGCAGGAATGCCTCAGCAGCATTTTTAAAAATAGCAACTGCCTAAAAACATTGTGACTGTTCACCAATAGAGGATTAAATATCTACTTTATAGAAAATTTATAAAGTGGAGTGGTATAAACTTTCTGTGCCAACTTTTTAAATTTGTAAATTAGACATACTATGAGTATTGTGATCATGTTACTATCTTACAAGTGTTGAGGGGATTAAATGAGTTAATACTTGTGAAGTGTTCCACATTATAGATGGCGTGTGTCTTTATTCATTTGACTACACGTGTGTGTGTGTATTTTCACTTATTCACCTGTGAATTTAAGTAAACTAGACCTGCATGAATCATCATCGGTAAGTCACCAATATTTTATTTTTAACATAAGTGCGAGTTGCCAAAAAATATATGCTGTATGACACCATTTACACAATGATTTAAGGCATGCAAACCTATAAAAAAACCTTGAATCAGCGTGATATGTAAGGATAATTAAAGAAATATAATTATAAGCACAAACTCAGAACAGTAGTATCTCAGAGAAGCATAATACTGGGCCGGATACACAGAGGTTTTAACTATGCTGGTAATAATTTATATCTTAGCCAAATGAGCATATGGATGTTTGATATAACTTTGAATTTTATACTTTTCCTATGAAATAATTTATAATAAATCCAGGTTAATAATTTAGGTTTAGATTAATGGATGTTACCTAATATCCATCTTTGGATACACACACATCTTTGATCCAGTTACTTGATTGAAGAACAACTTAAAGGCACTGCCAGTTCTGCCCTATCAAAAAATTTTTATGCTTAAATGATGCATTGTGAAAATAGTGATACTCTATAATTTACCAAGAATTAGCAAGATTTAGGAAGATATATAAATATAGCATATAGGTATATCCACCCTTCTTATTTCCTCTCTGCTGAATTATCCATGCTGAATGAACTCATCTTTGTATTTAATAAAAGAGATCTTTCTAGCAGTGTTTTTGTTTACTTATTAATCAGTGCCTTTTGTATGAGGAATATAAGTGGTTTTTTTTCTGGTCTAATTACTGAAAATAGTTAAGAATTTTCTGAGCAATTAAAAAAATTATCTTGTAGACACTGTCAATCAACAATAGCTCTTCATAGATCATAACAACATTGTTAGAGTTGGAATATGAAAGTATACACTTACACAAAACAAAATCAAAAAGCCCTTAGGGATCATTAACAGTGTAATGTAATTGATTAGGCATATGATTACAAATACATAGTACAGCAAAAAAAGATGAATACAATAAAGAGACATTTTTATTTTCCAAAAATAAGTTTTTGAAAAAAATGTTTAGATTTTAAAAAGAAGCACAATAGAGAATTAAGCTTTTTCTTTACACATGATAGATACATATAGTCTTATAATAACACTAATAAGATCAAGGGTTATTTCTACTATTCATGTGATCAAAATTTTAAAAATGGGTTTCTGCTTTTCATTAGGCATAAATTTAGGAATCAAAATAGATTTGACTGGAAAATGTGATTTATAGTAGAATTTGGAAGTTTTTATTTATTAATATTTCAGAATGTTTGAAAATTAGAAGATATTAATTATTAAAATATCTCCATTAGAAAAGACATGAACTTGATTTAAATTGTGGAAATTAAGCTAGAAGAAGAAATCGTTTTATGCATACACAATATAATTCACCCATTGAATTAAAAGATCATTCCCAAAACCTTTCACTTAAACGTTGCCATAATGACTTCAAGAATTCCAAAAAATTAGACTGGAACACACATGTTGAAAATATTAATGTCAGAACAAGTCCAGCTGTGTGCTCAATTAAACAATCGTTAAAATTAGGCATACATAAAAAAATGTACCCTTTAACAAATAAAAGCTGAGGTACTAGATTCATGCAAATGTTCTCCACAGTGGATGCTCCTTTCCTTAGAGAAGAGATGGCTGAAAAATTGCCTGAATCTACACAATCAGATTGCAGATATCACCCAAGAATTGCTTTCCTGGCTATTTTCCCAAGAACCTTAAATCCATAGTACTCCGCCTAGAAACTACCTTGAGATATACTTTATCTGAATATTGCTCTCCGTGGAAAGAAGTGAACATCTGTAAAATTAATAACCAGAGCATACTTCTTGCTTATGTAGAATTTTAAGATGTTCTATTTCCTTATAAGCCTGTTAGATATCATAAATACTCTGGTTAATGTTAAACATTTCGCATAGCATATTAATGTCCGTTACTTTTAGTTGTTTCTGAGAGAAGGGGTTCATGAGCTTTAGTGTGTGAGTTTGGAACATAATTGAATGCTTCATTCAATCAAAGTAATCTCACAGAATGCTCACTCTTGCTTGAGGTGCTATTATTTCATTCAATATGTGTTTTCCTTGATAAGAGATGATGAATTGCCTGCAGTAGGCATTTAACAGGCTTGACGTATTTTTTAAAATGTTGTTAAGAATTCCTTTTCTACAGTTCTGATAACATGTCTATCTCAATGAGATCAATAAATTATTTCTTATTGCTCACATTTATGCAGAGTTTATAACAAAAAGAAACTACAAATAAAAACTTACCATAAGCAATTTTCATAAAATATATGAAAGGTGCAAATACTGGACAAAATGATATGAAGATTCCCACATCTTTAGTCCAACTTCACTCTCAATCCTGAACATACAGCCTTTACTAAAGTGCCATAATGCATAAGAACTGTTCTTACACAGATGAATACGAAACAACCCTGGGATTCGTGCAGTCATGATCTTGCACATAGTGGGAAGTGAACAACTGTGTGTGAATATTCTACCATCTTCTGAGCGCCATTACAGAGCTACTGTGGAAATACAAAAGCAAGACGCGTAAGGGAGCTTTTGGCAGGAGCTGTAGGGTGGACAGAGGTCAGAGAAGCCTCCTCAGTAGATGCAGGAACCTCCTCAACTTTAAGCAGGGAGACAGAATATGAAGGAGAAAAATGTTCTAGGCAAGAGGTGATAGTATCCTGAAAAGGGTGAAATACAGGAATTGTGGAAGTTGATGATTCTCTCAGATGCCCTCACACTCTGTGGGCCTTTCTATGCTTTTTTCTAAGGTTCACTCCTCAGATGTAAGGCTAAATAATTCGGTGCTGATGGAGCAGCATGCATAGAGAACCCGGGGTTTGGAACCAATGACTCACTAGATTCGAAGTAGGAAAGCCTAACTCCCTGGCCTCCAAGATGAATCAGAATTCCCCTGAGGATTCACACTAAAGCTGGTTTTGACTACAATCACATCTGTCTTTTTCCTTTGACCAGCCTTGCTTTCATGATTGTCTTTCCAATTTCTCTAAAGAGTACTGCCTTATTAATAGCTTGCCCAAGAGCCTTGGTCTCAAAGTCAACTTCATAGGAATGTGACCTACGATGTAAATATATCATTAATGCAAACGGAGTAGAATCAAAGGACTGATGACTGGTTGGATTTGTGTGATGAGGTAGTGCTTGAATAGATGGGTTTCTAGATTGGTTGAGCTGGTGCTATTCATCATTGATAGGAAACAGGAGGTAAATGTAATCATAGCGTCCCTGTCCACATTAGAAGAAAAGGTATTCTCCCTTTCTCTCTCCATATCCACCTACATCAGAGCACACAGCTTAGGAAAGTGAGCCTGGACTGGGGTTTTCCCAGATACTCTTATACCATTACTAACTTCTAGGAAAGTCAGCATTATAAAGCATGGCCCTGATTTTTTGAAGATACATTGTATCTAGATT
>JAQQAC010004068.1:5959866-6272521 GCA_029783875.1 Phataginus tricuspis
ATTTTTCTACAAAATTTTCATCCAGTATTTACTTTGTTTTATCTAGTGATCATGCCTCCTTAGACTTCTGCTGCCTGTCAGTTTCTCAGACTTTCCTTGATCTCTGATGACCTTGACAGTGTTGAAGAGCGCTGATCAGTTTTGTAGGATGCCCATGATTGGGGTTTGTCCCATGACCAGACTGGGTTCACTGGGTCATTCTGGGGAATAAGACCACAGGGGTAAAGTGCCATTTTCACCTCGTCATATCAAGTGTACATACTATCAACCTGACGTCATCTTGATCATCTGGTTGAGTTTTCTCCACCTTGAAGTTACTATTCTACCCCCTCCTTGTCATACTCTGTGCCCTTCAGAAAGAAGTCATATTCACAGCCTAGTACGTTCAGTTCAGCTGTGTCCTTTCTGTTTTTTCTGCCTGCTTCATCTATCAGTTATTGAAGGAAGGGAATTAAAGTCTCCAAGTTTAATTATGGACTTGTCTGTTTCTCCCTGCAGTTCTATCAGTCTTTTTTTTTTTTTCCCTCATGTGTTTTGATGCTTTCTTGTTAGGTACAGACAGCATAAAGATTATAGTGTCTCTCTGGAGACATGACCCTTCCATCATTTGTAATGCCCTTCTTTTTTTTTTTTTTTAATTTATTTTATTTTAGTATCATTAACCTACAATTACATGAGCAATATTGTGATGATTAAACTACCCCCTTCATCAGGTCCCCCCCACCAACCCTATTACAGTCACTGTCCATCAGTGTAGTGAGATGAGAATCACTACTTGTCTTCTCTGAGTTGTACAGTCCTCCCCATGCCCCCACACCTTATGTCTGCTAATCGTAATGCCCCTTTTACCCTCTTATCCCTCCCTTCCGGCCCTTCTTCCCCAGTCCCTTTCCCTTTGGTAACTATTAGTCCATTCTTGGGTTCTGTGAGTCTGCTGCTGTTTTGTTCCTTCCGTTTTTTTTCTTTGTTCTTATACTCCACATATGAGTGAGATCATTTGATGTAATGCCCTTCTTTTTACCTTTTGCCTTATTCTGATGTCTGTCTTATTTCAAACTACCGTAGTCACCCCTCCTTTTTTTAATTGGTGTTATCATAGAATATCTTTCTCCATCCTGGTACTTTTTGTGTCTTTACAATTGAAATGAGCTTCTTGTAGATAACATAGTTTGGTCTTCTTGTTAATCAACTCTAATAATCATTCTCTTTTAATTGATATATTTATACCTTTTACAGTAACCCCATCATGTATACTGATGCATTAATATCTACCATGTATGTAAGTTTTTTTCTATTTGTGCAGTTTTTCTATTTTTTAAAATCTTGTCCACTTTTCCTGTTCTCTGGTTTTAATTAGTAGCTTATAAGCTTCTCTTTTTTGTTTTGACTTAACATATCAATTATCCTTCTTTTTAAATTCTTTTTAGCTGTTGCCCTATACTTTGCAATATACAGTTGCAGTTAATCGAATTTTCCTTTCAACAAAAACTATCCTGCTTCTCAGGTACAACAAAGAATTCCCAGGTCCTCCCTCCCTCTCTCACATTGCTGTCATTCCTTCCTTGTCCGTATGCTATAATCATCCCAGTTTTGTTACTATTATTAATTTGAACTAACAGGTATATATTATATCAATTAAGAATAAGAAAAAGAATAAGAAAAATGAACCACATTTTCCTGACCAGTATCAGACTACAGTGTTTTGTCATACATATTTATATTTCAGGTAAAGATGGGCCCAGAATTTGGTAACATTTCTAGGTAATAAAAGCTGAGACACTGGAGACCATATAGCTTCAGAAGAGATTTCATTTACATATTAAATTATAGAATAACGAGAGATTGTCTCAGGAGGGGAAAAGTTAGAGCTGCCATGGTTCTCTTATAAACAGAGAAAAAGTATTTTCCTCTCTCTAAATCAGTGGAGGGCCTGCTTGCTCACAAGACAAATGACATATCTCTCTCCCCACCCCTCGAGGGTTAAAGGCTAGAGTCACAAGAACTGGCACACTTATTATTTATTAAAAGTTCTCTGGTAAGAAACATGTCTATGATCCTGAATTAACTCATGTGCCTTAAAGATAAAGTCAATAAATATGAATACTAAACCCCAAGAATTTCATACATAATTATCTGCCATCTTCCAACACAACTAAAGAAGTATTGTTTCCAAATATTTTAGATTACTTTATCAATCCATATTCATATACTATTAATATAAAAACCTTGAAAACAGTCTTCATTATTACTGTCCTGTCTGCCAGTGGAGAAACATTCAAGATCAGCGTGGGTCAACAAAATCAAAATTTAGTCTTTTGCAAAAATCAACGAATCTGACAAACTTTAGCAAGATAAAGCAGCAAAAAGAAAACTCAAATTACTAAAATCAAGCATGAGAGGGTACATTATTACCAAATTTAAGTAAATATTATAGAAAATTCTATGAACAATTGTATGTCAACATATATCTAGATGAAATAGGAAAGTCCACAGAAAGATAAGAACTACTGAAGCTGCCTTAAGAAACAATGGAAAATCTGAATATAGCTTACTACAAGCATAGATTTAATTATTTAAAAAAAGGCAAAATTTCCCTTATATGAACAAAATAACCTCAAGAACAAATATCTTCACTGGTGAAATCTAGCAGATGTTTAAAGAATAATTAAAACCATCCTATAAGAATTCTTCTAAAATATAGAAACACTTTCCATTCATTCTATGAAGCCATTGTATCCTGATACCAAAACCAGAAAAACATCAAAAGAAAAAAAACCTCAGACAAATATCCTTTCCCTTATGAACCCAGATATAAAAATCCTCAACAAAATACTAGCAAACTGAGTCAGAAGAATAGTAAAAGGATTACGCTTATTGACCAAACTGGATTTATGTCAATAATGTAGGAGTGAGTCAACATATGAAAACCAATCAATGTAATACATTAATGAATAAAGGACAAAACCCGCAGCATCATCACAATGAATATAGAATTATTTGACAAAACCCAATACTCTTTCATAATAAAAATGCTCAACAAACTGGGATTAGAAGGGAACTTTCTCAGCCTTATAAAAGATATCTGAAAAATCTACTACTGACATCACATTTACTGAGGAAAGAGTGAGTGCTTCCTCCTAAGATCAGAAATAAGACAGAGATGTCCACTCTCACCATTTATATTCAGTACTGTATTAGAGATTCTGCCCCAGGAAATTAAGCAAGACAGAGAAATAAAAAAATATGCAAGATAGAAAGTAAGAAATAAATTATATGTGTAGATAACAGAACCTTATAATAAAGAAGTCCTAAGGATACAAACACACACACATACACACACACACACCACAAACTGTCAGAACTAATAAGCAAGTTTGAAAGGATCATTAATGGATATAAGAACAATATAAAGATTATTTCAACATACTAGCAAGAGATAATCTAAAAATTACTTTAAGAAAACAGTTACATTTACAATACCATAGAAAACAACAAAAGATTTATAAATAAATTTTTAAAAGCTATGCAAAGCCTAAAAATGGAAAAGGATAGTATACTAATTGAAAGAAATCAAAAGACATAAATAAATGGAAAGATATCTTGGTATTAAGGATTGTGAAATTTAATATTGTTAAATGGTAGTATCTCCTAAATTGATCCATAGATTTAATGCAAGTCCTATCAATCCTATCTTTTTTTGGTGGAAATTTATAGGCTTGTTCTAAATTTAATATAGAAATCCAGAACCTAGGCTAACCAAAGCAACTTGGAGAAAGATAAAAAAGAAAGAAGTTTCATAACTTCTCACAATGCCAAATTTCAAAACATACTAGAAAATAACTCACCAAGACTGTGATGGTACAAGCATAATTAGCATTTAATTATACTGACATTTAATCATACTGACATAGATTAGCACTTCAATTTCGTGTCAGATTCTTAAATCTTTTTCCCAACACGGAAGCATGTTTTTCTCTTACAAATGCAGTGACAGGCTCTGCTGACTAAGGTGCCATGTGTCCATTATCCTGTCACATTAATAACTGAATTTTTTTGTACCAATTTTCCTGAGAAATAATTGACATCCATCAATGTATAAGTTTAAGACATACAGTATGACGGCTTGATTTACATATATTGTGAAATTTTTCCCCAATAGGTTCAGATAGCATCCGTCTCTTGAATAGATACAATAAAAAGAAAAAAAAGAAAAAAGGAAACAAAATTCCTCTTGTAAGAAAACTTACAGGATTTAATCTCTTAACAACTTTCCTATATATCATATACGTATATATCAGGTATTACCTACAGTCATCGTGTTGTACATTATGTCCCTAGTACTTATTTAATAACTGGAAATGTGTATCTTTTGACTACCTTCCTCCAATTTTTCCTCCCCCACCCTCTGCCTTTGGTGTCCGTTTGTCTGGTCTCTTTTTCTAGGAGTTTGTTGTTTTTTAAGATTCCACATATAAGGGAGATCAAATAACATTTGTCTTTCATTGTCTGACTTATTTACCTTAGCATAATGCTTTGCAAGTCCAACCATGTTATCTCAAATGGTAGGATTTCCTTTTTTATGGTGAATAACACTCCATTACGGGTATGTACCACAAATTCTTGCTCCATTCATCCATCAATGGATACTTAGGTTGTTTTCACATCTTTGCTATTGTAAATAATGCCTCTGTGAATGTGGGGGCACAGATACCTTTTTGAGTTAGAGTTTTCATTTCCATTACATATATTCCCTGAAGTGGAATTGCTGGATTATGCTGTAAATCTCTGCAGTTTTTTGAGAATCCTCTGTAATGTGTCCTATATATAAAATCATGTCATCTGCAAACAGACAATTTTACTTCTTCCTTTCTGGTTCAGATAAATTTATTATTTTATTTGCCTAATTTCTCTAGCCAGTAGTTCTACTACTATGTTGAATAGGGCTGATGAAAATGGGTTCCTTTATCTTATTCCTGATCTTAGAGGAAAAGCTTTCAAACTTTCACTATTGAGTATGATATTAGCTGTGGGCTAGTAATATATGGCCTTTATTATGTTGACATATGCTCCTTCTATGTCAAATTTGTCAAGTTTTTATCATGAATGGATGTTGAATTTTGTCAAATTCCTTTTCTATGTCTAGTGAGATGCTCATATGACTCTTTTCTTTTATTCTATTAATGTGATGTATCAAATTGATTAATTTGCATATGTTGAACCATCCTTACCTCTCGGGAATAAATCCCACTTGATCATGGTGAATGACCCTCTTAATGTGTTGCTGAGTTTGGTTTGCAAGTCTTGAGAATTTTTGCATCTATCTTCACCAGGGATATTGGCCTGCAGTTTTCATTTCCAGTAGTGCCCTTTTCTGGTTTTGGTGTCAGGAAAATGCTGGCCTCAAAAAATAAGTCTGCCAAATTTTTTGGAAGTTGTTGAGAAGCATTGGTGTTAATCTTTAAATGTTTGGTAAAATCACTAGTTAAGCCATTTGTTAATGGGATTTTCTTCCTTAGGAGATCGTTTAATGCCGATTCAATATCCTTATCAGAAATGATTTATTAAGATTGTCTAGTCTTCCTGATTCAGTCTTAGTAAGTTGTATGTTTCTAAGAATTTTTCCATTTCTTCTAGGTTGCCCAGTTTGTTGGTATGTAGTTGTTCGGTTCTCTTATGATTCTTTGAATCTATGTGGTTGTGGTTGTAATGTATCCTTTTCCAAGGATGATTTTGTTGACTTAGATCCTTTCTTTTTCTCCTTGGGTAGTCTAACTAAGGATCTGTCAATTTTGTTTATCTTTCAAAGAACCAACTCTTAATTTGGTTATATTTTTCTTTTGGTTCTCTGTTCTCTCTATTTCATTTATTTTTGTTCTGATTTTTATTATTTTCTTTATTCTGCTAACTATGGGCTTCATTTGTTCCTCTTTTTCTAATAACAAGGTGTAAAGTTAGGTTGTCTTTTGGGGATATTTCTCACTTCTTAATGTAGGCATTTATTGTTATGAACTTCCCTCCTAGAACTTTTGCTGCATCCCATAATTTCTGATATATTGTGTCTCCACTTCCCTTTGTTTCATGAAACTATTTCTGCTTTAATTTCTTTTTTGTTCCATTGGTTGTTCAGGAGGGTTTTGTTTAATTTCCAGCTGTTCATGAATTTTCCTGTTTTCCACTTGTTATTGATTTCTAGTTTCATGCCATATTTGGTTTGATTTCAAGCTTTTGAATTTGTTAAGACTTTTTTGTGGTCTAACATATGGCCTATCCTAGAAAATGTTACAAGTGCATTTGAGAAGAATGTGTGTTCTCTTTTGGTTGGATAGAATGTTTTTTACATGTCTGTTATTTCCATTTGGTCTATAAGTGTTGTGTTGTTGAAATCCAGTGTTTCCCATTGATTCTCTGTCTTGATTATCTATCCATTGCTGAGTTTGGGGTATTATATCCCCAACTATTATTGTATTACATTTTCATTCTCCTTTCAGCTCTGTTAATTGTTGATGTTGAGTGTATAAATATTTATAATTGTTACATCTTCTTCATGATTTGACACTCTTATCATTACAAATGACCTTCTTTGTCTCTTTTTTACAATTTTTAGTTTAAGTCTATTTTTTCTGACATATATATAGCTACCTGTGTAAGTATAGCTACCTCTGATTTTTGCATTACCATTTGTTTGAAATGACTGTTTCCATCCTTTCTCTCATAGTCATGTGTGTTTTAAAGCTAAAGTTAGTGTCATGTAGTCAGCATATGTGGGGAACTACCTTGAATTTCTGCTGCGCCACAGCTTCCCGCCGAGTGTTCTCACTCAGGTCCACTGCTTACGTCAGAGACAACTGCGCATGTGCACAACACTGTGCGTGATTGGAAATTTGAAGGTCGCCTTGTTAGCATAAGGTGCAACCAAGCAGAAGAGACCACACCCTATATATTCCGTGTTCTGAGCGCAATAAACGAGTTCGTGCTGCAACTGAGGTCCGTGTAAAGTGTGATTGTCTCAGTGGTGGACGGTGGAGGCTGCAGAACGGGCGGGCAGTCGTCTCTTACCTCCCTTGCTTCACCTTGTCGGGGCGTGCCTCTCCCTCCTTTCCTTCCTTTTCCCTCCGCTGGCTCGTGGGGGGGGGGGTTACAAAAAGAGCTAGTCACAGAAAGAGCAGGTAATCCTGACGGTGAGCAGGACCGGCGGGGGCGAGGCCGGAAAACCCCGACAAGCATATTTTGGGGTCTTGTATTTGTAGCCACTCAGCTAGTCTCTCTCTTTTGGTTGAAGATTTTAATTTGCTTTCTTTTAAAGTAATCATTGTAGATAAGGACTATTATCATTTTGTTAATCATTTTCTGGTTGTTTTGCAGACCTATTTTTGCTTTTTCTTATTTTGATTTTTCCATGTTTAATGTATTTTGATCAGTATGTTTTGATTTCTTTATCATATCCTTCTGTGCAATTGCAACAGGATTTTCCTTTGTCATAATCATGAGGCTTGAATAAAATTTCCCAAAATTTTAAGCTGATAACTTGAATAGAATTTTTAAACTTTACACTTGTACTTCTCACATTTTAGGATATTGCAGTTACAATTTATATATTTTTATATTATGTAACTAGTAACAGATTTTCTAGTAATATTTTTACTATATATATTTTTAACTTTTAAACCAGAGTTATTAATGAATTATGTGCTACCCATATTACAGAATCTGTCTTTGACTATATATTTCCCATTACCAGAGGAGTTTACCTTGCCTCTTTGTTTTTTATGTTAATTAGCATCCTTTTACTTCCACTCAAAATCTCCATTTAGCATTTCTTGTAAGGTAGGTCTAGTGGTAATGAACTCCCTTAGCTTTTGTTTGTTTGGGAAATTCCTTATACCTCTTCATTTCTGAGGGAAAGCTTTACCAGTTATAGTATTCTTGGTTAACTTTTTTTTCCTTTCAATATTTTGAATATATCATCCCACTGCCTCAGGCCTGAAACGTTTCTGCTGAGAAATTTGCTGAGAGTCTTACGGGGATTCCATTGTACGTAACTTCTCTCCTCTCTTGTTGCTCAAAATTATTTGTCTTTGACTTTTGACAAATTAAAACGTGTCTTGGTGCAATCCTATTATGATTCAATTTAGTTTGGGCCTCATGGATCTGGATGTCCATTTCTCTCCCCAGGTTTGGGAAGTTTTCAGCTGTTATTGCTTTAAATATATTTTTCTGTCCTTTTCCACTTCTGTAGAATTCACATAATGCAAATACTGTTTCCTTTCATTTTATCTTATAATTGTTATAGACTGTTTTAATCTTCATTGTTTTTCATTTTGCTCTACTTACTGGGAAATTTCTAATGTGCCATCCTCCAGGTTCTGATCCTTGCTTTTGAAAGTTTCTACTGAATTCTTCAGTTAATATATTGTATTTTTCAACCCTGGAATTTCTGTGGCTTTTTTTATGGTTTTAAGTTGCTTTTTTGATATTCTTATTTTGTTTATACATTGTTTTCCTAATTTGTTTTCCTTATCTGTGTGTCTTTGTAGTTCATTAAACTTCCAAGAGATTATTCTGAATTCTTTATCTGATGGTTCATAGACCTCCATTTATTTCAGATCAGTTATTCAAGTTATATTAATATCCTTGAGTGATTTCATATTTACCTGTTTTCTCATGATCCTTGATTCTTTACATTGGTATCTGTGCATTTGAGTAATCTGGTCTCTCTTCCAGCCTTACATGTTTGTTTTGGCAGAGACGTTCTTCCCTGGTTATCTTAATTTGGGTTTCTGGTTGTGTCTGTTGGTAACATCTTTGAGCATGTGGACCTATTATTATGGTCTGTTTGGGGACAAGACAATTAAGATTGGGATGGGAGGAGTGCCACCAGTTGAGAATAGTTGTATAGGACTGCTGGATTGGTTCCCTACCTAAGTGAGGCTGTAGGATGGGCTCTACAGTTCTGTGAATCCTCTGGCTTACTAGAAGACCAAGACTAGGTACTATATTCAGTTGCAGATGGGGTTTGAATTAGCTTCCCTGTCCTGGCAAGGCAATAGGATGGGACCAGGGCCTTATGTCTCATTATTTGGGGACCCCAATCAGGCAGGAGTGTGCACTGAATTCCCTGGCCAAGTGAGGCAACTGATTTTGCTCTGTAGATGGGGGAGGCATTGGCTGTGCTCTCTGTCAAGTGGCACTGTATCTAGGGCTGTTGAATGACTTCAGTTCCCTGTGTACTCTGGTTAGGTCTCCTTGTCAGAGCAACTGAAGGCTGTATTCAATGATGAGCATGACTATGGACTGTATTCCCTACCTGAATGCAGTGAGAGAAGTGGCTCTAACACTGGTAAGGCTCTTTTTTGTTGTCTTAACTCAATTCAACCTGAATCCTAGGTTCCTTCACCCAATGAGGCCACTGTCTTTGCTCTGTAAGCTATGAACTCTGCCTGTCCTCTTGGCTTAAGCACCACTGACACACACAGCTTTCAGGTATGGGACCAGGAACCACAGGGGGTGGGTCTATGTCCCAGGCCCCTTTCTGGGGCTGGAAGGGGATGGACCTCTCCTGGCTACTTTCAATTTCTCAAACAGGTTCTCTCCCTTATTCTTAAGGGATATTTTCACTGTATATAGTATTATGGGCTGATAATCCATTTCTTTTAGTACTTGAAAAGTATTATGCACTTCCTTGTGGTCGTTATGGTTTCCAAAGTGAAATCCACTAGCAAACTGTTTTTTTTTCTTACTTATGTATAAGTAAAAGTGCCCTTTCTCTCTTATTGCCTTCAACTTTTTTTTTTTTTTTTGCCTTTATTCTGAAAATAGAAATATTTTTTCTATGGATTCCTTTGACTTTATCCTTTTTGGGGTTCACTCGGATTCTTGATTTTGTGTGTGTGTATATATATATATATATATATATATATATATATATATATATATATATATTTGCAAATTTGGGCAGCTTTCAGCCATTTCCTATCATCCTGTCTTCACATTATTGATAACTTAAGCTCTCTAAATGTTTTCTTCTTACCTGTTTTTCTCCTACCAGGTCATATAGCTAAAAAGAGAGTGATTCTTTGGAGCCTTTTTTTATTTGTGGCCATTGGTGTTCTGGATTGCTGATTTTTCTGGTAGCCAGTCTGAGACTCATAAGTCAGCAAGAAACTGGGAATTCATTGCCATTCCCTTTTTTTGGTCCTAAGTTTCCCAGCCAGTGTGCATTTTTTCTCTCCACAATTCATGTGTCTGGGAAATTTGCATTCTGATCCAGACTATTTCAGTTACTCTTTGTATAATTTTGTGCAAATCAATGGACTATTTTTCTCAGTTTCCATATATATAAAAATAAGATAATGAAATGCAACTCACAAGACTTCATTATGGAGGTGGGAAGGAGTGGTGTGAAGGAAAGCTTTGATGAAAAAGTCATTTAACATGAAATATGGAGTGAGTAGAAGTTATCCATACAAATCTGTGGATGAATTTCCATGGGGAGGCAACTGTGGGCTCAAGGCTCTAAGCAGAAGGAATCTTGGGCCGATAGAATCAAAAGAGCTGTGGAGATGTTGGAAGCAAGGGGGCTTGGTGCCCAGGAACCCGGAATTGCACAAGTGAGACATAGAAACAATCCAGTATTGGGGGAGGTCCTCTGTTAAAACACCTGCCGCTGCAGGATCTTATGGTTTTTGATTATTAAACACACAACAGGGAGCCTCTGTGTAACATATTCCTTAAAAAAAAAAAAAAGAGGGCATCTATCCTCTGCAGGATAATCCTGCTACCATTAACATTGTCATAGAATCCACTTGAATGCACTGGTTGTAGTCCAGTGGATTTGAGACATCAGGTATCTCAAACAAAGCATGTTGTGGAGTACAACACCTTAGTGGACTCCATAGGGCCAAACATTCAATCATTGAAAATATTGTTGACCTTTGTTTCCTTATCTGATTGCAAATTTAAAAAAAAAAGTAAAATTGTCTACCCCCTTGTTTAGTACTCCCAATTTCTAATTCAGTACTGGAATCTAAATAGCCTGTATGTTCCAAAAAAAGCATTTGAACACTGGTAACGTTTTATTCATAGTTCCTGCTTTTGTAACTTACTAAGGGATTTGGGAAAATCTTATCTGAACTCTATGTTATTACCCATAGGATAATAATAGTACCTATTTTAGAGGTTGTTAGAGGGATTAAGTGAATTAACATAAACAATTTAGAAGCATTCTGGATGCACAGCAAATGGTATGAAAGTGTTACCTGTTGTCATTAATACCCACCCATAAGAATTCATCCTGATCCTTTTCTTCAATATTTTTCATAGCTTATTGGAACTTAGAGAATAAGAATTTTCAAAAAACAGAGATGTTAATATAATTCTGGAGCAAGATAGGCAACATTAAGCCAGGAAGGCTTGAAAGGATCACTAAAGCAGTACACAAATAACTCAAAATTTGCAGGAAACATGCAATGAGAAGCAGGAGAAAAGTAAGCCCTCTTTCAAAGACCCAGTGTGTTCATTTAAATTATTTTATAGGGGCCATTTTGAATCTAATGCACTTTGATTTCCCCTTCGTTTCTCAGCCCCCAGTACTATTGAGTCTTTTGCCATGGGACTTGGAATTCAAATGAGCAGAATTCTTTCCTGCCTTTTGAATGCTATCAGAGTTGTTGGATGGTCAGAGCCACAAAAAAGAATGAGCTGTTTCACACTACAGCATGGATGATCCTAGAATACATTCAGCTAGTGAAAGCCAGATAGGCTATATGTTGTATCATTCCATTTAAATGAAATATCCAGAATAGTTAAATGCAGATTGATGGCTGTCATGGTCTAGGGAGAAAGAAATGGGGAGAAATTGTCTAACGGATAAAGGATTTTACTTTCGAATGATGGAAGTGTTTTGGAACTAGGTGGTGGTAGCACAGCATTGAAAATATACTAAATGTCACTAGGTTATTTAAAATAGTTAATTTGGTGTTATGTGAATTTCACTTCAGTAAATTATTTTAAGAGTTCATCATTTACAACATTTTGTATGGAAAAGTATAAAATAATTTATACATAAGTACAGTGCAATAGTGTTTAGAACATAACTGAATCATGGAATTGTTCAGTTTTTAGAACATAACTGAATCAAAAGAAACTGAAAGTGCTTTGTATAAATGGAAAACTAGTCTGAGGCAAGAGGAGATTAGATAGAGTGTTCCTGGCAGAGGTGACCATGGCAACACCATCGTTTTTTAGGAATGACATAATTTTGTTCCACACAAGCATTCTTGAGGGAACTTCTGCAAAGCAGATCTGCAAATCCCATTACTATATATTCAAAGTCAATTGTAAATGTCAACATAACATATTCAGGGTTATATGACTCTGATTCCACGGTTTCCCCTTACCTTATTTTGAATAAAATCACTAGCTCAAGAAGAGAAGAGTTGAAGTAATTATTTTTATCCTGAGTATTCTTAAGAAAGCTTGCTGCTAAGTGCAAAGATCCTTTCCTTCCATGGATGACATTCTGATTTTTATCTTTTACAGAACATTTCACAGAATTAATAAATTATGTCCCTTTGCACAATTTTACATCTATATATGTTTTTCATTATTTACAATGCCTTAATTATGAAGTTTATTCTTTTATATTTGTGTTTGGGAAGATTTGCTCTAAATAAAGAATTTCGTTGTCTGTACAGATATGTACTACTCTTTTGTTCAAAATTGACAACGTTGAAAATTTATTAACATACATTATATACTACTAGAAGATGCTTTAAACAAGATGATAAAGCCAGACAAGAAACAGAAGATTTAAAATAAATAAAGAGATAAAGCACAGAGGAATATCAACATGAGCTTTCTTACTTCATCAGCTATTTTTTATTTATAGGACCAGCAATTATAAACAAAAGCAAACTCTTCTACTATGTATTTTCTTGAAAAAATAAGGAATTATGTCAGGATAATTACTAAAATTAGCATAATGTAGTCACTTTTATAATGTCATCCACTTTAATTCTGAACAAAAGCTCACTATTGGTTACTGCTTTCATTAAAATCATTCAACAATAATATCTTTCACTTAGCACCTTCTATATTCCAAGTATGGTGCTAAGTGGTGAATGTTTGAAGGTAAGGAAAGCAGACATAGTCTCTGCCTTCATAGAAATTGAAGTTCAATAGGGCAGATGGTAAATTAATCCATAGCAATCAAGGTGGCCAAATGCTACAAGTACGTGGCAGAAAGAATTCAGATTTTCTGATGGAATGGAAGGGGCTAAAAGCTTCCCATTGTAAGAGATATTTAAGCTGCCATCTAAGGAACTGTTAGGTATTAAAATATATCACCTTCAAATTTATAGGTTAAAGTTCTAACCCCAAGCACATTGTAATTTGACCTTACTTGGGAATAAGGTCACTAGAGATATAGTTAGTTAAGAAGTGTTAATTAAGTCTAGAGAGTGGCACACCCCTAATCCAGTTTGCAAGTGTCTTTATAAAAAAGGAAACACTCAAGGAGAAAAGCATGCAAAGACTGATATTATGCTTCCAGACGCCAAGTAACTACCAGGTGCTGGGAGAGAACCCAGGAAGAGCTCTTTCCTTAGTGCCTTCAGAGGAGCCTGGCTCTACTGACAGACATCTTGTCCTCCAAATTCTAATCTTCTGAATTGTGAACCAATAGATTTCTACTGGTTGAGCCCCACTCAGTTTGTGACACTTCGTTTTTCCCAAAAATTCAAAGGCAGTGAGAAATTCCAAATTGAAGCAATTGGAAAGAACAGCAGCTACCAGCACTAAGAACTAAGAAATTTATTCTCCTTGTGGTTAAATGTAACTATCTTGCCACACCTGCTAGCATGGCCAAAATCCAGAAGACTGACAGCACCAATGGCTGGCAAGGATGTGGAGCAACAGGCACTCACACTCATCACTGGTGGGAATGTAAAATTGTGCAGCCACTTTGGAAGAAAGATTGACAATCAAAAAAACTTTTTTTGACACTTTTTGCATTTTTGTTATTTTTTTATTACTGTATAGTTGATACACTATATTATATTGGCTCCAAGTATACAACATAAGGATTAGGCAGTTATATCCACTATTAAATACTGACCCTGACTAGTGCAGTTACTGTCAACATAGAAAGATTTATTAGAAGCTAAACATACTCATACTATATCATCTGGCAATCACCCTTCTTGGTATTTACTTAAATAAGTTAAAAACGTGTGTCCCCATAAAAATGAACTTTTGCAACTCCTTGAATTAGTACCTGGCTCATACCTACAAACTCTAAGGCTAATTGGAAGTGATGCTGCCAGAAGATAGGTGGTGAGCAAAGGACACAGGTGGTTAGGGAACATCTGTGGACACAATCTAAAGGATCAGGATTGGCAAGCTCTTGAAAAAAAAACCTACCCCCAATTTTTTTCTGAAGGTAAATGACTCCCAAAAAGAGAAGGAAAAATGTCAAAAGTCAACATGCTCTACATTTCAATTTTGAAAAGGGAAAATTACATGGACAGAAAACAGATGGATAGTTGATGGGGGATGGGATTGGAGAGCAGTTGTCTAAAAAGTGGCACTGGGGAATTTGTTGGTAAGATGGAACTGCTCTTTATCTTGATCTTGGTGGTGATACACAATCATATTCATTTGTCAAAACTTACAGAGCCATATTCTGAAAAGGCTGATTTTCTTTGTATCCAATATTTACATTGATTAATCTTAAAAGTTAAGCAAGGTAATACTTTTGAGGTCATGATCCTTTTAAAATATATATATAATTCCACTTTTTGCTAATATGTAGTTAATTTCTAAAAATTAAATTTTGTTATTCTGGGTCATATGTTCCCCCAAAGTATAGCTATCTATTTATTATATTGTATTTTTGTGGTGGTGTATTTATATAAGCATTTAAATCTATGCATATGTAGCTCAACTATATTTCTTTTTGCCTCTACATATAGATATATGTATAGAAAAACTGATCTAAAAGTAATTATGCTTATTTTTGTGGCTGTGAGATTTAATAAAACATCTGCTTGTGGATTTTTTTTTTGGTATTCTTTTTAATTGTTTAAATTACCTATGATGGGCAGGTACTATTTTTTCAGCATTTTTTTTCTGTTCTAAAATCAACAAAAATATCAAAAGTGAGAGAGATTTCACTTAACAACTGTAATAATAGATATCAGAATTGTTTTAAAAGGATTTATATAATCACTCACTTTTATGGGGCTGTAATTACTTGAAAGACAACTGTGGTCTTGCGTGACATAAAGTGATAAGCTGTTTTTCAGTTACAAGTGACCAGATAATTATGCCTTGTCAAACCAGTATTTTCAACATAGATTCACTTAATAATAGTCCATTGTGAAGACCAAAGTTTTCATGCTTTCAGAAGTTCTAACTCTGTTTAAGTAATCTGACAAATAGCATCTTTCTTCATTCTGTAGGGCCTTTTAGGGGTCAAACATCTAATCTTCATAAGTATTGATGAACCAGAATAGATCATGTCCCAAAGAGGTCTGCACCCAAAGCAGACAGCTCACATCTGCCCTTGTGCATTGCAGTTAATCTCTTTTGGTTATGCTTGAAAGATACGTGAAACTTATAAATCAAACCCAGAAATGAGAATACAAATGTAGTAAAAAGTATTTGTGTTTATTTCCAGTATGCTTCATTAAAAAAGGTACAGTTTTATTAGTAGCGCATGAATGAACTTAAAGATCAAAGTGACAAGTTTTTGTCACAGATATTAATTTACAATTTACAAACACCCACCAAAACAATTAAAAATGAAATAAATATATTTACATTTCGTTTCTTGTATTTTCATTGCATTTTTGATATGTATAAAATATATAACATTTATAATATTGTATTTATCTTCAAAAGAAACTTCAAATGTGCAAATAAGTGAATTATGATTTGCAAGTATTAATGAATAAGAATAAATCATAAACAAGAATTTCAGAGGTATGGGTAAAGCAATTCCTTAAGAAGAGCTCATATATATAGCAGTATTAAGTGTAGTAAAATGTTATTAATATAAGAACATATACACTTACCTTAAAAACTTGAGCACAAGATTATCCTTGTGCTTTTAAAGCTTCTCCACACTGCTGATTTCTAGCAGTAATTCTAAATAATTGTTAGGATTATTGTTTTTCCACAACAATAAATCAAGCTTCTCTCAAACCCAGCACTGAATGTAGACAGTTTATAAACAAGCTTTGTTGTTGTGAGAGAAATGTCACTTTATAAACCAATGCACCCAGAGGAAAATTTATTTGCTTACATGGTTAATGTGAATTTGACCTTTTTTTCCCAAGGAATTACTTTTCTTCTTGCTGAATGACAGTTTGCAAGCACAGGCTTTAAAACTATAAGTTGGCACATGCCTGAAAAACGGGCAAGAAATGACTAGCTGACTATTCTCTTAGAAATAGTGTTGGATGATAAATGTTGGCGTATACCTTACACTTACATTATCTATTAAAGTGTTTTAAAATACTTGTTGCAAGATAAATTAAAAATGCCCCTCTTTAATATACTTCAATTAAATTAATTGTTGTTTTTCATCAGGCAAACACATTATTGTAGTAGTTAGGAAATATTTCAAATGATTTTTGACTCTGTTCTCTGACCTAAGTACCTATATATAATATTCCCTTTGAACTTGCACCATGTACGCTGCAGTGAATCCTTTAATGTGCATACATACATATATATGTATACATATATATACACATACATATATATATGTAATGTATACACACACACATACACAAACACATATAATATACCAAGGCACTGGAGGGGTTAACACATAATTAAGCATTCTGTTGTTAAAATGTGCTCTATACAAACTAGAATTTGATGAATAAATCTCATGCATCTAAACCTAAATTACATGAGAAATAGAGATTTATCTTGTTTTTCTGCTCATTTCTAAACTTCCTCAAGTAGTCCAAGTTATTACAGATGACAGTGGCTAATCATTGCATGCAAAAGGAAAGGTGAAATGTGATTCACTAGCTGATATAAACTAGAATAATATTTATTTTCTAATAGGTGTTTATTCCACTAATTGTGTTAGGCCTTTTGATATTTTAACAGTAGTGTCAAAAATAAACACCATGTGATATTATCATAAATTTTAATTCAGGCTATAATTTACAAAGTAAATTTAAACTATATTAAGCATATATATTTGAAATATATTCTTCTAATATTATTTGTGGTTATTTTGCTTTTATATACATATATGTATATATATGTATGTGTGTGTGTTTGTGTGTGTGTGCACAAGGATATATATACCCATGCATACCTCATGTGTACCATCTTTTCTTCATCATAGATATAATATGCACAGGCTAGAAGATCCTTATGATATAACAAAAAAGATATTTAATTAAATTGTCTTTTTGTTTTTAATATGCAGCTTTTATAAAATCTGACTTCTAAATGATTACATTACACTTATATGAAGTTTTTAAACTTTTTTTTTTTTTTTGGCTAACTAGGCCATTTCCTGTTGCCTGTAGACCAGATTATCCCACCGTGGACAGAGAGATGTTACCCCAATGTGGGGCACAATGAGGTATAGCTCCAGTTAGTAGCAATAATGAACTGGCTGCAACTGCTTAAAACCCTAAGGGAGATCTTCCCTCTACTCTTCAAGTTCAGTGGTGGCCAACTGAAGCTGCTTCTGGTCGTCTTCTGATTTTAGAATGACTGCTGGGTTTGACCAATACATAGTGAGAAATAATTCTAGTGTTAACCAAATTCTGGATATGTATTTAGTTTTAGGATCAAAATAAATTATATTAAAACTGTTTATTGTCCAATTTGCCACAGTTCTTTTGGTAAGGTGTCCTAGATATAACTTAACACTTATCCAGGTACAATTATAATCCTTCACTTTTTCTTTTCAATATGTGCTTAAGAATTAATCAGATGTACAATGAATAACACAATTATTATAGAAATGTTAAGTTTTTAATTATAATGATCATGTGTCCTTTCTATAAGTAATTTTGTTTCCTTCTTGTGTGACTTTTTTTTCTCCTACTTAAAAAAAAAGAAAAGAAAACCAAGTATTAGATGCTTGGTCGTCTTCACAAGGAAATATCCAATTTGATTTAGTTTAGTTTGATTAATTTCAGAGAACATGTGTTAATAAAAAGTAATCTTTACCTTTTTAATAGGCAACTTGTTATTTAAAAGCAGCTCTCAGTAGTGTGGTAGTGAAGGACAGAGAACGTTTCCACATTACACAAATAGTTATGAAATATCTGGGATCTGAACTATGTACACCTACTTCTGATGCCTTTGAATTTCAAGGCTTTCACATTTACACTCCTAAGACAAGATATCTAAAATAACCCTCATAATTTGGCATTACATAATAACTTTTATGACATGGTAAGTTAGAAATTTTAAGTTATGTTTTCATATCTCACCTTATTTGCTCATAAAATTTTACTAAAATGGAAACATTTCATTTACCTAACATAACTAATAGCTTTGAGACTCCTTTCTAGGGACCTTTCACTCCAGGATTAACTGGTAGGGTTAGGATTACAAAGAATTATTTCTCACATCACATTTATTGACATTATTTTCTTTACAGAAGTTTTTGGGGTCACTGAAATTTATGAAACTTTAATTTGATAACAGATCTGGTTAGGTAACATATAAATCTCCCTAAAAGAAGAAAACATACATGAACGTTTCTTTCATTCATGATTAAATTAACACATTTTGGCATGTGTTGGTAACACTGGCAATGACTGAAACATTTAGTATCAGTGATCCAAGGAGAAATAGCCCATTTCACACTGTGTCTATCAGAGGTTAATGTAAATATTATTTTGTAATTCTAAGGAATATTTTACAATAATATAAACCAAGTTGGAGTGCCAGTGTCAAACCATGGGAAGACAATACAAAGGGAAATCTACATGAGCAAATGAAAGTGCATTCTTCTTTGATGAGATTTTTTGCATGCTGGTCCCCGTGCCATATGGGTTTTGCCTCCTTTATGTCACTCATTATACAATGATAGGGCATTAGTTCATGATCTGGCCCAACACGTGTTTGGCATACAAAATAATCTAAAATACAGAAATAACCATTTAACTGGTATTTTTATTTATAGGTAGCTTATAATTTTTATAGTATATACATATTTCAAATCATTCTTTTGTCTACACTTTAGATGAACGCAGGATACCGGTACGAATCAACTGAGCAAGAACAAGCTGGTCTGTTCATTTGGAATTGTTCCCAGATGCCTTCCAAAATATAATGCTTTTATGATCCCTTATGATAGTTTTCTCTGCTGAAATTTCAGTTTGACTTCACTGTTGACATGGTGGTTTCATTGTTTTTCTGGGGTCCATAGTTAGTAATGAATATGTTTATTCTGTTTATACAGCTACGGTAAGTAGTGATGCAAAGCCCTGTATGTCAAGTCGTGTACTTTGCTTTGCTTGTGGTAGCAGATGAGGCAGAAGCAGAAACTGCAGCCTGATTGCCTAAAAAGAGAGGGTCCAGACAAGCCACTTTGGCTGCAAAGAATGAATGAATGCAGTGAAGAACAGCAAATAGATTTGAAAATTCCAGCTCCTGAAAAGGAAAGAAGCATGGGTCAAGCAAGATAACAATTTCCTTTCAAAAAATTGATAAAAACTAGACAACTTGGCAATAGATAGACTTATTTTTCAAGTGCAATAAACTTCACTAGAATGAATTACAGTTAATATATAGAAAAGGTAGGATTTTTTGTTCAATATGTAGATTTCATATGAATTGCAGATTTACTTCAAAACATTGTGGCCTAAGAGCTGGAAGGACTAAGCATTCTTATCATCTATAAAAAGTTTTTAAGTATTGATAAATGTTGCATAGAAATACACTTGGCCTGATTAAAATGTTATTCCTGATAAAGTATAAGAGAAATATTAGAGTAGCTTTCAAAGTATTTTATCTCTTTACACATACTTCAAATGATAAATGGATTCAAATAGTTAAAAGATATTCTTTACTATTCTCTACAGTAAGTTATTACTTGTCATAGGACACTAAATATGAAGTACTAAAAGCAAGAGAATAGGAATATTTATGATGGCAGGAGCCAAATGCTTCAGTTCCAAAAAAATAATGCATGAATTAATTTTAAATTTAATGAACTTTAATTATTGCACTGGATTGTTTAAATTGTTGTACTTGATTATCAAAAAATTTCAACCAGGACACACTATTGCTTGGGTTTTTAGAAATATGTTTCCCATTTACATACTTAAGGAAATTTGTAGCCCAAACACAAGTGGCAATCCAATGATATATATTGTAATGAAAATAGAAAAATTCCTTCAAACCACAAATGATGCCAGACTAGCTGTAAAATCCTGAGGTGAGTTCAGGGTAGATTTTAAAAGCTGACATCACAAACACTTTATGAAAAGCTTCCAGTCTCATAAAAATGTTTTAATTCCAACAGGGTCGAGAGATGAAAAATACAAATATTTATGAAAACTAGATGATAAACTTATCACAAAGATGATAATAATATCATCTTTAGATGATATTAAACCATCAAATAGAGGGTAATAAACCAAATGAAATTATTGACAGAATTGTTGCTATATCATTACATATTTGTAATAAAGGGTGAAGAATTACAATTGATGTGTATATTACTGATATGTTTGCAATTTATACTGTGTGGTAATGGAAAATAATACAAAGTATCCATTCAATTAGGTCATTTGTAATATCTGTCATGGGCTAGAGAACTATTTAAACAAAATAATTCACTTTAGAAGTATTTTCTCAGGCTGTTCAATAGGAGTACAATAAAGCACAACATAGATTCACTGTTCTGTACATCACAGATAACGTAACTGTGCTGTCTCAGTAATTCCCATTAAAACTTCAGTATTTCATAGTCAGGTTCCTACAGCAATGTTGACTTGTTCTAAAGAACAGCAAGGACTTGATTTAATTATTCTAATTTCCTCAAAGTTCCCATTTAAAAAGGATTTTAGTTACTTCATCATAGTTATTTCACAATCCACTTCAGTGGCACTATGATGTGTTATTGGTCAACAAAAAGGCTTCCTCTTGAATTTTTTATTTTTTATTTTATTTTATTTAAAAAAATTTTTTATTAAGGTATTATTGATATACATTCTTATGAAGGTTTCACATGAAAAAACAATGTGGTGGCTACTTTTACCCATATTATCAAGTCCACACCAAACCCTAATGCAGTCACTGTCCATCAGTGTGGTAAGATGCCACAGATCCACTGTATGCCTTCTCTGTGCTACACTATTTTCCCCGTGACCCCGAACACCATGTATACTAAACATAATACCCCTCAATCCCCTTCTCCCTCCTTCCCCACCTGCCTTCCCACACCCCACCCCTTTGTAAACACTAGTCACTTCTTGGAGTCTGTGAGTCTGCTGCTATTTTGTTCCTTCGATTTTGCTGTGTTGTTATATTCCACAAATGAGGGAAATCATTTGACACTTGTCTTTCTCCACCTGGCTTATTTCAATGAGCATAATATCCTCCAGCTCCATCCATGTTGTTGCAAATGGTAGAATTTGTTTCTTTCTTATGGCTGAATAGTATTCCATGGTGTATATGTATCACCTCTTCTTAATCCATTCATCTACTGATGGACGCTTAGGTTGCTTCCATTTCTTGGCTATTGTAAATAGTGCTGCGATAAACATAGGGGTGCATATGTCTTTTTCACCCTGCGCTGCTGCATTCTTAGGGTAAATTCCTAGGAGTGGGATTCCTGGGTCAAATGGTATTTCTATTTTGAGGTTTTTGGGGAACCTCCATACTGCTTTCCGCAATGGTTGAACTAGCTTACATTCCCACCAGCAGTGTAGGAGGGTTCCCCTTTCTGCACATCCTCACCAATATTTGTTGTTTGTGTTTTGGATGTTGGCCATCCCAACTAGTGTGAGGTGGTATCTCATTGTGGTTTTAATTTGCATTTCTCTGATGATTAGTGATGTGGAGCAACTTTTTATGTGCCTGTTGGCCATCTGAGTTTCTTCTTTGGAGAAGTGTCTGTTCAGCTCCTTTGCCCATTTTTTAATTGGCTTATTTGCTTTTTGTTTGTTGAGGTGCATGAGTCTTTATATATTTTGGATGTCAACCCCTTATCGGATATGTTACTTTTATTCTCCCATACTGTAGGATGTCTTTTTGTTCTACTGATGGTGGCCTTTGCTGTACAGAAGCTTTTTAGCCTGACATAGTCCCACTTGTTCATTTTTGCTTTTGTTTCCCTTGCCCAAGGAGATATGTTCATGAAGAAGTTGCTCATGTTTATGTCCAAGAGATTTTTGCCTACATTTTTTCTAAGAGTTTTATGGTATCATGACTTACATTCAGGTCTTTGATCCATTTTGAGTTTACTTTTGTGTATGGGGTTAGACAGTAATCCAGTTTCATTCTCTTACATGTAGCTGTCCAGTTTTGCCAACACCAGCTGTTGAACAGGCTGTCATTTCCCCATTGTATATCCATGGCTCCTTTATTGTATATTAATTGACCATATATGCTTGGGTTTATATCTGGGCTCTCTATTCTGTTCCACTGGTCTATGGGTCTGTTCTTCTGCCAGTACCAAATTGGTTTGATTACTGTGGCTTTGTAGTAGAGCTTGAAGTCAGGGAACGTAATTCCCCCTGCTTTATACTTCCTCCTCAGGATTGCTTTGACTATTCGGGGTCTTTTTTCATTCCATATGAATTTTAGAACTATTTGCTCTAGTTCATTGAAGAATGCAGTTGGTATTTTGATAGGGAGTGCATTGAATCTGTAGATTGCTTTAGGCAGAATGGCCATTTTGACAATATTAATTCTTCTTAGCCAAGAGCATGGGATGAATTTCCATTTATTAGTGTCCTCTTTAATTTTTCTTAAGAGTGTCTTGTAGTTTTCAGGGTATAGGTATTTCACTTTTTTGGTTAGGTTTATTAATAGGTATTATATTATTTTTGATGCAGTTGTGAATGGAATTGTTTTCCTGATTTCTTTTTCTGCTAGTTCACCATTAGTGTGTAGGAATGCAACAGATTTCAGTGTATTAATTTTGTATCCTGCAACTTTGCTGAATTCATATATTAGATCTAGTAGTTTGGGAGTGGATTCTTTAGGGTATTTTATGTACAATATCATGTCATCTGCAAACGGGGGCAGTTTGACTTCTTCCTTGCCAATCTGGATGCCTTTTATTTCTTTGTGTTGTTTATTGCTGTGGCTAGGACCTCCAGAACTATGATGAAAAAAAGAGGGGAGAGTGGGCATCATTGTTTTGTTCCCAATCTTAAAGGAAAAGCTTTCAGCTTCTCGCTGTTAAGTATGTTAGCTGTGGGTTTGTCATATATGGCCTTTATTATGTTGAGGTACTTTCCCTCTTTACCCATTTTGTTGAGAGTTCTTATCATGAACGGATGTTGAATTTTGTAAAATGCTTTTTCAGCATTTATGGAGATGGTCATGTGGTTTTTGTTCTTCTTTTTGTTGATATAGTGGATGATGTTGATGGATTTTCGAATGTTGTACCATCCTTGCATCCCTGGGATGAATCCCACTTGGTCATGATGGATGATCTTTTTGATGTATTTTTGAATTCAATTAGCTAATATTTTGTTGATTATTTTTGCATCTATGTTCATCAGGGATATTGTTCTGTAATTTTCTTTTTTGTGGTGTCTTTCCCTGGTTTTGGTATTAGAGTGATGTTGGTATTGTAGAACGAGTTTAGGAGTATGCCCTCCTCTTCTACTTTTTGGAAAACTTTAAGGAGGATGGGTATTAGGTCTTCACTAAATGTTTGACAAAATTCATCAGTGAAACCATCTGGTCCAGGGGTTTTGTTCTTAGGTAGTTTTTTGATTACCAATTCAATTTCTTTGCTGGTAATTGGTCTATTCAGATTTTCTGTTTCTTCCTTGGTCAGCCTTGGAAGGTTGTATTTTTCTAGAAAGTTGTCCATTTCTTCTAGGTTATCCAATTTGTTACCATATAATTTTTCATAGTATTCTCTCATAATTCTTTGTATTGCGGTGGTTGTCCGTAGTAATTTTTCCTTTCTCATTTCTGATTCTTTTTATGTGTGTAGACTCTCTTTTTTCCTTGAAAAGTCTGTCTAGGTGTTTATCTGTTTTGTTTATTTTCTCGAAGAACCAGCTTCGGCTTTCATTGATTCTTTCTATTGTTTTATTCTTCTCAATTTTATTTATTTATGCTCTAATCTTTATTATGTTCCTCCTTCTCCTGACTTTGGGCCTTATTTGTTCTTCCTTTTCTAGTTTCATTAATTGTTAGTTTAGACTGTTCATTTGGGATTGTTCTTCTTTCCTGAGGTAAGCCTGTATTGCAATATATTTCCCTCTTAGCTTGGCCTTTGCTGCATCCCACAGATTTTGCGGTGTTGAATTATTGTTGTCATTTGTCTCCATATATTGCTTGATCTCTGTTTTTTATTTGGCCATTGATCCATTGATTATTTAGGAGCATGTTATTAAGCCTCCATGTGTTTGTGGGTTTTTTCGTTTTCTTTGTGTAATTTATTTCTAGTTTCATACCTTTGTGATCTGAGAAGCTGGTTGGTACAATTTCAATCTTTTTGAATTTACTGAGGTTCTTTTTGTGACCTAATATATGATCAATTCTTGAAAATGTTCCATATGCCCTTGAGAAGAATGTGTTTCCTATTGTTTTTGGATGGAGTGTTCTGTAGATGTCCGTTAGGTACATTGGTTCTAATATGTTGTTCAGTGCTTCTGTCTCTTTACTTATTTTCTGTCTGGTTGATCTGTCCTTTGGAGTGAGTGGTGTGTTGAAGTCTCCCAAAATGAATGCATTGCATTCTATTTCCCCCTTTAATTCTGTTACTATTTGTTTCACATATGTAGGTGATCGTCTGTGGGGTGCATGGATATTTATAATAGTTATATCCTCTTGTTGGACTGACCCCTTTATCATTATGTAATGTCCTTCTTTGTCTCTTGTGACTTTGTTTTGAAGTCTATTTTGTCTGATACAAGTATGGAACTACTGCTTTTATCTATTAGTTAAATCAAATATCTTTTTCCATCCCTTTACTTTCAGTCTGTGTATGTCTTTGGGTTTGAAGTGAGTCTCCTGTAGGCAGCATATAGATGGGTCTTGTCTTTTTATCCATTCAGTAACTCTGTGTCTTTTAATTGGTGCATTCAGAGCATTTACATTTAGGGTGATTATGGATAGGTATGTACTTATTGGTATTGCAGGCTTTAGATTCATGGTTACCAAAGTTTCAATGGTAATTCCCTTTCTATCTAACAGTCTAATTTAACTCACTTCGTATGCTATGACAAACAGAACCTAGAGCTATTTTTTTCCTCCTTTTTCTTCCTCCGCCATTTTTTGTATGTTATGAATCATATTCTGTACTCTTTGTCTATCCCTTGGGTGACATCCATTTAGCCTTAGGAATACTTCCGTCTATAGGAGTCCCTCCAAAATGCACTGTAGAGGTGGTTTGTGGGAGGTAAATTCTCTCAACTTTTGCTTATCTGAAAATTGTTTAATCCCTCCTTCAAATTTAAATGATAACCTTGCTGCATAGAGTATTCTTGGTTCAAGGCCCTTCTGCTTTATTGCATTAAATATATCATGCCACTCCCTTCTGGCCTGTAAGTTTTCTTTTGAGAAGTCTGATGATAATCTGATGGATTTTCCTTTGTATGTGATCTTTTCTCTCTCTCTAGCTGCTTTTAAAAGTCTGTCTTTATCCTTGATCTTTGCCATTTTAATTATTATATGTCTTGGTGTGGGTTGTCTTCCTTGGGTCCCTTGTTTTGGGAGATCTGTGCGCCTCTATGACTTGAGAGACTATCTCCTTCCCCAGATTGGGGAAATATTCAGCAATTACCTCCTCAATGACACTTTCTATCCCTTTTTTTCTCTCTTCTTCTGGTACCCCTGTAATGCGAATATTGTTGCGTTTGGATTGGTCACACAGTTCTCTCAATATTCTTTCATTCTTAGAGATCCTTTTTTCCCTCTGTGCCTCAGCTTCTTTGTATTCCTCTTCTCTAATTTCTATTCCCTTTACCATATCTTCTACTACATCTAATCTGTTTTCAAATCCCTCCATTGTATGTTTCATTTCAGATATGGAATTTCTTAATGGTTGAATCTCTGACTTAACTTCATTCCTGAGTTCTTGAATATTTTTCTGTACTTCCATAAGCATGTTTACAATTTTTATTTTGAACTCTCTTTCAGGAAGATTGGTGAGTTCAGTTTCATTGGCCCTTTTTCTGGGGTTTGTGCGATTTTGGCCTGAACCATGTTTTTTTGATGTTTCATATATCTGTGTTACCCACTAGTGTGCAGAAAGTCCAGTCTCTTGAGCTGCTCAACCCCTAGAGTGAGGTAGGGGGTCATACTGGAGCACAGCTGGTGCCTGGGAAGAGGAAAGATCTGTTTTTTGATTCCTGTCCTTGGTGCCTCTCTCTAGTGTCAGAGCCAGTGGGCCAAGCACACACGTGTAAGCCTCTATGCTTTCCGTCTCTAGCTGTTGTAGGCATGGCCTCCCTCTGGCTGGCCTGATGCCAGCATAGTGACGTTCAGTTTGCAAACCAGTGCTGGCAGGCTAGGCTGAAGGTGCAGCATGCTGTGTGTCACAGTGGGGGCCTTGAGCTGAGTAGGCAGCCAGGGGGATGGAGTACCTGAAGCTCCTCCAAGTTCCCAACCAGCTGGGCAGAGCATTCCCAGGCAACCTTGTCCAGCTCTCCCTTCTCCTGTGCAGCAAGCTCTGTGCAAACCCCGCTCCTTCAGTAGCCCTGTGGCTGCTAGGAAGCCTCTCAGACTGCCCACTCCTCTTACACAGAGTGGCCGGGTGTGGATCCCCTCCTGCACGAATGGCTGGAATGTCAGTCTCCCAAGCTCTCCACCCGTCTGAGCTCCCCAAGCATCCAGAGCACCACACAATATAGGCTTCTGCTCACAAAGTAGATTTCCAGGGCTAGGTGGGCTCTCAGCAGTCCAAAGTTTCCACCCCCTCCCTGCTCCATTTCTCTTCCTCCCCACCGTGAGCTGGGGTGGGGCACGGGCCTGGGTCCTGCCAGATTAAGGTTTTCCTGTGTTACCCTCTTTTGTGAGGTCTGCTCTATTCCTGAGGTCTGTCTGCAGTCTGGTTTAGCCTTCTTTTTTGTTGTTGATTTAGGGTTAGTTGCATTAATTAACTATATTTTTGTACTATTTTTGGTTTTGGGAGGAGTTCTCTGTGTCACCTCTCATGCTGCCATCTTGAATGCTCTCAGATCATCTTTTTAAGGTTTCCCTACTTTATTGTTTGCCATAGCTGGTATGACCAGTTCTGGTACCTGTAATCTTAAACATTTCTTAAATGTTAACATTTTCAAAATTTTTTTAAATTCTTAAAATTCTTAAAAATTATTTAAAAAATAAATTCAAAATCTTAAAAATTTTCAATAAATACCTTAGGGTAGAGTTTCATAATGAACATAGTCTGGGATATGTCAAGTGATGATGAGCACTGCAAATGGGTTTTTCCTTGGATCTTCCAGATAGATCAAATAAAATTTTCTGGGGATAGGGCTTTCTCAGGTGTTGCAAACTCAGTCTACTCTTTTCAGCGGCTCATGTGCTGCTGATTTTCAAAGTTACTATGGTTTCTAGGCTGTTCATTTTCAAGGTGATAATGGAGCTCTGGAGAAGGTGATAGGAATAAGGCAAGTTAAAAATGGCACAGAACTCTGTGTTCTTACCAGCTTTCACCTGTTTGTTTTGTTTTTAATGAATGTTCTACAGTTACTGCAACATTTGGTTCATTTTCAGAGTTCTGAAAAAGTTAACACTGGTTATGTTAACTGTTTATCACTGCTTTTCCAGAGAAGTGATATTTCAGAAGACCTTATTGTGCCATTCTGGAAGTTCAACCAACATTCACATTTGACTTATTAAAATGTCTTAAGGTATAATGATTTGAAAAATGTATGTATCAATAAATATCAGTGCATTTGTATTGCACTGTTTACGGGCATAGATCAGATTCCAACCTATTGCTTTTTGATACTTTCGTTTTACTCTGTTCATTCACATTGTGAGTTCCTAAGAATAACAGCCTGTATTGTTTTGTGATTTGGGTTATTGGTTCATTATTTATCCCTGTGCTGACTTCCATTATAGGGTTTAGTGAATAAAAACTCATTTAATTGCCAATTTGTATTAAACTGTTTACTTTCAAAGTTTTAATTCTAGGATCTAATATAATATCTTGTTTAATAATGTGTGATTCTTTCAAGTTAAAGTAAATGATACTCATATATGTTAATATATCTTTAATAACTTTATAATATTAATAACTGTATAATATTAAGTTATTGGGCAAATGGCAATATGCCAGTCAATATCCTGATACCTGAGTCCATAAATTTGAAGGAGACATGATTGTTGCACTTAAGAAACTCATCTGGGGTATGGTCAGACCTGATTTAAAGTTAATTCTAATGTTAAAGCAGAAAACTCAAAATACATAGAGCTTCAGAACAATTCTATGGTATTTATTTTCAAATATACTTAATTTTTCAAGTTGAAATTCAGTTTATTTTTTCCATTTTCAAATGTTTTCACGATTGTTATACTTTTTTCTACATTTTTATTGTAAAATAACACAATACCTGGTTACTATACTCTTGTGTTTTAAGTTACTTTACCTCCCCTCATTGGAAAATGCTTTAAATACGTGTACTCTGTTCCTAAAATTCTGATTTTCAAAATGTTTTTTACTTATATCAATTAAATAAAATGTTATCACATTTCTTCTATAGGTAAATTGTGACTTTTGTCAAAAGGAAAAACAAAATACATCACATCATGGACATGTTTCCCTTAACAACTACTTAATTTGGTGGCAGTTAATATATTTATTTACCTAAAAGATACAAACTTGGATTAAGGATGGTGGCATGAGAGGTGAGACAGAGGCTTCCTCCTAAAGCCTCATATAATATGAAAATAAAGCTACTACAACTACTCTTGAAAGAGCAACGGGAAAGAGGATGGCAACAAACTGCATATACCTGGAGACAAGAGCAGCCCTCATGGAAAAGGGTAACGTACTAAAGCTGTGGTCCTGTGGGATCCAAGCCTTTCCCGCACCCCAGCTCACCAGCAGGAGGAACAAGAACAGAGCAGAGGGAGTGGAGAACTGGGACTGCTGAATACCTAACTCTGGAGATCTGCTCTGGGAGCACAAACCTACATTTCATGGTGCTTGCATGATACTCTTGTAATTAGGGGGTTGGAAAGCTAAGACAGGCAGAATTCCTGGAGAGACTAAGATTCCAGCTGCTTGTGAAAGCAGGGATCCATACTCAGCTGCTCTGGGAGAAAAGAAAGGCAGGCAGTCTGAGAGACTTCCTAACAAAGAAGCCCTTAGCAAGAGGGCTGCTAAAGGGGCAAGGAATGCACAGAGCTTACTGTTCAGGAGAAAGGACAGGTAGACAAAATTCTCAATGTGCACTCTTCCCAGCAGATTGGGAGTTTTCATGATCTTCGGGTGTGCCAGCTCTCTGGCTGCCTACACAGCTCCAAGAACCCCTTCTGTGACAGGCAGACTAGTGCTCCTTTCTCCTGGCCAGCCCCACCGGGCTTGCAAACCAGGAAACCCTTACCTGGTGTTAGGCCAGCCAGAGGGAAGATCTGTCTACAGCAACT
Source organism: Phataginus tricuspis (assembly GCA_029783875.1). Lineage (NCBI taxonomy): Eukaryota > Metazoa > Chordata > Mammalia > Pholidota > Manidae > Phataginus > Phataginus tricuspis. Next base: position 5,989,651 of record JAQQAC010004068.1, read on the forward strand.
AAAAACACAAAGCACAGAGGGTTATACCTGTGTGCTCGGCCCACTGGTTCAGGCAGGGGAGACAGGCATATCAGCCGGGAAGCAGGGAACAGCTCTTTCCTCCCCCCAGGCATCAATACTACTCCCCTACCATGCCTGACATTGCTTCAGGGGCCGAGAAGCTCCAGAGAGTAGAGCTTTTGGGCACTGGAAGGTGCCATACACAAATATGAAACCCAAATGAACCTGGTCCAGAGTAAAATTATGAATACAACTCCTGAGAAAGATTTAAATGATATGGACCTTATGACTCTCCATGAAAGGGAGTTCAAAATAAAAATCATTAACATGCTCATGGAGGTACAGGAAGATATTCAAGAACTCAGGAATGAATTCCAGTCGGAGATCCAAACATTGAAGAACACAATGGACGGTATTAAAAGCAGATTGGATATGGTGGAGGAGATGATAAATGAAATAGAAACTAGAGAAGAGGAATACAGAGAAGCTGAGGCACTGAGAGAAAAAAGGATCTCTAAGAATGAAAGAATATTGAGACAACTGTGTGACTAATCCAAACGGAACAATATTCGCATTATAGGGGTACCAGAAGAAGAGAGAGAAAAATGGATAGAAATTGTCTTTGAGGAGGTGATTGCTGAAAACTTCCCCAATCTTGGGAAGGAGATACTCTCTCAGGCCATGGAGGTACACAGATCTCCCAACACAAGGGAACCAAGGAAGACAACAGCAAGACGTATAGTAATTAAAATGGCAAAGATTAAGAATAAGGACAGACTATTAAAAGCAGCCTGAGAGAGAAATAAGATCACATACAAAGGAAAACCCATCAGGTTCTCATCAGACTTCTCAGCAGAAACCTTACAGGCCAGAAGGGAGTTGCATGATGTATTTAATGCAATGAAGCAGAAGGGCCTTGAACCAAGATTACTTTATCTGGCAAGATTATCATTTAAATATAAAGGAGGGATTAAACAATTCCCAGATAAGCAAAAGCTGACAGAATTTGCCTTCCACAAACCATCTCTACAGTGTATTTTGGAGGGACATCTATAGATGGAAGTGTTCGTACGGTTTAATGGCTGTCACCAGAGGTAATAAAACCACAGTAAAGAAAATAGAACAGCTAATTACTAAGAAAATGCAAAATTAAATTAACTATCCCCAAAGTCAATCAAGGGATAGACAAACAGTACAGAATATGATACATAATATATAAAGAATGGAGAAGGAAGAAAAAGGAGGAAACAAACAAACTAACAAAAAAAGAACCTTTAGATTGTGTTTGTAATAGCATATTAAGTGAGTTGTTAGACTATAAGATAGTAGGAAAGTTAACCTTAAACCTTTGGTAACCACGAATTTGAATCCTACAATGCCAATAAGTACATACCTATCCATAATCACGCTAAATGTAAATGGACTGAATGTGCCAGTCAAAAGACATAGAGTCACTAAATGGATAAAAAAACAAGACCCATCTATATGCTACCTTCAAGAGACTCACTTTAAACCCAAAGACATACACAGACTAAAATTGAAGGGATGGAAAAAGATATTTCATGCAAACAACAAAGAGAAAAAAGCAGGTGTTGCAGTACTTGTATCAGACAAAATAGACTTCAAAACGAAGAAAGTAGCAAGAGATAAAGAAGGACATTACATAATGACAAAGGGGTCAGTCCAACAAGAAGATATAACCATTATAAATATATATGCACCCAACACAGGAGCTCCAGCATATGTGAAACAAATACTAACAGAATTAAAGGAGGAAATAGACAGCAATGCATTCATTTTAGGAGACTTCAACACACCACTCACTCCAAAGGACAGATCAACCAGAAAGAGAATAAGTAAAGACACAGAGGCACTGAACAACACACTAGAACAGATGGACCTAACAGACATCTACAGAACTCTGCACCCAAAAGCAGCAGGATACACATTCTTCTCAAGTGCACATGGAACATTTTCCAGAATAGACCACATACTAGGCCACAAAAAGAACCTCAGTAAATTCAAAAATATTGAATTCCTATCAACCAACTTCTCAGATCACAAAGGTATAAAACTAGAAATAAATTTTAGAAAGAAATCAAAAAGGCTCACAAATACATGGAGACTTAACAACATTCTCCTAATGAATCAATGGGTTAACGACCAAATCAAAACAGAAATCAAAGAATATATGGAGATTAATGACAACAACAACACAAAGCCACAACTTCTGTGGGAGGCAGCAAAGGCAGTTCAAAGAGGAAAGTATATTGCGATCCAGGACTATTTAAAGAAGGAAAAATATTCCCAAATGAACAGTCTAAAGACACAATTACTGAAATTGGAAAAAGAAGAACAAACAAGGCCCAAAGTCACCAGAAGGAGAGACATAATAAAGATCAGAGAAGAAATAAGTAAAATTGAGAAGAATAAAACAATAGAAAAAATCAATGAAACCAAGAGCTGGTTCTTTAAAAAAATAAACAAAATAGATAAACCCTTAGCCAGACTCATTGGGAAAAAACGAGAATCTACACACATAAACAGAATCAGAAATGAAAAAGGAAAAATCATGATGGACCCCACAGAAATACAAAGAATTATAAGAGAATAGTATGAGAATGTATATGCTAATAAGCTGGAAAACCTAGAAGAAATGGACAACTTGTTAGAAAAATACAATGTTCCAAGACTGACCAAGCAAGAAACAGAAAAACTAAAGAGACCAATCACCAGCAATGAAATTGAATTGGTAATCAAAAAACTACCCAAGAACAAAACCCCCAGACCTGACGGATTCACCTCTGAATTCTACCAGACATATAGAGAAGAAAAAGCACCCATTCTCCTTAAAGTTTTCCAAAAAATAGAAGAGGAGGGAATACTTCCAAACTCATTCTATGAAGCCAGCATCACTCTAATACCAAAACCGGGCAAAGACCTCACCAAAAAAGAAAATTACAGACCAATATCCCTGATGAACATAGATGCAAAAGTACTCCACAAAATATTAGCAAACCGAATTCAAAAATACATCAAGAGGATCATACACCATGATCAAGTGGGATTCATCCCAGGGATGCAAGGATGGTACAACATTCGAAAATCCATCAACATCATCCACCACACCAACAAAAAGAAGAACAAAAACCACATGATCATCTCCATAGATGCTGAAAAAGCATTTGACAAAATTCAGCATCCATTCATGATTAAAATTCTCAACAAAATGGGTATAGATGGCAAGTACCTCAACATCAAAAAGGCCATATATGACAAACCACAGCTAACATCATACTTAACAGCAAGAAGCTGAAAGCTTTTCATCTAAGATCGGGAACAAGACAGGGATGCCCACTCTCTCCACTGTTATTCAACATAGTACGGGAGGTCCTAGCCACGGCAATCAGAAAAAACAAAGACATACAAGGCATCCATATTGGTAAAGAAGAAGTCAAATTGTCACTATTTGCAGATGACATGATATTGAACATAAAAAACCCTAAAGACTCCACTCCCAAACTACTAGAACTAATATCTGAATTCAGCAAAGTTGCAGGATACAAATTTAACACACAGAAATCTGTTGCTTTCCTATCCACTAACGATGAACTAACAGAAAGAGAAATCAGAAAAATAATACCATTCACAATTGCATCCAAACGAATAAAATACCTAGGAATAAACCTAATGAAGGAAGTGAAAGACCTGTAGTCTGAAAAATACAAGACACTCCTAAGAGAAATTAAAGAGGACACTAAAAAGTGGAAATGCATCCCATGCTCTTGGTTAGAAAGAATAAATATTGTCAAAATGGCTATACTACCTAAAGCAATCTACAGATTCAACGCAATCCCTATCAAACTGCAGATTTCTTCAATGAACTGGAACAAATAATTCTAAAATTCATATGGAACCAGAAAAGACCCAGAATAGCCAAAGCAATCCTGAGAAGGAGGAATCAAACAGGGGGAATTATGCTCCCTGACTTCAAGCTCTACTACAAAGCCACAGTAATCAAGATAATTTGGTATTGGCACAAAAAGAGACCCACAGACCAGTGGTACAGAATAGAAAATCCAAACATTAACCCAAACATATACAGTCAATTAATATTTGATAAAGGAGCCTTGGATATACAATGGGGAGATGACAGCCTCCTCAGAAGCTGGTGTTGGAAAAACTAGACAGCTACGGTAAGAGAATGAAACTGGACTACTGTCTAGCCCCATACACAAAGGTAAACTCAAGGTAGATGAAAGACCTGAATGTATGTCATGAAACCATAAAACTCTTAGAAAAAAAGATAGGCAAAAATCTCTTGGACATAAACATGAGCGACTTCTTTATGAACATATCTTCCCGGGCAAGGGAAACAAAAGCAAAAATGAACAAGTGGGACTATATCAAGCTGAAAAGCTTCTGTACAACAACGGACACCATCAGTAGAACAAAAAGACATCCTATAGTATGGGAGAATAATTCATAAATGATGTATCCGATAAGGGTTTGACATCCAAAATATATAAAGAACTCACGCACCTTAACAAACAAAAAGCAAATAATCCAATTAAGAAATGGGCATAGGACATAAATAGACACTTCTCCAAAGAAGGAATTCAGATGGCCAGCAGGCACATGAAAAGATGCTCCACATCGCTAATCATCAGAGAAATCAGAGTAAAACCACAATGAGATATCACCTTGCACCAGTGAGGATGGCCAACATCCAAAGCACAACAACAAATGTTGGCGAGGATGTGGGGAAAAGGGAACCCTCCTACACTGCTGGTGGGAATGCAAAGTAGTTCAACCATTGTGGAAAGCAGTATGGAGGTTCCTCAAAAAACTCAAAATAGAAATACCATTTGACCCAGGAATCCCTCTCCTAGGAATTTACCCTAAGAATGCAGCAGCCCAGTTTGAAGAAGACATATGCACCCCTATGTTTATCGCAGCACTAAAACAGACTGACACAGGACCTGCAGTAATTAGTAGATACCCTTGATATAGGTCCTCATTTTCTTCTCCAAAATCTACACAGCTGCTCCTCTGGAAAGTCTGTATTTAAAGGAAAATGATCTTGGAATTCTAGAAAACTTTTGGTTTCAGAAACCAAAAAGAGTCATATATTGTGAAAAGCAGGATAGATAGGAAGCTAATTCTTCATTTCTGATGCAGAGAAAGACCTTCCATCCTAAATACCTACCCAGTTTTGTGAATATTAAAATTCCTCATTTATGAGACCTCAAGTACAAAATATCATTTCCTCTAGATATCCATTCATTCTCTTCCAAAGACAAAGTTTAACACATCATGAATTCTTTAGTGGGGATCTTTCACAGACACTTATTAAGCACAGAAAATGTTCCATCCATTGTGTTATACATTCAGTCCTTACCTTCAAACTACAGAACATTTTGTCCCTAGAGCAATCTTTTAAGGCAGGCACTTTTATCCACAACTTATAGTGAGAAAATTAAGATTATAGAGATTAGCTAGAAAGTACCATTGCTGGAAGTCAGTCCTCAATTTCTGATTTGAGTTTTATTAAATCATAGTATATGTGTAAAAGTCTTTTATGGGAGCATGGTGTCTGAGACCATGAGGACTTGGAGCTGGAGAAGGTTTTTGGGAACAAGCCTCCATTAAACTAATGTATTTACAAATATTTCCAAACTATGTCTTGTTCCACTAAATAGGAAAGTAGTTTTATTTTTTTTTCTTTTACTCTAAAAAGTACTACCTTAGTTTCCAGATCTCAAATCCAGTAATTTAGCTTTATTATACTGTATATACTGGCTCAGGAGATATTTTAACTGTGTTTACATGAAGGTGGGGAAGGACTGTCATGAATTTCAATAAATAAAATTACAGCCCTGCTTTTATAACACTGTTTTGAATTCAGGTGACTGACCGTATTATCTCAAATTATAATAAAAAAAATTCACATAAAGATAAAAATAAAATATTGACACTAGTAAAGAAATATATTTGTGTGTGTGTGTGTGTGTGTGTGTGTGTGTGTGTGTGTGTGTGTGTGTGTGTATAACCTAGAAAATTCAGTATGGATAACTGTGAGACTTGTTAGTAATCTTGATTTACTAGTGTCAATATTAACATTAGATAAAAAACACTTTTTTAAAGTTTCCAAAAGTATCAAAAATTAGTTTTTTTTGTAAATTGTCAAATAAGTACAATTTGCTCATGACTTCACTTGGTAAACACTCCTCTGTTCTACTAGGAAAGTTCTGAGGAATTTAATGAGGCTTTGTAAACAAACGGGAAATATATTAAGCTTTTTGAGTAATTAAGTGTGAATTTCTGAGTTTCTGCTTTCAGAGAAAAAGTATAACAGACTTCTGTACTGTGACATTGCTCTTTTATAGCTATAAAACAACAACCAAAACAAAAAGTTCCCTACCTCCCATGTAAATCTATATGACTCTTTTGAGTATTTCTGAGGCCTTTTCACAACCACAAAGTTATACAATTTGAACTTTTAATCTTGTAATACGTTTGGCAACTCATGCAATCACAGCCCCCAAATTCTTGCTAACTAAACTCTAGTTATAATGTATTTGCCTTGGGAATGTGCATGTGTATTATTAAATTAAAGCACGTTTTCTTAAAATGTATCTACTTACTGTGCCCACTCTCTAAACTGCCCTATCACTGTTTAAATCATTTTCAAAGAGAAAACATTGTAATGGCCTCAATATGTAACTACTTTTTTCTGAGCTGTATTTCAAGCGCTGGCTCACCTTTTCTTTTATTTTTTTTAGTACAGCTTTATTGTGATATTTTTGACACATAAATTGTATGTATTTTAGGTGTGTGACATGATGTTGATATGTGCATATACTGTGAAAAGAGCACCACAATCGAATCGAGCTAATTAAGAAGTCATCACCTCTACACCGCTACAATTGTGTTTGTGTGTTAGGGGGGATTTATTTAAGATCTAGCCTCTGAAAATATCAAGTATACTGCACTGTATTGTCAACTACCATCGTCACATTATTCACTGGATCTCTATTCATGTTATGTAACTGAAATTTTAGCATCACCTTATTTCTTCCTGCCTCCAGCCCTGGCAACTGTCATTATATTCTCTGCTTCTGAGTTTGACTATTTTAGATGTCACATATAAGTTAGATCATGTAGTATTTCTCTTTATGTGTCTTAATTATTTTGCTCTACATTGTGTCCTCCAGCTCCATCCATGTCATAAATGCCAGGATGTCCTCTTTTTAAAGGTTGAATAATATACCATTGTGTGTGCATGTGTACATGTGTGTGTGTGTGTGTGTGTGACATTTTCTTTATCCATTAATCTGTCAAAGGACATTTAGATTGTTTCCGTATCATGGCTATTGTGAATAATGTTGCAATGAATAATGGAAATGCAGATACCTCTTCAAAATACTGATTTCATTTCATTTGGATATATACCCAGAAGTGGAATTGCTGGATAATATGGTGATTCTATTTAATTTTGTTAGGAATGTTAATGCTGTTTTCCATAATGGCTGTACCAATTGCCATTCCAACAGCAATCTACAATGGTACCCTTTTCTCCATGTCCTTGCCAGCATTGTTATCTTTTATCTTTTTGATAACAGCCACCCTAATACATGTGAGGTGATACCTCACTGTGGTTTTGATTTTCATTTCTCTAATGATGAGTAACATTGAGCACCTTTTTATATATTTGTCAGCCTTTTACATTTCTTCTTTTGAAAAGTGTCTATTAGGACCTTTGCCCATTTTTTAACTGTTATTTATATTTTAGTATAGAATTATATTAGCTCCTTATGTATTTTAGATATCAACCCATTATTGGATGTATGGTTGCAAATAATTTTCCCACTCTGAAGACTGCCTTTTCATTTCTTGATTATTTTCCTTAGCTGTGCAGAAGCTTTTTAGTTTGATTAGTCTCATATTTTTATTTTGGCTTTAGTTGACTGTGCTTTTGGTGACATATCCAAAAATTCATTGCCAAGACCAGTGTCAAGAAGGTTTTCATTGTTTTCTTCTAGTTTGATGGCTTCAAGTCTTACATTTAAGTTTTTAATCCATTTTGAGTTGAGTTTTATATACAGTATGATATAGCCATCCAATTTCATTTTTTTGGCAATGGATATCTGATTTTCTCTGTGTTATTTGTTGAAGAGACTATCCTTTCATTGTGAGTTCTTGGAACCCTTGATCAGATGACGATACATATGTGAGTTTATTTCTGGAATCTTTCTTCTGTTCCATTAGTCTATATGTCCATTTTTATGCTGGCACCATACTATTTTGATTACTGTAGTTTTGTAGTATAGTTTGAAATCAGGGAACATGATACCTCCAGCTTTGTTTTTTCTTACTCAAGATTGCTTTAGCAATTTGGGGTCTTTTATGCTTCCATGTGAATTTAGGATTTTTTTTTCTATTTCTATAAAAAAATCATTGTGATTTTGATAGGTATTACATTGAATTTATAGATGGCTTTGGTTAATACAGATATTTTAGCAATTTAATTCCTCCATTTCACGAACATAGGATGAGTTCCATTTATTTGTTCTTTTAACATTTTCTTTGTCAATGTTTTATAAAACTCAGTGTTCAAGTCTTTTATTTTTTGTTTGAGTTATTTCCTAAGTAATTTATTCTTTTTGTTGCTATTATGAATGGGAGTGTTTTCTTAATATTCCTTTCAGGTAGGTCATTGTTAGGATATAATGACACCACTGATTTTTATGTTTATTTTTTATCCTACAAATTTACTGAATTTATTTATTAATTCTAACATCTTTTTGTGTGTGGAAATTTAGGGTTTTCCATGTATATAAACATGTCATTTGCCCACAGAATTTATTTTACTTCTTTTCTTCCATTTTGGGTGCCTTTTATTTCCTTTTCTTGCCTAATTGCTCTGGCTAGCATTTTCATTTTGAATGATAGTGGCATGAGAGGGCAGCATTGCCTTGTTCCATATCTTAGAAGAAATACTTTCTTTTTGGATGTTAATTATGATGTTAATTGTGGGTTTTTCAAATACAGAATTGTTGTGTTGAGGTATGTTCTTTCTATACCTATTTATTCATAGTTTTTATTATGAAAGGGTGCTGAATTTTGTCAAATGCTTTTCAACAGCTATTGAGATGCTCATGTGGTTTTTACCTTTTATTCATGGTATATCATATTGATTGATTTTATATGTTGAAGCATCCTTGTATCCTAGTCATAAATCCCACTTACTACCCTTTTAATGTGGTGGATGATCACTTTAATTCACTGCTGAATTTAATTTGTTAGTATTTCATGAGGATTTTTGCATCAATATTTATCAGGGCTGTTAGGCTGCAGATTTATTTTCTTATGTTGTTGTCTGCCTGGCTTTAGAATCAGGATGATACTGACCTCATAAAATCATTTTGGGAGTATTTTCTCTTTTATTCTTTAGAAATGATTAACAAGAGTTCTTGTTCTTTTAATGTTTGTAGCATTCAGATCCTGGACTTTGTTGGAAAGCTTCTGATTACTGATTCAATCTCTTTGTGTTTGGTCTGTTCAGACTTTATTTGTGATTCAGTCTTCATAGTTATATGTCTCTAGAAATATACCCATTTCTTTAGGTTATTCAATTTGTTGGTGATAATTCCTTATAGTAGTCTCTTATCTTTTTTAAATGCAGTTCCTTATGATGCAATATAAAGCCTCCTCTTTTGTTTATGATTTTGTATCTTCCTTTCTTTCTTAATCTAATCAAGAGTTTTTCAACTTTGTTTTTATCTTAAAAAATTGTCTTAGTTTCACTGACTTTTTCTATTATTTATTATCTACTTCATTTATTTGTGATCTAATCTTTATTATGTCTTTCCTTCTGCTGCTAGTTATTTTAGCTGTAAATTAAATTGTTTAATTGAGATCTGTCTTCTTTTTTATGTGGGGACCCTTAATCTTATATTTCTGCATCCCATGAATTTTGTTAAGTTGAATTTTTATTTTTGCTTGTCTCAAGGTATATATTTTTAAATTTCTATTTGATTTCATCTTTTACCCAATGGTTTTTTTGAAGTATGTTGTTTAGTTCCCACATATTTGTGATTTTTTTCTATTTCTCTGTCACTGATTTCTAGTTTCATTTAAGTGTTGTCTGAAAAGATATTTGGTATGATTCAATCTTCTTAAACTTCTTTAGACTTGTTTTGTGATATAACATGTCACCTATCCTGGAGAATGTTCTATGTAGTTGAGAAAATCTGTACTTTGTTTGACTTGGATGGAATATTCTGTATATGTCTAGTAAGTCCTTTTAGTCTGTAGTGTTATTCAAATCAACTGTTTCTTTAATTGATTTTCTGCCTGAATGTTCTATTCTGTACTTAAATTGGGGCATTGAAATCTAGAATTATCCTTTGTTGTCAGTTTCTCCTTTCAAATCTTACAGTATCTGTCAATATATAAGTGAGGTGTTATGATGTTGGGTACATATATTTATAATTGAGGTGGGGCAGGGCAAGGGACAAGCAACATGATGAACTTTTCCTGCCTATGATGAAAAATGCTGAGATATAAACAGTATGGTAAGAACAGGAGGGACCACATCTTAAGGCTAAGATTCCATCTTAAAATGCAGAGAATTGAGAAGTAAGATTCCTCACATATTCTCTGGTAATCAGACAATAACCCAACAGCCTACCTTAAGGCAGGGAAAACAATCTTAATATTTCCCCACTGCTTGAGGGTAACCAGTATCTTGGAGAAGAACAGGATAAATAAATCCCTTGTGTTGTGTTTATTTAGCAAAATTAGCTGGAGGACTGATAATAAAGGACAGGAGACATGGTGTCTCTCACCAGAGATAAGCATCTGAGACTACAAGTTAAGCCTATGCCCAAATACCCCCACACACACACCCTTTGCCCTATTCTTGAAAGCCTTAAAAGACAGAATCCCCAACCTTTCAGCACACCTCCTCTCAGGACACCCACAGTTTCATTCTTTAAGTTCATAATTTCAAATAAAGCTTTCTCATTGCTCAGATTACTGCATTTTGTCCCTTTGCTATTTCATTTTATTTCCAAGTGTTCACTCTTTCTCCTCTTTACTCTTAATAAGTAGGAAGGGGCTGCTAAGAGCTCAGATTTTGGCCTGCAAGCTCCCATTGCCTGGGTAACCTGGATAGAACTGCAGCTGTGCAATCTGCTCTTAGTAGCCTGCCTGAAAAATCTCCTTTCTTTGAGAAGTTCTCAGAACATAGAATCACTCCATTCTGTGCTCCATGGCTACCCGAAATCCTGGGGTGAGAGGGTCTAGTCCCCATGCTGTGCAGATCCAAATAGACACAGGACACCAAGTGACTCTGGCTGTAAGAGTTGGGAAGGGATTCTGTCCTAGATGGAGAAATTCCCTCTTTCCCTCTGCACTTTCCTGTTCCCTGCTGCCTGCAAGGCAGCTGCCATTCCCTGCCATTCCCTGAGGTTCTGGCTTTAATTAATTCCTTCCTTACCTACACTCATGTGACCTGTTTGAAAATTCTTTCTCATCCAGAGTCAAGAACGCTCCTGTGGGTAAAACTGTAGTATTTCCAGAATATCTCGCCTGGCTTTAGTCTATCTGCGTATCAGTAGGCGTTCAGAGGTGGAAAGAAGTATGGCTTTAGTGCCTTTGCATCATTCCTCAGGGGTGGAGAGAACTTCATCTCCATATTAATAGGTGCAAGGAGGGCTTATCTGTACCTGGGAGGTGAGGGGGAGGACTGGTTTTGCTTCTTCCTGAGCAGAGGAGAAAGACCGCCCTGGACTGCAGTTTGTAAGCAATAAACGGGTTTTAAACTTTTTTCTCCCTTTGACTGATTTTGGTTTTAGAAGTATTTTGCCCCAGGATTTCCTCTTCCTGGACATACATCTGTGGCAGTTGGCAGGATTACTCTGAACCTGAAATCTGTTATAATGGGTGTGACCTTTGGGAGGGCCCCGGGAGGGCCCCCCCAAAGAATGATGGGGAGAAGTGGTGCCCATGCCAAGGGACATGTGTCTACACTCGTGTGGTAGTGGAGGCACCACCACCTTGTTGGCCGTGCCGACCCTGCCCCATGGCCCGAGCCTAAGGCTACTGCTTCTGCCACTATTGCTGCTTCTGCTGCTGTCTGGAGCCTGGTCACATCTATGGAAAGGAGAAGAGGTCCGGTACATCTTGACAGAGAAGTGGCTGCTGTGTACCACGCCTTGCTGGCTATGGAGCCCATTGCCGGAAAAGCTCTGACCAAGGTAAAAACCACCTATCTCATTGCAGGGTGAGTGTGAGACTGGATCCAAACACCATGAAGTGGTGTGGCACAGACATCTACAGTATATCATGTGACTGGCCATTTGCCTTTGGTATCCCCAGGGAATGATGAAGCAGATGCATGGGCCCAGGTGTGCTGGCTAGAAGGAAAGCCTGCCTCTGATGGGGCCCAATGGCTACATAGGCATTTGTTGCATGTAGGACAAAAGACAATGTGGGCTGTAGCCCATCCGCGAGACTTGCCATTAACCTTTGAAGAAATAAGCCGAGCCCAGGGGTCCCCTGCACATTGTGCAGATCAGCAAACAACCAAGAGTGGCCTAGAGCATCTCTTTGCAGCCTATGGCCAGTCACCAGTGATTGAGACCGATCAAGGCACCCACTTTACTGGACATGTGTTGCAAGGATGGGTGCAGCAATTGGGAATAAAATGGACATGGCCCTGGACATTTTGACACATGGACCAACAATGGCTGGATCTTCTGGCACCTTGGGGAAAAGGCCTGGAAGCTGGCCTCCTGTGTATTCCTGGAATAACAGCAAAGTAGCCTCCCACACTCACAGTGTTTTGCTTCTACAGTCCTTGTGTCCTGGATGCACCCCTGGCTGAAGCTGCTGCGTGATGTCTGGAATGGACGAGCTTTGGACTTAATCTGCATGGGACTTTGAACCTAGCTGAATCCTCTGGCTTGAGAATTATGATCGTATTGCTGATGTCAAGAAAAAAACGCTTGGGGAGGCTTGGCTTTGTCTAATGATTGGTAAAATTTTGTGAGCAATCTAGCATGGTTCTTAGGAATGAGTAAACAAGTGTAGAAACATTTTGTGCTTACTAAGAGATTTGCTGTAAAGTAAATTTACTTAATCTGCATAGAATTAATCCTCTGGCTTGAAGATGGTCATGATTTTATTGCTGTTGCTGTTGTATGTCATTAGTTTGGTCCGAAGAGGGGGAACAAGTAAATCATAAGGCAAGATTTCTGGAGGGGTGGCCTGTGGTAAAATTGTATTATTTCCAGAATATCTCACCTGGCTTTAGTCTATCTGCGTATCAGTAGGCGTTCAGAGGTGGAAAGAAGTATGGCTTTAGTGCCTTTGCATCATTCCTCAGGGGTGGAGAGAAGTTCATCTCCATATCAATAGGTGCAAGGAGGGCTTATTTGTACCTGAGAGGTGAGGGGGAGGGCTGGTTTTGCTTCTTTCTGAGCAGAGGAGAAAGAGAGCCCTGGACTACAGTTTGTAAGCAATAAATGGGTTTTAAACTTTGTTTCCCCCTTTGACTGATTTCAGTTTTTAGAAGTATTTTGCCCTGGGATTTCCTCTCCCCAGACATACACCTCCCCCATCCAGGTTTTGGTTTCTCCTCATGCTTCACCTTGTGCGCAGGGAAAGACCTCCCAAGATGCAGCTACCGGCAACATAATTACCATGACTTCCTGTTAAATTGACCCTTTTTTATTATATAATGCCCTTCTTTGTCTCTAGGGACAATTTATGTCTTAAAGTCTATCTTGTCTAAGTACAATAAATATTGTTTTTCTGATTTCATTGAATTGCTTATCGTGTTCTCTTGCGGTTCACAGAGCTTTGTTAGGATAATTATGTTGAATTCCTTCTCAAAAATCGGCGGATCTCCATTTGTTTGCTGTCAGTTACTGGAAGTTCATTGTGTTCCTTTGGTGGTGTCATGTTTGCTGATTTTTGGTGGTGTTTCCTTGCATTAGAGTCCATGCATTTGAAGAAGTAGTCACGTATTCCAGACTTTATGGATCAGCCTCACTAGGAAAGGCCTTTTCCTGATGCAGGGAGGCATTGCAGGAGTGGGCACCTGGGCACGTGTGGGAGCATGCTGTTATACAAGGTCTAGTGGTGCATGGGGGTTCATGTACAAGAGCACGTGGCAGCTCCGTGTGTGCAGGAGGTGCAGTGCATGGTGGTTCAGACATCTGGGGTCCATGTCAACAACTGTGTGGGCTTCAGTGGTGAAAACTGTTGAAGTCTGCAGTGGCTTCAAAGGCTGTTGGGGTCCTCAGTGGTACCCCTATGTCCAGAGGCAAGCGTGCCTAGGTAGGGTTTGTCCCATGCAGTAGTGCGTGAGGCAGGGCTGGCTGCAGGAAGCCAGCTACAAGGATTCCCCCAGGTACATGCTCTGTGGTTGCTCACCTTTTCTTTTAATTTTGATGAGAAAAACATTTCCCCACTTATGACTAATTTATTTCCACTGGGTTGCAGATTTCTTTAATAGCAATTGTAACTTTAGAAATATATCATGTAAAGAGAAGATTTTAAATTTCAGCATTTTATTAAATATATTCTGTCCTGGAATTTTCAAAAGAAGTGCAAATTATTCCCTATGCGGCTGGAATTCTCTGATGCCTAGATGAACATAATGGTGGTAGATAAATGAAATCTCTCAATTAGTTTCCATAAACAATTTCAACAACTGTACACATTGTTAATGAACTGACATGTTCTCTTGCCATCAATAGATCTGGAATGTAGTACACATGAAGGCAAAGTGGTAAATATTGTTTGTTTCTACTCAAATAAAATGTTTTGTTTTCTACAAACATATAACCTTTGTTTTCTACAAACAAAAAATATAATCATAAATCCCTATAAAACAAGCCCCGATGTGATAATTAGATCTTAAATACTCAATTTTCGCTGATAATATGCCTGGTGAAATCTTTGTTGAAATCTTTACATTTTAAATGGCAGTCAGTATACCTAAGTGCTGTAAAGCAATTTCAGTCATCACCTCCAAATCAGCAATAACCAACATACAGCATAATGGGCATCATAAACTACTTAGTAAAACTTTGACGTTAACAGGAGAAATTGATTTACTACCAACATTTTTAGACATCTTTCATAAGCTACCTATTTGCTTACCTATACAAAGCCTGGTAGAGAAGGAGCAAAGCAAGAAAATATAAAATTTGGCCCTGATAAATATAAACTATTTAATATTTTGGGGACAGAAAACATTCAGTTGGAGGATAGCTGTTGGAGTAAGAGAGGTGGAGACAAATACCTTGTAGTGCGGGCTGCGGCTGCAATCTGGACAAACTGCTCTGGGTTCACAATCTCTCTCTGAATATTATGATGCAACTTATAATTCAATTGTAATTTAAATTTATTTTATATTTAAAATTGAGGCTGAAACGTTGAAAAAATAAATGTTAAATTATATTAAATTCTTTCAAACCATATAAATTGCTCAAGTACTTTTTAATGATGCATAATCTGTTATTTTACCGAGTCAGATTTGCAGTAAAAATAAAGTGGAACCCAGGAATTATATTGCAGAAGACTTATTATTTCACAAAATAGATCTATAAAATTTGGTTCCTGCATATGAAGAATTCTTTGTATTTGACTATTCAGCTGTACTAATGAAAGCCATGTCCATAATTAAACTTTCATTGTCCAATTTTTGCTATATTTCTGTCATTCATTCACTGGGGTTTTAGAGGGTGAGGAACTATTGGACTCACTACAACAATTATTGTATTTTAGAATTAGCATTAATAAGTACTTTAACAATAAATATAGTTCTACTTTTGGGATGATGGAGTAGATGTATGTTTCTTTTTCCTCCTTCTAAGTATAGAAGAAGCGCTGGACATGATATGCATAATAAACAAAAGGATACTCTAAAAGAAGGAACAAAGAAGGCAGATAGGTAGGAATATTCAGATTCCAGACCTAGGAATAATATCATGGTGAGTTCTCTGGGGTTTCTTTTTGCATGATACATCCCAGATGAGATAGTAGAAAGACTGGGGACCCAGAAACACCAATGAATGCAGACAAAAAAAAAAAAAAGAGAGAGAGAGAGGGAGAGAAGACATTTACTTTCTCTAGAATATGACCAGATAAAGGGCAGTCTTGCCAGGCACAAATCTTTTATTCATTAATTGCTCTACTTTCCCCTAAAATAAGGAAAAAATGAAAAATGTCACAGTTACTACTTGATGATGTATGCAGATAAAACCAATGAGTCTTAAAAACAAAGCCAAAAAACCTAGATCTAGTAAGTATATGTCTATAGGCTTCAGGATAGCATATAAATATATAAACATTAATTATATTTCTACATAGTAACATTAATAAGTGGAAAACAAAACAAAACAAAAATACTATTTACATTCCCTCAAAAAAGAAAAAAGGAAATTATTTACCTAAATGTAAATCTAACAAAACATGCATAGGGTTTGCATGATCAAACTACACAATGTAAAGGAAATAAATCGAATAGATGTAAGGAAATAGAAAAAATACTCAGTCTTCATTGCTTCAAATCAACAGTAAAGAGGTCAATTCCCTTAAACTGATCTATATTTTATGCCATCCCTAACAAGTGCCAGTGAGATTTTTCATAGATATAGACAAGATAATTCTAAAAAGCCTATGGAAAGACAAAGGGACTAGAACAGTGAAGCAATTCTGAAAAATAAGAATAAAACAGAAGAACCATTCCTCTTCATTTTAAGCATTATATAGCTAGTGTATTCTAGAATATATGGTATTGGCAAAGAAACAGACGCACAGATAAGCCGTGAAATAGCACCACGGAAGTGCAACCAACTGATTTTTGACAAAGCTGCAAATGCAATTCAGTAGAGGAGCAGTCTCTACGACCGATGATGCTGGAGTAATTGGATATCCATAAGCAGCGGAGTGAAGGTCCACTAAACCTCACAGCTTACAGGAAAAAAGGAAATATTGTAAATGGCTAGCCTATGAAACTATTTTAAAAGAGCATAGGGGAAAAATCTTTGGCACATGGGCCTTGTTGAAGAATTTTCGGACATGACACCAAAAACACAGTCTCTGAAGGAAATAACTGACAAGGTGTTTCATGAAAATTTTTAAATGTTCTCTGCAAAATACCCTATTAAGAAAATAAAAAATAAGCTAAAAACTGGAAGAAAATATTTGCAATGTATCTAATAAAGCCTCATATACAGATTATATAAAGAATCATAAATCTCAATAGTGAAACAAAAAAATAGAAAATAGGCAAAAACAAGAAAACATACAGATAGAAAATAAGCCATTGGGAGCCATTAGGGAAATGCAAAATAAGATGAGAACTACTAAAATAAAAATTACAGTTGACTCTTTGAAAAACATGGGTTTGAACTGTGTGTGGGTTCAATTATATGAAGTGTTCTTTCAATAAATTATTTGAAAATTTTTTGGAGACTTGTGACAATCTGAAAAAACATTTTTTTCTGTAGCTTACTTCATTATAAGAATATAGTATATAATACATATAACATAAAAATATTAAATATTAATGTATTAAAATACTGATTAACAGTGTTTAGGCTACTGGTAAGGCTTCTAGTCAACAACAGCCTAGTATTGGGAGTCAAAGTCATATGAGAATTTTCCGCTTCATGGAGAGGGGCAGTTGGTGTCCCTAATCCTCACATTGTCAAAGGTTCAGCTGTAATGACAATTAAAAATGCTAATAAGAACACAAAGAAACTGGATTTTTCGTATATTGTTAGTGGGAATGTAGTATGATGCAGCTACTCTGAAAAATAATTTGCTATTTTCTTTAAACAAACATTTCCATACCACTGAGCATGTGCACTCCTGGGTATTTATCCAAGAGAAGTGAAATCTCATGTCCATATGCATTCCCAGCTGCTTTATTTGCAACAGCTAAACACTGTAAACACTCAAATGTCCTCAATACATAAACGGTTAAACAAACCATGGCATACATCCGTCTCATGAAATACTACTCAGCAATGAGGAGAAAACGCTTGTTGATGTATGACTGCAAACTGGATAGCTCTCAGGGCATTATACTGAGTGAAAAAAGCCAATCTCAAAATCTCACATACTATATGATTTAACTTACATAATGTTCTCAAAATGTCAAAGTTATAGAAATGAAAAGTCAGACCGGTGCTAGGGATTAGGAATGGTGGGGGTGGGGTGTGTATGGATGGCTACAAAGGAGCAGCAAGACGCAGGCAGTTCTGTATCTTGATTGTGGAGATGGTCACACAAATGCACGCATGCTATAACTGATGTGGGACAATATATATATACTGCAGCGATGTCAAATTTCTGTTATCTACATAAGATACAACCATTGGGAGAAACTGATGGAAGGGTATATGGAACATCTCTGTAGTATCTTTGAATGTCCTATGAATTTAGATTCCACAATAAAAGAGTTTAAGTATAAACAATATTACATTTGTAGTTGTAGTTTTATAACCATACATACTAAATGTGGCTGAGAAAGTACAACGCTTTATGACTCCAATCTAAGAATAAAGATCTTTTCTGTCCAAGACCCCTAGCAATGTCTTCCTAAACACCCTGTCACTTGTTGCAGGGAAAATGCCAAAACTCAGATAAATAAAGATGACTAGACAACACCCATGGCTGTGATCTTGTGAAAATCAAGAGTTTGATTTTGTTAAAATCAATATACTAATTAGAATTTTAAATGCTATTTTCCATAAGCATGTTACTTTGAAGGAAAAATGCCAATACTTTTCCAGCTTGTGTTATCATTTTAGTAGATACAGAACATAAGCTTGCAATAGGCACAGAATCAAGAGACAGTATTTCCTCCCATTTTGCAGGTTATGTTTATGGTTTTTCAGTGTCTTTTCACACAAAAGTTTTTAATTCTGATGATGTCAAACACACACACACACACACACACACACACACACACTTATGTCCACTTGTACTGTGGTATCATATCTGTGAAAACACTACCTAATTCAAAATAATAAAGATGTAATACCATGTTTTCTTGAATTTTTAGTTTCGGCTCTTACATGTAGGTCTAAGATTTTTTTGTGTTAATTTTTTTGTATAGTTTGATACAGGATTTCAAAATCTTTCTTTTGTATGAGAATATCCAGTTGTAGCACCATTTATTGAAAAGATTTCTTTTCTCCTTTGAATTGCCTTGCCAAGCCTTGTCTAAATTGACTATCAATGTGAGGACTGTTTGTGGAGTGTCACTTCTGTTTCATTGACTTATGTCTATACTTATACCAGAGTTATCAATATTGATTACCAGAGTTTTGTAGTAAGTTTTGAAATCAAGAAGTATGAATTCTCCAACTTCATTCTTTCTTAACTATTTTGACTATTCTGGATGTTCACAGAAATTTAGGAGTAGCTTGTCAATTTCCCTAATGAAAGCAGCTGGCATTTTGAAAGAGCTTTTATTGAATCTTTCATTCAACTTAGAGAGAAACAGGCTTTTTCACAATATTGTCTTCTGATTAACGACTATAGGATGACTTTCCCTTTATGCAAGTCCTAATTTCTTGTAATAATGTCATATTCCTTTCAGTACACAAATTTTGCACTTCTTTTGTTATGTGTTTTCCTGTTTTATTCATTTAGATGCTAATGTGAACAGATTTTTTTTTTTACAATTTATTTTATTTTAGTATCATTAACCTACATGTGAACAGATTTTTAAAATTTCATTTGGGAATTACTTATTGCTACTATATAAGTGTAATTGACACTTGTTGATCTTATGTATTGCAACACTGATGAACTTACTAGTTAAAATAGTGTTTTAGAGGGTTCCTTATTTTCAATGTATGATATCATAGTATGAGTGAATTGAGATAGTTTTATCTCTTTTTATTGCCTAATTGTCCTGGGTAGAACATTTAGTACAATGATGAGTAACAGCAGTGAGAGCAAACATCCTTGTCTTGCTCTTGATCTTATCACAAAAACACTCAGTGTTCTTCCCATTAGGTGTGATGCTAACTGTGGGCTGTTTGTAGATGCTTTATTCTATGAGGAATTTCCTTTCTAATACTAGATTGAGTGTTTTTATCATGAAAGAGTATTGGTTTGTCAAATGTTCTTCCTGTATCTATCTCACACACACACACATCATCTCAATAGATATGGAAATATATCAATAAATAAATACATATACAATCTATCTATACATATATGAGTAATTTAAAAAACTTCTATTAATATGATATATTGCATTGATGGATTTGGTGTTGCTAAACCAGTCATGCTATAATAAATCTCACTAGGTCATGTTTTTATTTTTATTTTTATTTTTTATTTTGGTATCATTAATATATAATTACATGAGCAACATTGTGGTTACCAGACTCCCCCTATTATCAAGTCCCCACCACATACCCCATTACAGTCACTGTCCATCAGCATAGTAAGATGCTATAGAGTCACTACTTGTCTTCTCTGTGCTATACTGTGGTCATGTTTTATAATTCTTTTTAAATGTTGCTGGATTCTCTTTGCTAGTACTTTGTTTATTAGTGAAGCCATTTGTTAATAGGAAATTCTTAAATTATTAACTCAATCTCTACTTTTCATAGGGCCAATCAATTTACTATTTGTCTTAAAGTCATTTTTGGTAGATTGTGTTTTTCCTTAAATTTCATATTTGCATTTAACTAAATTGATGGCATAAAGTTGTCCATTGTTTTCCCTTTATCTTGTTTTCTGTTACATCAGTAGTGATGTTCTTTCTTTCATTAATGATTTTTACAATCTGAGTCTTTTCTTTTACTTGATCAGATTTGCTGAAGGGTTTTGAATTTTGTTGATCTTTCAAAGGATTAACTTATCACTTTGTTGATATTCTGTATTATTTTTCTCTTCTATTTCATATTTTTCTGTTCTAATCTTTGTCATTTCCTTTTTCTGGCTTGCTTTGATTTTAGTTTAATATTCTTTATCTAGTTTCTTTAATGGAAATTTAGGATATTGATTTTTTTTCTAATACACACATTTATACGTGCAAATTTTCCTCAATGCATTCTATGAATTTTAATATTTAGTTTATATTTAACCCAAAATATTTACTAATTTCTCTGTGGATTTTTACCTTCGATCCACTGAATATTTAGGAGGGTTTTTTACCCCACGTACAACCAATCCTCATTATCTATAGATTCTGTGTTTGCAAATTTATACACTTGCTAAAATTTATTTGTAATTCCAAAATCAATACTTAGGGTCTGTTCATGGTCATTTTGGATATATGCAAAACTGAAAAAATTTTTGTCACCCAACATGAACTTTTCCAGCAGAGGTCAAATGAGGTTATACTTTGCTTTTTGTTCAGCTCTCACATTGTAATACGTAAAAAAGTGCCCTTTTTCTGCAGTCTATTTAGTGTTAAGTTTTTCACATTCTTGCATTGGTGATTTTTCTGTTTAAAATGTCCCTCAAGTTCCATGCTGAAGTGCTGTTTTTTGTGCCTCCGTGCAAGAACATTGTGACTTGTTTACTGAGAAAACACGTGTTAGAGAAGCTTTGTTTGGGCGTGAGTTATAGCACTGCTGACTCTGAGCTCAGTATTCATGAATCGACAATAATATTAAATCACTTGTCTTTAAACAAAAGCTTTAAACATGCAACAAACTTATGTGTTAATTAGTTGATGAAAATGCTGTGACCAGAGACTTACAGGTACTTAACCCCTGTATTTCCTCTAAGGAGCACTGGCTGATACAGTGTTCATGATGGCTTTACAGACTTTATTAAATAACAAGAATCAATGTATCTGTAAATTTCCCAAATTATCTTCTTTATTTAGTCTAATATATTTTAATATTTGATGAAGAATACATTTTGCAGGATTTCAATCCTTTTGAATTTTGGGGGCTTTTGTGTGACAACTTATCCTGAGAATGTTCTATGAGTGCTTGAGAAAAGTGTGTGTTCTGCTGTTGCTGTGAGGAGTGCCTTACACATGTTCAGAATACCTGTTTTCTTCTGTATTTCAAGTCTTCTCTTTATGTATTCATCTGCTCCCCCATTGTTCTGTCTATAACTGTAAATGGATTATTGTACTTCCCACCTATTATTGTTGAATTATCTATAGCTCCCTTCAGTTCTGTGTGCTTTTGCTTCATGTGTTTAAAGTAATATTATTAGGTGCATGATTATGTGTATAATTTCCTATGTTTTCCTGACAGAGACACTTTTTCATCACTACAAAATATTTTCCTTATTGCTGCTTCTTTATTTAGCACTTTCCTGTGATGATGTTCTCTGTTACACGTTTTTGTTTGTTTACCATTTTTTTTACAATTTATTTTATTTTAGTATCATTAACCTACAATTACATGAGCAATATTGTGATGATTAAACTACCCCCTTCATCAGGTTCCCCCCACCAACCCTATTACAGTCACTGTCCATCAGTGTAGTGAGATGAGAATCACTACTTGTTTTCTCTGAGCTGTACAGTCCCCCCCCGTGCCCCTCCACCCTATGTCTGCTAATCGTAATGCCCCTTTTACCCTCTTATCCATCCCTTCCCACCCATCTCCCCAGTCCCTTTCCCTTTGGTAACTATTAGTCCGTTCTTGGGCTCTGTGAGTCTGCTGCTGTTTTGTTCCTTTAGTTTTTTTTCTTTGTTTTTATACTCCACATATGAGTGAGATCATTTGATACTTGTCTTTTTCGGCCTGGCTTCACTGAGCATAATACCCTCCAGCTCCATCCATGTTGTTGCAAATGGTAGGATTTGTTTTCTTCTTATGGCTGAATAATATTCCATTGTGTATATGCACATCTTCTTAATCCATTCATCTACTGATGGGCACTTAAGTTGCTTCCATTTCTTGGCTATTGTAAATAGTGCTGCAAAAAACATAGGAGTACATCTGTCTTTTTGAAACTGGGCTGCTGCATTGTTGGGGTAAATTCCTAGGAGTGGGATTCCTGGGTCAAATGGTATTTCTATTTTGAGTTTTTTGAGGAACCTCCATACTGCTTTCCACAATGGTTGAACTAATTTGCATTCCCACCAGCAGTGTAGGAGGGTTCCCCTCTCTACACATCCTCGCCAACATTTGTTGTTGTTTGTGTTTTGGATGTTGGCCATCCTCACTGGTGTGAGGTGATATCTCATTGTAGTTTTAATCTGCATTTCTCTGATGATTAGCGATGTGGAGCATTTTTTCATGTGCCTGTTGGTTATCTGAATTTCTTCTTTAGAGAAGTATCTATTCATGTCCTGTGCCCATTTCTTAATTGGATTATTTGCTTTTTGTTTGTTAAGGTGCGTGAGTTCTTTGTATATTTTGGATGTCAACCCCTTATCAGATATATCATTTATGAATATATTTTCCCATATTGTAGGATGTCTTTTGTTCTACTGATGGTGTCCTTTGCTGTACAGAAGCTTTTCAACTTGATATAGTCCCATTTGTTCATTTTTGCTTTTGTTTCCCTTGCCCGGGGGGATATGTTCATGAAGAAGTTGCTCATGTTTATGTCCAAGAGATTTTTGCCTGTTTTTTTCTAAGAGTTTTATGGTTTCATGACTTACATTCAGGTCTTTGATCCACCTTGAGTTTACCTTTGTGTATGGGGCTAGACAGTAGTCCAGTTTCATTCTCTTACATGTAGCTGTCCAGTTTTTCCAACACCAGCTGCTGAAGAGGCTGTCATCTCCCCATTGTATATCCAGGGCTCCTTTATCAAATATTAATTGACTGTAGGTGTTTGGGTTAATATTTGGATTTTCTATTCTGTTCCACTGGTCTGTGGGCCTGTTTTTGTGCCAGTGTCAAATTGTCTTGATTACTGTGGTTTTGTAGTAGAGCTTGAAGTCAGGGAGCGTAATTCCCCCTGTTTGATTCCTCCTTCTCAGGATTGCTTTGGCTATTCTGGGTCTTTTCTGGTTCCATATGAATTTTAGAATTATTTGTTCCAGTTCATTGAAGAAAGCTGTTTGTAGTTTGATAGGGATTGCGTTGAATCTGTAGATTGCTTTAGGTAGTATAGCCATTTTGACAATATTTATTCTTCCTAGCCAAGAGCATGGGATGCATTTCCATTTGTTAGTGTCTTCCTTAATTTCTCCTAGGAGTGTCTTGTAGTTTTCAGAGTACAGGTCTTTCACTTCCTTCATTAGGTTTATTCCTAGGTTGTTTACCATTTTTAAGCCTAACTTCCCATTGCTCACATCTGGGTCAGCCAACTACTGTTCAGACTGTTTCATTAATAGCCTTCCACCTGTGTCTTGTGCCCTTTGCCAAAGATACCTGCACGTGAAGGTGCACCTGCCAATGGAAGGCCGCTTGCAAGACAAACAGCTTTGCTCTCCTGCCAGAGCCGTTGTCTCATGTTCACAGGAAAGCCTGGTGCTTTTTCTCCTCCCAGGTCTTTCCTGGGCATGCAAACAACCTTGTGTATGCAGGTAGCACTACATATCCCCAAGAATATGTCAGAGCATTTCCTAACTTCTTGAGCATTGATCCATTTTACAAGATTTTCTTTTAAATCCAAGACTAACCTTTCCCTTGCTACAACTGAAATCTCAGCCTTAGATAGTTGAGGTACTACAGCAGATGGCATTTGATTTAGTTATGCCCTGGGGGTATATCCCCTCTTTCCTTTTCTCCCCTACCCCTGAGCTAAGATCTGAGTCACACAATACCATGCTTAGCATAGCGAATTGCCAGGGAGCTGTAGATTCAACTGAATGACTGACTCTACTCTGGATTGGTTCAGATTTCATTTTCTTCAAAGCTGCTGGCTTCTGGCTACAAAGCCACTGATCTGGGAAGGGAGACAGGTTTGAATATCTTCAGGTTAAAACTTCAAGATGAATCCCATTATCTTGCTGAGTGAGGCCCAGTAGCTTCTCTTGGAGAGACAATTTTCAGTTCGTTCTGTGATTTTGATTATTTTATAATTTTTTTAATGTGGCTAATTATCAGAATGTTTGAAAATAGGTACTTGATTTCAGTTTCTTTGCCTGTATTTTAATTGTTTTAGAGGAAGGGAGAGATCACTGCGGTCCTCAAAGCCAATATTCCACAAGTTAGAGTGGGTAGATAGCCAGACCTGAGCAGGGAGGGGAAGGGGGACTTCAACTGGTATTTACATTTGGCAAGATGTTTGCTTACACTCTGCACATTCTTGTATAAGTTGTTCTCCAATGATGAGAAGAGTAAGTATATGGATAATAAGACTGGCCAAAACCAGCTCGTTCCAATATGGAGGAGAAATTGACCCAATGTAACCCCAAAATCAATTAACATAGTAAAACCACACCTCTACATCATTAGCATAATAAAAATTACACTTCCCCATGTCAGGACAATTCCAATGGGGACCAAATATATTCAAAGCTCGGTCTGCCCCACGTGAGGCTGGAGCAAGCTGGAATTCCAAATGAACGCCACCTTTTCCCTTGAAACCTAAGCCCACTTGGTGAATATTCATCTCCCTTTAGATAAAAGCACCCCTATTGTTTCCTCAGGGTGACTTCATCTGAATCTGCCCACATCCAAGCACCCCAGGGTGTAGTCTTGCTTTTTTCTATCTTGTTTTCCAGATAGACTCTTAATGCTCAGCCTCTTTTTGTGTCTGTTTTTAAATTATTTCTTTTAGTGAGACCAAGGATGCATCTCTAGTAATGATCCCCTTTTGGTGATTTAAATTTTCATTTTTATCCTTGGATTTTGAAAATTTTTAGATGTGATTTGGTTTTCTCTACTAATCAGAACTCAGCTTTCTCTTTCAATCTGAAAACTCATTTATATATTTAATTTAGAGGGTTTTTTCCATGTTCTTTTATTTGTTTTTCTCTTCTTCCTTTACCTCTACTCATCTTAAATGCTTGTTATTCCACCAGTAGACTCGTGGACCAGTCTTTCATCCTGCATTTTCCATATTTTATTCTACTGAATCTTGAAGGAATCCCCCAGCAATAGTGCCTGGCTTTGGCTGTTTCTATTCTGCTCTAGAGTTTTTATTCTATAAAACTTTACTTTATAAAAAACTTTATTCTAATTATGATATTCATACTTCATAAAGTCACTACTTATTCTCTTTCATAAGCGTTTTTAAAAATTATCTGCAAGTCTTTTAAGCACTCAGAGGAGGTTATATATTCTTAAGGGAGCTAATCTTATGACTGTTGAGGTTGAGAAATACTGTGACTGAGGATGACCTAGAAGATTGTCTTAGGAAGAGAGGCTCCCACTAT
Source organism: Phataginus tricuspis (assembly GCA_029783875.1). Lineage (NCBI taxonomy): Eukaryota > Metazoa > Chordata > Mammalia > Pholidota > Manidae > Phataginus > Phataginus tricuspis. The sequence continues at coordinate 6,015,953 of JAQQAC010004068.1, forward strand.
GTCTAGAGATCCTTGACCCACACTCACAGTGTAAGCTTGAGAATAAACCCTTTATTATCTCCACCTCAGCACAAGCACATGAGAAAGGAGGGATTGACTAGCCCACAGACTCAGAGAATTTCCAAATGATTACCCTGACAATGGAACTAGTGTTCACTCATGCTCCCCACTAACTCAGACTGCCTATTTGGAGAAGCTCCTGAGTGGAGGTCCTTCACTACAATCTCTTCCATGGTATTTCCTTGTCTGTGTTTCAGGTTATGGGTTCTTCTGTGAATTAATCCCATGTTCTTACTTTTACGCTGTTGGCACAAATTCTTTTTCTACTTTTCTCTCCCTATCACTTTCTTCCAATTTAGATATTTTTGAACATGTAACAGAACTATGTATGGTATTCTCAAGTCTTCCGAGAAGAGCACATGTACTCTTAGTCTTACAACCATGAGATTTAATAATCTTCATCATACATAGGAGGATGCTGAAGCTGAGTTTAGATAACTTATCCCAGATAACAGACATCAGAGTTATATGCTAAAACCAGAGCTCAGGAACTATTAAGTTTATATTATTACTACTACAGGGCAACAGATTATTATAAAAATTAGATAAACAATAAATGATACTTAAAAATAAACTGAATTATATGACTTTAAATTTTAGTAACTGATATTCATTTAGTTTTGTTTTATTTACTTAAAGTTAGGACAAGTGAGATAATACTTATTGTCTTCACATCTTTACTCAATAGTGCCTCTATGTTTAATCTAAAAATAATCTTCTCATATAATATTACTGATTATAAGAAAATATTCACAAATAGTTTCCAAGGTCATGCAAGTTTTACAATGTTCTTGTAAAAGTACATTGAGACTTCTTACCATGTAGTTTTCAAAACATTTCTCAATATATTGCAAGTAGAAATCAATGTCATTTTGATCTCTTTCATGTTAATCTAAGTCATAAGAAAGCCTATGTTTCTAAATTTGTTAAATTTTCATTAAACATATATGGGATTTTATGTCATTAATTTTTTTATGAAAAAATATTTAGTGTTTCTTCTCTTTTATAAGACTAAGGAAATAATTTCAGGAATATGATAAATATTGGTTTTGTTAAATATTTATAAACTATTAGTCATATCTAGTGATTTCATGCTGTAATGCTTAATAATGGCATCAAAAATTGTATATATACAACTCATTTTTTTACAATGCAAAATTTTCTAAATCTATGATCAAAATATAAAGCTCTCATTTACTAGGTATTTTTTGTTATTGAGATTAATTTCCACTAAAGGTAAAATTTAGCCTGTTATTTAGATTATGCAATTAAGAATGTACAATTGTCAAAGACCATGCACAGCTATAAATTTAAAGCACAACAGGTGAGGAATTTGGAAACAGTGGGAGGGACAAAGACAACATTTCACAACTACAACATTTTGAAAAATGATTAATATCATGCGACTGCAATTTACTTCAAAATGTTAACATGAGATGGATTGGTGGATGGACAGAGGGATGGGTGGATAGACAGATGTGTGATAAAGAAGTATAGTAGAACTGTAGAATTTAGTGTGAATATGGGTGTTCACGGTAAATTATTTTAAGCATGCTATGCGTTTGAAAATTTTCCATAATAAAATGTTGAGAAAATGCTTACAATACTCAACTGTAAAATAATGATCTAGTATGTTTTAACAAATTATTATTTTACTCCCTATGGATAAATTCACAAGTACTTTTAAATTCACACAGCTTTAGTTTTGTCTCTGATGGCTTGGTAACTGTATTTGCTTTCACCAGAAGTCATTTTTCTAACATGTCTTAAAACAAATATTTCTATAGCATTTTATTTCTGTTGAAGGAAAGTATAAATGAAACCAAGATAACAAACAAAATGAAAAGAAAATAATAGTTAATCAGAATAAACAACGCCACCCACAGTTACACACATACTAAATGTCAAATGCTTCTTCAGCTTGTCTAACATGCACCTAGACATGGACTTTCTTAGCCCATTCAGATATGGCTACTTGATGAATTTTATTTGCCTAGATTAAAAAGAGATTGGAGGAAGTACTAAATAATGGTACCAGGAAGTATTAAATAAACCAGGACAGAGACTGTTACTACTTGCCTGCTCTTGGACAATCATGAGGTTAGGCCTTTGGAATACAATGTAGTAAGATATATTCTTTGTGTTTAAAAGTCCTTGATCTAGTGGAGAAGGTGTCCTCAGCATGTACACCGATGTTATGTTGTACATATACATAGAGAGAGACACAGAGAGAGAGAGAGACAGAGAGAGAGAGACAGAGAAAGACAGAAAGAGAGACAGAGAGAGACAGAGGAGTTACATAATGTGTATGGGCAGTTCCTGGTCCTCACTTGGAGACAGAGACTCAGGACAAACTTCCCACACTGAAATTTTAAAAATTAATAGAAATTAACCAGACACAGAAAAAGTCCAAGGAATTTGATAAATGACAGTTATGGGTTATGGTTGTAAACTTGAACTTCCTAATTTTAAGAAGGATATCAAGTTTATATATGTTAAATAATCATCTTTACTAACTTTTCTCCTAATAATAATAGCTGCTATTTTTTTGACTACTTCCTTCGTCATTATGCTAGGTTCTTTAAAGATGAAATCATTCATCAGTGATTTATTGAATGTCTTCTATGTGCCAGGCAATGGGGATATTTAATCCTACATTTCCCTGCAAGGAAGCACTTATAATTTGGTGATAAATTGCTCCTGGAACATAGATAAGAAGTGATAAAGATGAAATTTTACCTCAGGGCTACCTGATTCTAACTTCCCACTAAGGTGATGCTCTAACAGAGGAAACACTGAATCCTCCTCAAAAGGCATCACCTTTAGCAATCAGCCATCCTTTTGATACGTGAGTTCCGAAGTATATGCTGCTGTTCTCCTTGCTGTTCTCCTGGGATGGTACTTTTGATTGTTGCTCACTAGATACAATTATGAAGGTTTTAAGATAGTTATCAATTGTGCTAGTTTTAATTCTTGTACAGTTTCTATGATGTCAGCAGAGATGATACACACCAGTTTGGCCAGACAATTATAGAGCTGGATTCTGACTGGTTAGTGCCATTTGTTATCAAATAGTCTCCATATTTACTTTGGCATTTTCAACATTACCAGGTGAGTACTATTATTCTCATTTTATAGAAGGAGATGGTGACTTTAAAAACGTTCAGTAACTCACCAGTGGTCATTCTCTCTCATTATTAAAACTGCTTTTCCTACTATTCAAAAATTGCTGCCTTTAAGTTCAAGAAACACATTCAATGAATATCTTGTGAAACTAGCTTTAAACGAATGAACTTATGAAATATTGCCTTACAACACTGTAACAACAGTACATGATATTTAGAACCTGACAGGTAACCAGTAACTAGTGAAGTTAAGTAAATATAATTAGTTGCATATATGTTGCATTAAACTAAATATTATAGTTTGTAGCCATTTCATTGCATTTCTCTTTTTTGCTTTATGTTGTCAACTAAGGATTTGTTAGCACATTAAAGAGTATTAGAAGAGAAGTAACTTATCAAATGTACTGCTGTCAGCAACTAGTGGTTGAGGTTCCACCTTAGCCAGAAGAATACAGAGATAACAGTAACATCATTCACCAGTGTCAGAATATGTCCTGTGTTTTCAAAGTTGAGAAATCTACTGAAAAGGAAAGATGCATAATTTTGGACAATAGTAATGCCTTTTGTTTAAGTAACACTCAAAACCAATTTAAAGAGCACTGTAATTGGCTGGCTGAAAGGAAATTGTCACTCAGTAGTGTAGTCAAAGAGCAAAAGAGTTGCTGTAGCAAGAGATGGAGAGAAGGCAGCTCAACGAACGGGTCTATATTTAGGGGAGAGGCGATGATGGAAATGAAGAACTGAGAAGTATGAGGCAAGTTGAATAAAGGGAGTGAAGGAAGTCACCAAGGCATTTGTCTAAGCTGATGGGGCACAAATACAAGGCAAGACCAGGTGAACACCAGTGCGTTAGAGAAATGAGCAGGAAAGGAGCCGGCAAGAAGGGCTGAGTCACAGTCCTTCTTTAAAGAAACTGTAGGGTGGGAGGACATAGTGAGATGGGTCCAAGGACAGATGTAAGGCAGGAATGGGGCATTCTCAGACAGGCTCAGACAAAACGCTAAGGAGGAAAGTGCAAAGAAAAGCACCAGCAGATACAGAAGGCAAGAAAGGAGTCACTTGGTTAAGAGTGAGAGCGTCTGCTCTGAATATGGGCAGCGTTACAGAGACACGCACTAGGCTAGCGGAGAGGGTCATTCCTTGGAAGGATTTCAGGGCCAAGCTAAGATGTTTACCCCTGCATCTGATAGGTACAGGAATGGAACAGAATTATGGTAATTTTAATCCATAGTTGAAACATTATATTTGGGTTTGCATTTCCATGGAATTAATTTTTCACCCTGGTGTTTGTCATTTATCCTTTCCTCCACATTGGAATAAAATATTTATAATTCATTCTAACCCAAACATTGTTACAGTGAATTTCATACTAGGAGAATAGAAGTAATTCAGGTTTTGAATATTTACAACTATATATATTCATAAAAATAAAAATAGTGGGCCTTTCTGATGAGCTTAAAACAACATAGTTAATATAATTCGAAATACTGAAAATTTGCATGTGCAAAGCAAAAAAAATTCACTTATTTCATTTAAAACATAATGATGTAATTCATAAATAATGAATTGATTTGAACATTATTTTTCTTTAGGGATTTTTACTTATATTCAAAAGAGGGTATAAATAATGATAAAATAAAATCATAATTTTAAAAGTGTTTTAAATTATTATTTTGAATGTGAAACCACCACAAAAATGACTGTTACAGTTCCCAGAATGTTATTTAGTGTGACCCAAATCCAGTTCTTATGGAATTAAGACTAAGAAATGCAATTAGTTCTATGCAATTTAAGTTGTGCCTTTCAGTGAAAATTTGTCATTAAAACCTTAAAGTGAATTTATTCTTTTGGCCATGAGGGATATTCCAAGGTAAACAAGAATGTGTGTTTTTGCCTTTTTTGGTTCCCCTAATTTTCTCCCCTTTGCTTCTTAATAGCATTAATATAGTTAGAGGCATTTTATGTGATAAATTTGGGCTTACCTTTGCTTCAATTTGTTTAGTATCTGGATTCTGAAACAAAAATTTGATTTTGCTCTTGCCATCATCTGAAGAACCTTTAAGCTGAGAAAATTTATACCTCCACAGTACAGCCTAAGGGAGAGAGAAATATATGCAAGTCAATATAATTAATATCTGCATTCAAACTACTAAAGAGTTCTGTTTTAAGCGGTGAAAGTTAATCATATTAAGTTAGTACTATACCCCAGTATTAAAAAGGAAATTAAAATACACATTACAGGCTATAAATTAGTATTCAATAGATCCTTTAATTTCCAGAAATAACTTTTGTATTGTACTAATGATATAATTATTTCAAAGAATATATACACATAAATCAATGTGAGTATCTTGTTTAAAAACAAGCTCACTTAAAACATGTCTACAGCACTGAATAAGCAAAAACATCTATTACTCATTTGTTTTTTTAATCAATAGAAGTGATCAGTGATTTTCCTTGAAGCTCAGATATCCTGTAGCTCTGTCAAGAGGAAAGGTCAGCTTGAGTAATTACAACAAAAATTTATGTGCTACCCTCATAAGATGGAAGCCGAAAAAGCATTGCATAGAACTAGACCCATCAGTCATAGTATTTATAATATCTCAGTCTATAGGGTTATCTGACTAAAAGCCACCTTCCAATATTGCAGCAGCCAGTTCAGACAGTATGAAAGCTACAGAACAACAAAGGCAATAGTTAGCAATGTAATCATTCACTTACTGTTTCATACACAGTGACCAGAACCTCGTTGACAAGTCTGAAGATTCTCTGCTGGTGAGAAGTATGTATTTTTTTTTAATTTAGAGAAAAATTGAGAAGAGAGTACAGTGTCCCTACACCCCCCCCACATGGTTTATTCTATTATTAATGTTTCGCATTAATGTGGTGCATTGTCAGTCAATGAACCAATATGGGCACATTATTGTTAACTAGAGCCCATCATTTATTCAGCTTCTCTTGGTTTTAACTTAATGCCTTTTTCTGGTACAGGAGTCCATCCAGGATACCACATTACACTTAGGCGTCATGCCTTCCTTAGGCCCTGTTTGGCTGTGACAGTGTCTCAGTTCTCTGTCAGACGATCCTTGGTAATTTGAGGAACACTGGTCAGGTATTTTGTAGAGTGCCCCCTTTTGGAATTTGTCCAATGTTTTTCTCATAATTGAATGGGCCGAAGATTTTACAGAAATGAAATAAGAGCCTGTAGTTTTTGTCTATAATCCTAGAGTATATTTCTGAGAGGTTTTTATTTAAGCTATGTTATTATAGTGTGTTTATTAAACTTTTTTAGATGGTATTAACATGATTCAATAATGCATTTAAACATAAAAGCTATATGAAGAAAAACATGACTTTATATGTGAGTTTTGTTTCTTATTACTCTACTTATTAAAGTATTTAATAATTCTTTGTATCTTTCCATCTTTTGAAATGTATTCATACTTCTCTTGTCCTAACATATGGTCTATTCTGGAGAATGTTCCGTGCACTCTTAAGAAAAGTGTACATTCTGTTCGTGTAGGGTGGAGTGGTTTCTGTATGTCTGTTACATATAGTTGCTTATAGTTTTGCTCAGGTTCTCTGTTTCCTGATCGGTGTTTGGTCTGATTGTTGACTCTGTTACTGAAAGTGGAATATCAAGCCCTCTGAATGTTGTTGAAGAATTGTCTATTTCTCTCTCCACGTCGAGACATTAACTAAGCTATTCCATGGTATTGTCACGGCATCCATTTAGTTTGGCCAAGTGGCAGGAAGGGACCTGAAACTGACACCAGCCCTCTCAGGTAGGCGCCTGCCCTAGACAGCAATTGCAAACATCTGTAAGGTCCTCAAAGGACTTCCCCAACAGCCCTTGGGATTGGCAGTCTCCCCTGCCTCCCTACACCTGTGGGCCTGTATGTCCCTTTGATGAGACCCCCTGGGAGGTTTAACAAGACCCACATTTTTGGTTTGAGTAGACCAATCCAGCCCTAGCCTGGGAACCCCAAAGCAGTCCACCAGGGACCCTAATACAGGCATGTGCCCCAGCTCCTGTCTCTCTCTGCCTACTCTGCCTTGATCTTCCCGTGTGGCCCCTTGAGGCTTACCATGCCCTTCCTCCAGGACCTGCTAGTAATGAACTATATTTCTGTTTCTCTTGCAGTCTGTTGTTGAAACTCAGCTCACCATCTGGCACCATGTGCTCCACTTAATAAGTGTTAATTAACAAACTCAAATGCTACAATTCTGATAATGTTTGCTTAATATATTTTGGGGTTCTGATGTTTACTGCATATGTTTATAACTGCTAAATCTTGAGTTAATCCTCTTAGCAACATATGCTTTTCTTCGCCTCTTGTAACAGTGACTTCAAATCTATTTTTTCTGATATTAGTTTAGCCACCCAGCTCTCTTCTGGTTATTACTTGTGTAAAACATCTTTCACATGATTTGTCTATGATCTAAAGTTAGCATCTTTTAGATTTCATATAGTTGGATGATTTCTTTTTAAGTCTCTTCTGCAGAGAGGGGAAAATGGGAGTTACTGTTTAATGATTAGAGAGTTTCTTCTATTGGGGTAATGAAAAGTTTTGGAAACAGTGTGAATTGCACATTCAAAAATGGCTAAGTTGGGAAATTTTATATTACATATGTTCCACTGAAATAAAATAAATTTTAAATCATTCTGAAAACAATGTCTCCAGAATTCATTCAAAGTAAATGCTAATTAAAAAGCTCACACTTTTAAAAGTATAATAAAAAGCAAAAATCATAGATTATTTAAAAATAAGGATAAAAATGATCAATAATAGAAAAATGATGCTTAATAAATTAATACAGAATGTTGCTCACTTTTTATTTATTTACTAAACACATATGAAATGGTTGCTAACTGTTACAAATTGTCTTAAATGTTTTTTAAAATCTGCTATTACACATTATCCTTTACAATAAAATTATCTAGGACAATTAACTTTCTGGAAAAAAAAATACAACAGTTAACCCTTTATCCCACAATGTCCTCTAAATAAAAACTCTTATGTTTTAAAAAGTGAAATAATTTAACTTCTCCAAATTATAGGAATACTATAAGATATTACATAAGTTACATATTTAGTAACTTTTGAAAAGACTTCTAAACTTAGGAGTAATAAAAAATTATATACTCATTATGTACAATATTTATTAACCAAAACAAAAAAAGAGCAACAAACTTAGCAGTATAAAGGCAGCATGGTAAGTTTTAAGGAAAAATCTTAATCACCTAATAAATAAAAAGGCAAATAATATTATAGAGAGAAGTTATTCAAAAAAGTGGAAAAACCATTATTATTCTTATTAATATGAGAACATATTTAATCTCACTAAAAATAAAGAAGAGCCATGGTATTAAAATAACTTTTTCCAAACATTAAATTAGTAAAATCTGAAAATTGTTAACTAAAGCTAGCAAGGTTGTATTGAAACAAATATTTACATGAAATTGTCGGTGACAGTATGAATATTTTAGGGCAATAATTTTAACATATTTTAAGCTTCACAAATGTTAATATTATTTGATCCAGAAACCCTAGTCCTAAATATTAACTAAAAAAATAAATTATATAAAAAATAAAGTTAAATACCTTATTGTTAATAAATATCACAAATGGAAATTTTGAATGTTTTATATTAAGATAATGCTCATGAAAATCACATATTACATAGAATAATGCAAATAATATAATGGTAAGGGGGAAAGGACATGAAATTAGAAAACTATGTTAGAACAAAGAAGCTTATAAAGGCTGGAGGGAAGTTGCCTGCTAAAATATATCATCTTAAGTAGCTCAGGTACTGACATTAACCAACTGTGTGATTTTGGACAATAAACTTTATTTCTAGCTTGATTTAGCTGTAAAATGAAAGGTTTTCCAATTCTCAAATTATAAGTATAAATTTATTTCGTATGTAGTTATAATAGTAAAACAAGAATTTGCTATTTCAACTAGATGACCTTTCAAGAGATTAAACAAGATATAAAAGCTCATTATTTTAAATAGAGTAACAAAGCCACTTTGACTGTAAGAATGCATATTAGAGACATACAAAGGAGGTTTGGAGACCTTTTGGAATATGAAGCATGAATCCTTGGCTATGAGTAAAGTAGTAAATCTGATGATTGACAGAATGATTTGTCAGTTAAGAGGAGGAGTTAGAACAGTTTAGGTGAATCGTGTGTATAAGCAATGTTCAAGGAATTCATAATGTTCAATTTGGAGGAACCTGAATCTGAAAATATTAGTAAAAGTTACACAAATCTAAAAAATGGCATAATTCAAGAACTCTTTGGTGATCTCGTTTCTTATGCTAATATTTTGTTTTCAAGATTCTGATAAACATTATAGCAACTATGTTAACAATATTAATGATATAAAGGCGAGTGCACTCCACTTCTTTTCACAATATGCTATTTATATTGCTATGGGTGCAACCTTGGGGTCCTTGTAGCTGGTTCTGAAGTGGCCCGATAGGAGAATGTCAAGATGTGTGCGGGGAGTGGACTGTTGGTGTTTATTTAACGGACTGTGATGTTCTCAGGAGCAAGGTGCTTGTGAGGAATGGCAGGATCAGGTATTCTTTGCCTCAAGAGTTTTCTAATCAGGAATAGAAAACAGACCCAAACTGTAGCAATAAGTTCTTTATAAAATACATGTAGAATTTTATTGGAAAAGTGAGATTGCATGTCGATACACTAAAGCTTAGAAACGATATGTGAATTTTTGTGTCCATTTTTAAATTCTGGTAGAGTTACTATACAGTGGTACCAGCACTGGTTGCCTACATGGAATGAGATGAGAAGGACCTTCCTGCCTACTTTTGGTGCCCTTTTCTCCACAGACCTGCCTGAGTTCCATTTCCAAAAAATCAGGTATTTTCCCTATTTTAGTGCATATATCCCAGGCAAAATAATGCATTTTTTGTCAATGTATTGAAATAAAAACAAATGCTGATCTCAGAGCTCTAAATATGGACATGTAACTCAACCTTTACATCCTACTTGTAAGCCACATGACTCTGGGCAAGATTATTTATTGGAGCCTGAGTACACTCTACAGTCAATTACAAGTAATAACACTTGACTACCTACTTTAAAGGATTACTGTGAAAATGAATGAAGTGACAACACTCAAGCAACTGCTTTATAAACTGCAGGGTCATTTTTCTATTACTTCAAAATGGATTTTTCCAGTATAATATGGCAACTTCTCATGCCAGGAGGCCCCTGAACACAAGTAGTAATGGTGAGGATTCTGGGAGAATATGGAAGTAGAGGTGAGAACTTTCAAAAGACAAATATGGCTTCTTTCACATTTAAGTATGGACCTGTCTGTGGTCTTCTACAAAAAAAAAAAATCTTTATATTTAGTTGTAAAATTAAAAATTTATTTGATATTAAGCATAAGTCCTACACATTTTGAGAATACACGTCCCAATCATGGCATATCGTGTAGACTCTTACTTCTAGGTCATGTCTTGTCTGGAAGACATTCTCTCTCTGCACCTGCTCCTATGACTTCCTTTTGGTTCTCCTGTTTCAAGCATAAAGCTTTTGGTATATAATGCCCTAAAGTCGGAACAAAAAGTGCAGCAAGTAATGAAAGAATAGAACCAGTGAGAACAGCTAGAATTTTTGACTGAGTGCTTAGACCCTTTAAAGAGACATACTTATACATTATTTTGTTCATTTATTTCAAACCTTTTAAATGACGATATTCTCTATCATGCTGCTTACTGCCTCCCTCCAGCTCTGCACCCTATGCATGATGCCTGATGCAGCTTTCTCCGCAGACCCACACTCAACAGAGAAAACTGTCTGTCTTTACACTGTCCTCCTTCTGCAGTCCTGCTGCATTGAAATACTGAATGATACTGGAGTGTAACTCCTGACCTTGTTCCCCTGATGGTTTAACTCTGTAGAGAACCTATGTTTCCCTTAGTTGTGACAAGATACAATTGCCATGTTGGGCGACATCTCCCTCTCCCCTAACCTAACTTTCTCTTCCCGTGCAGGGAATATCTCCTAAGAGCCCCAACCAACAGACCTGTTTCTGTGCCTCAGCTGCTGCTCTAAGCAATTCTATCTAAGACTGTGCCAGGGGTTGTCCTCTCTGCACACCCAATGATGAGATCTTGGAGATGGATTGCTTGATAATTAGATGGTGACAGAGGTTACAAGCTGGTAGTAGATAAGTAAGCTTAACTGTAACAATTACAGTCTGTCAGACCCTGTGCACTAGAGTTGTCTCTTCTGGATAAAGAGGCTGTGTGGCATTTATGTTCAGCACTAGTAGGAGATCACAGTGTGCACCTCCTTGAAGTCCACAGTAAAGCTTTGTCATGTACAGCAAAGCTATGCACCATTTTACAGGCATCCATCGGGCCTGGTAGAGATGACATGTGGTCAGAGCTGCACATCTATTTGGATTTTGTTTACCCACTAAGTCATAAGGTAGGACAGGCCCATTAAAACTCTTGCAAGATGTAACTGGTTCACCTGGAATCAGACATGGGCAGAGCCAGAGGCATCAAGGAAGCTGCCCAAGCTTCAGTCCAGATCTCCAGATAATCACCATTCTGGGACCTGAATCACTTCATTGTCTTGCCAACATGGCCACATTGGGGCAATCCTTTATGGCTCCCTAAGATAGGACAAAAAATGGCTAAGATTTGTTCAGAGGTGGGCAGGCTCAGCATGTTGATATGTGAGGGAATAATACTGTGCCTTTACAAGGAAGCATCTCCATGCACGCACTGGGCTTTAGCCTTAGTGGCCAGCATTTACGCCAGGTCAGAACATGCTCCTGGTCGGTACAAATGGAACATGCAGGGTCCTTGCTGATAATATTAAGTAAGCTTGGACAAAGGGGCTAAAGATGGCTTGTTTTCTCAGGTCCCCCACAGTGAGGACAGTATTCAGTACTTCTTTGTCTGCGAGCCAGTTTGTGCACAGACATGCCTGCTATAACCTGTCTCCTGGCACCTGAGCCGAGCAGAACTAGGCTGTTGGCAAATCCGTCAGAGGGGTCAACAGGGAAACAGAGGAAATTACAGACAGTAGGTGCATGACAGACGCACAGGGAATAGAGGATAAGGGGGAGTTCTGACGGGTTTATTGACACCGATCTGAATTCTCGTGTGATGGAAGTCTTGTATATTGTGCAACTAAAATTTAAAAAAAACTTTATAGTTTGGTGTCTTTTAAATTTTGCATTACATTCTGTCAACCACAAGTTAAAAAATGAAGGTGAGAATATAGTGAGAAATTAGTGAATTCTAATATCTCAAGAAGTTGATAATGAATGTGTAATGGAGCAGAATGATTTTTGATGTTTAACCATCACCGTGGGAGCCACAGCATCACTCATCCCATAAAAACAGGAAGGCAGAAATTAGGAGATACTTGAACCATTAGCAGTTACTTTTTAAAAAGTGTCCAAACAAGTTTTTATAATGTACTTAGATGAAGGAATACATTTAAAAGTCATTCTTTAAGCATAAACTTTTATTTAGATCATGTTACTCCCCTTTTAAATCAAATCCAACCGTTTTGGACTTCAAGTTTTCTTGTTCATGTGCCAAAGTAAAACTACTGGTGTTCATTTATCTCCATCAGCAGAACTTCACAATGAAATGACATCATTTGTCTATCTATGTTTCAATTAGAAAATCAGTTAACTCAACTTTTATCATTCAATTTGTGAAATCAAGTAAAATTTTAGAAATATCATTATGCGTCAAAACTTGAACTATCTCTATAATTGTGGGTGCTATCATAATAAATTCAGTTAAAAACTTCAGCCTCGGATGTTATTTGTTATTGCAATGATAATATGAGAATGAATGTATTGTTGCTAGAGCACACGGCTATGGGAAATCAATATTTTTCTAAATTAAATCGTGAATGCAACCACAGAGCTCTTGAATTGAATTTGGTGAGTCCACATAACTGCCCCTCAAGGGCTGTGTTAGCCTGCTGAAAATCATGCGCCAAAAATAATTACCCTGCTTATGAAAGCTTAGATAATTAATGCGTCTTGCAATTTTTCTTTAATGTACCTAGATATATGTTTACCTTTAATCTTTTAAAAATAATTTTTGAAGAGAGCGATTTTACTGGCCCACCAATATCATTAAAATTCATTATTATCTAATAATATATTTTTTTCACATCTTGGACAGTAAATTTCAAGGTTACTCCACTTATTACACAAAGGGGCCTGATATTTAGCTAGAATGACCGGGAACTCAGATTGGAGGAAAATGTTTGCCTCTGTCTTCCTCTAATTCCCTTTCCAAACAGCTCTGACACTTCCTGCTCATGAGGAGTGGCCCCAGACACACAACATGTTACATGTGGTGCCTTCGCTCACGTGTTTGTTTGTGATGATTCCTGCTATGTCTGTGAGTCCTTGGTTACCAGTGACCCACCCTACTCCTGAGGAAATGTAGGCTTTGAAAAATACCCTACAATAAAAATTATGAAAAATAGAGTTAATTTAGACTGTTTGAAGTACAAGACAGATATTAAATACAAATAATGCCCTAGAATAAAAGCCTGAACAAGCTACACATAGAAAACACTTTCTATGAAGCCAGTAGAATGATCTTTCTATGTTCCCTCCTTCTCTGTCTCTGTCTCCTCTCCCCCTCTCATCTCTCCCTCTTTCTCTCTGTTTCATGCTTCCACAAAAAGCAAAGGCTCTTCTGCTTCTGGCTTCACATTTCCTATTCCCTCTGTCCCTCTGTTTGAAAATCCTTTCCCCAACTCCTTTCATACCGCTCCATCCCCGCTGGAAATAACATTGCCTCAGAGGGCCTCTCCCCATCAAACTACTAACAGGCCCTTCTGAAGGTCTTCTCTTTCTCAACACCTTGCTCATTTCCTTCAAAGAAAAACCCTAATCTGAGGTCATCCTGCTCTGCCCCTCTCCACTGTAAAGAAAGTTTCCAGTGTGACTGGCTCATCACTGCATCCATCGATCCCAACAGAGTACACGGTGCACAGTAGACACACAATGAACCTAAGCTTTTTGACAGAAATGCACTAAGACAATAAAGAGGGAAAACGTTCCTTGTCTTCCCTTTTATTATGTTATTGTCACGTCACTGGAGGCATGGAATTGGGAGAAACGGGGAAAACACATACTAAAATGAACATTTATAAAATACTGTGAAATTTCCAACTTTAGAATGAACAACACTCTAAGGATAAACAATAATATTCCTGGGTGTTGCAAGCTCCATAGTCTCTATCTTCTCTAAATAACTTTGACCAAAGGATCCTAGTTTTATATTGGAAAATTCCTGCCACCAGTAGTAATCTTAATTTTTGCTTCTGATGGAGATTAAGTCCAAAAGGAGGGAGAAAAAGAAAAAGAAAAAACAAAACAAAAACTAATAGCAATATATGAAGAAATTTCTGAATATTTTTGAAATCTGGAATTTGACATAAAGCCTTCAAAATAAATAATCATAGACTAGATTTTTGCTTCCCCACGTCTTTCCATGGATGACCACTTCTTGATAGAGAAAAAGGAAGTCAAATGTGATCAAATACATTTGGTGGTTCATTAACATAATAAAGTGTGAGGACAATTTCAGAAAAGAAACTATTTAACTCTGTTTAACCAGGAAGCTTTTCCTATGGAATACATTTCAAAAAATAATAAAGATTTGCACTGTACAGTAAAATATTTAATGAATTTAAGTATAGTAATAATGGATTTGAAAAGAAGGTTGATTTGTTAAAACTTTTTTGTTTTCAACACTGTTTAATTCCACATATTCTTTGATTATATGAAATGAAAAATATAAACTACATCTTACATTTTTAAGATAGTTCAAATATTTTTAAGTGCCTAAAACCTGCAATGTATGAAGAAACAACAGTACAGTGAAACACAGCATTTTCAATATTGTAGCTATAATAAAGTCATTGAAGATAGCCAAGAAAGAAAGTAATATGAAATTATAGTATAAATTCCTATTGAACAAAGTGTTTCCACAATTAAAGGTCACTAAAAAAAATATTTTGCAAAAGAATCATTCGCCTCTGAGCTCCTCTTTACAATAGACACATTTTATTTAAAGCAATGCAGGCAAACAGATAAATGCTACAAGCCTTGGCTTCAGTGTTGTTTGGGGTTTATAATTTAAGGTCATCATTCTTAAACCAGGGAGTAATCCTTATAAAATGTGCTTACAAGTTCTGATCAGTCCACGTGTGATTGAATATGAAACACTGAAATATTATAAAGCGGATTATTTCATGTGAAGATAATGATGTACACAATATGCAATCTAGTATTCATGCCTGACGTTGAATCACTTGATAGGCGAACACATGCACAGATCATAAAATTTAGAAATATCTCATTTAGTGTCTGGGAAGCATGCTTTGTACCTGTCATTGCCCAATGGAGCATCTGTGTTACTACAATGAACACAACACTGTGCCAAGACCTTTCATTCGTTTTCTCTAATTCCTGCATGAGTTACGCAGGAGCCGAGCACTGCCATTTTCCAGAGGATACAACAAGGAAACATCACACACAGTCATAGTAATTCACAGCTAACAGGCGGGACTCAAACCCACGTATGTCATTCCCCATGGTTCACATTTCTTCTTTATTCCAACCGCTTTCTTTGATTTTCTCTATTTTGCTTTCCTACACATCACCTAACCATTTATTGAGCATGATTATAAGTGAACTTTCATTGCAAATGCCTGATTCCTTTCTTAAACTAGAGGAGACCCAGAATCTCATTTAGTACAAGACATCAAACCCAGGAAAGTAATTTATTGACTTTCCCAGCAGTGTGTCCTGTGTCACTGTTTCTTCTTCCTTATAATGCTGCTGCTCTTTTAAGCTTTTTTTTTTTTCTGTTTACAAGTGAAACAATTCCCATAAGCTATTCATTTGAAATCCATTGCTAAGCTTGGCTTAGAGCTTGGATATGCCAGTGGCCCAGAGAACGTCCCTGCCCTGTACTCGTGTCATCTGTCAGAGAACACGGAGGTAAGCTGCCTACAGCTGAGGGACCCAGGTGAGTGATTGGGTCACATTCGTACAACACCAGGTGCTCCTTAGATGCCACCTATTCAAAAATGTAATTCATTAATTATATATAAATGGAAAATGAAGTTATGCAAATGATAATGAAAACGTTACGTGTTCAACAAAAATAGGCAAAACAGTTTCAAACCCATCCTTTATCAGGTTACTTTTTGTTTCACTGTTTGCAGGCCCCAACTTATGATCCACGGAAAATTTCCTCTTTAAAAAAATGGAAACAACTTCCTCATACGAAGATCATTTAAGCACTATGCTATTACTTTATGGGAAACAGATGTAGGATATTTTACTACTAGGAGGCAAAAACACTAGAAAGAACAATCTCTATAGGTTACAACT
The DNA here is from genome assembly GCA_029783875.1 of Phataginus tricuspis. Classification (NCBI taxonomy): domain Eukaryota; kingdom Metazoa; phylum Chordata; class Mammalia; order Pholidota; family Manidae; genus Phataginus; species Phataginus tricuspis. The sequence continues at coordinate 6,032,577 of JAQQAC010004068.1, forward strand.
TATTACATCGAATACATTAATATATAATATAAATGGTTTGAAGGCAGATCTAATTTTACTCTTTCCATGACACCAAGTCACCTGGGATTTGACATTTAACTAATGTTTATCCAGCAATAACGAAAAAATACTATTTTTTCCTTGCAAATTGTCTTGATGGTTCTTCTAGTTGAACAGGGAATCAAACCTTCCGCACAGCTCTATTCTGCAGGATCCTTAGACTTTGGCACACATATCTCCCGCCTTCTATCCCCCAACAAAATTAATTTACAGCAAATTTTAATGTTCCAAAAGTGGCCCCTTTTCTTTCCTTTTTTGTGGGTGGACTACAGGTAATATTGAGTTGAAACCATGAGAAATACTTTCTTTAAAATGATTTTTCTTTACACATTTTTATACTTATCATTTGTCCTCCATTCATGTGAAATTTGCCCTAATTAAATACATCTTTGGGCTTAAGTAATTACATTTTTACTAAAACTAATACTTCAACTCTATTTTAATTGTGTATTTTGTAAAATTGAATGGTGATGATGGATAAAGGGATAAAAATAGAAATATCAAAAGGTCCAATAATCAGATGAAAGCTTAGGGCTTTCACTTCTTTCCTTAGGTGGTATCATATTCATCAATATATTTGTTACTAGCTATTGAATTAATTCTGTGTCCTTGAACTGTGCTTGAGTCTCAACAAAGAGTTTGGAGTTGGTGTCTCTGCCAGACTCAGTTGTAATACTATGAGTGTTATTCTAAGTTATAGCTTTGATTCTCTGCTCTCAAAGAAAGGACATCTAAATCACATTGGTGAAAGGTTTTCTGGATAAAGATTTTCACGCCCGGATGAATATAGGTTGTGAGAGTGTTATGCGTAAAAGCCAAAGTATGGCTGAGCTACCAAATGCTGAGGGAATGCAGGAAATGACGCTGAATTGCAGGCAGAGACCAGAGCATTAAGAGGCTTCTGTATCACGGTAACGGGGATTGTCTTAAAAGCAGTATGAAGTCACTGAAGTAATTTGACAAGACAGACTGATGACATGGCCAATTTACATTTTAGAAGTATCATGAATCTGGCACCGGCATGAAGATGGAACAGAGAGGGATGTGGCTCTGGGTCCTTATGCTTTGGATTCTCTCCGGAAGCACCTGGCCCAGATCTGTCTCTTTCCTTAGACTCTTGGGAGAAGGGATTGTATCCATTTTTGCATTTCTTTGCACTGTCTATCAGTGGTCATGGAACATAGCTGATGCATAAAAAAGTGTGTTCAATAAATAAACTGAGATTTTAGTAATCCAAATGAAAAGGGATTATCAAATTAGTTAGGGGACATCTTCTAGATTTACTTAGGGGGAGTTGTTGAGAAATCGGTACAAGAGAACACAATTCAGATTCCTTTTTGATAACAGAGAGACATACAAAGGAATTAGTTGGAAATGGACACATGGTTGAGACATGTTTAATATGCAGTCTTAGAGATGAAGATGCAAGTCTGAGCTGAAGTTAACAGAACAGAAATTCATTATCATCAGGCCAGTTGCCTCAAATAAGGACTGGATGAAACTGCCCAGTCAAGGCCAAAGTTTCTCCATCAAATACATTTCATTTAAATTTAATCACCCCAAATGGACTCTATGTAGAGAGACTTATGGATATATATCCCTATCAAATACACGGAACATTCAAAGAGCAATATATAGATTTTCACTTTAAGAATTTATTTGGAATTTATTAAGAAAAAGAAACAGAAAAAGTGTTTCTAAATCTCTGACCCTGTGAGTTATTTTGTAATAGCTTAAAGTCATCAATCTGATAAGTTGATGTATACAAAGTACTTATTTTAATCATATCCATGTAAAAATTTTCAGAAGAATAACCAAAATCCATGGAAAAGACATACAAAATGTTTCCACACACTGCTGGGTGAGGTAAGCTATCTGTTCTAACACACTGATTTTATTTTAAGAAAATATATATGTTGTCTGGAAAATAAAAACTGTCATGGAAATTTGGTTTTGTTGGTATAAATCTCTTGGATCCTTAAAGTTTTGTTTATTGTCATTGCTTTTTTTCCTGGCAACTTGATAAAATTCAGCTATGCTTATATTTCATATTATCAATTCTCTATACAAATCAACTATTTCCTAGTTATTTCTTTTTAACACATGTCCTCATGGTTGCCAGCTCAGTGGGTAGTAACACCCCTAGGGAGAAAAAGAAATGGGTTTCCTGAAATAGCTACATCTAAGTCAATAGCTCTGTGCAATGCAATAAGCCGGCACTGTTTCATTCTCCTCCAGGTTGTCTGCAAGCTGCAATACTGATGGAGAATAAGCACTTTATTAAATAACCATTAAATTAATATATTCTCTGCATGTCTTTATTTCTGAGGTGGCACCATTCCTCACATTTACTAACTGATACCTAAAATTTAATTATGAACTTTATTGGTCTGAGTCAATAATTGGTTCTTTTTTCCCTGATCATAATAAAAAAAATCTTGAAATTCAAAGAAATTTGTATTTCTAGAAATTGATAGTTTACATTTGGCTCAAATGTAAAAGGCATCACTTGGGAAACTATGTCCATTAAATTTGCAACTTATAATGAATTACGTTGGGATGCATAATCTGTGTTTCTGGTTGAATAATTTTTATTTAGTTTAAAAGGCCATACAGTGTTGCCAGTAGTTGAAGATGAGAGTCTGAATTACTCATAGTTAGTGTGTGCATATAATTCTAATGCTTGAATGAATCTATATAGGGTAGATCCAATAGGGGAGACCCCAGCTGGTGTCTAAATTTAGTTTGTCCAATGAATTTGGAATGATATCACAGTATCAGTTGTTTGATGAAGACTGCCTCCCAGAAATTTGTCTGTACTAGAGACCCAGAAGTCTCTTGGGATGGAAGTCATTCTGAGAGGAGTGAAATATAGCATTGCATAACAAAGGGAAAAGCTATCAGAACTACACCTTGGCATTTTAAGTCCACCATATACTTTGTCTGTTTATAATATGTGAATCTTATAGCATATCACACTACACTAAGTTTTTCCAAGAAACTTAGAGAAGTCATGAAACTAGTATTGGATACAAAGCACTAGAGAAGTGAGAAGGAACACTCTCATTATCTGTTACACATAGCAACTATTCAGTGACCTTTCCATAGCTATCTTCGTGAGAGTAATCTAACAGATGTCTTGCAAACTCCCTCCTTGTCCAGTGCATTTCTTTTTCCCACGCAGTTATTCAGGTCAGAAACTTCAGTGAAATATTTAGTTCCATCCTCTCTCTCTCTAAGCCCCACTGACAGTATATCCTTATTATTAGTCAATTCCCTGCTGTTCTGCAATCTCAACACACCCATTGCTACACTACAATCTCCTACTAACCTTCTGCCTTCCCAATATTCATGCTTCTCCCTCTCCAATGTATTCTCCACAAGGTGCCACAGTGGTCATAGATTGCTGGCATAGATCTGTTAGTGGCTTTCCATGACGCTTGGCACAACGTGCGAATCCATGCCTACTGTAATGTCACTCTGAGGCACTCAACTCCCACCCACTGGGTCATCCATCTTCCTACTTGCTTGTGGCACAGCCACATGCATTCTTTAGCCAAGAAGGTGCTGCAGCTGTTCCAGCAACCCTTTGCCCTCTACAGGGAAGGCGAACGTGAGCTGAGCTGTTCTGAGAACAAGCAGAACATAGCCAAAGCTGAGACCCTGGAGGGAACCATCCAAACTACAGCTCACGGATGAGTCTGCCCAGACCAGTAGTCTGAATTCCACACAAGTGTGAGAAATGATGCTCACTATGGTTGCCAGTGTAGTCATTGTGTGTCACACAGCAGTTGGTGGTGACGCTCACTGATGCACGTACAGATCCTCACTAAGAAGACCAAAGCTCCCCATTATTTTGCCCCTGGATCCTTGCTTTCCTGCTCCTCTGCCATGCTGGGCCTGTGCTGCTTGCTCATATCATAGGGCTTTCACATGCACTCAATCTTCTGCAGCTCCCTCCGTGCCTAGTTAGCTGCTCAGGACCCACAAATTCTCAGGTGAAAGACAATTTTCTCCAAGTACTGCCTAAGGCCACTTAAGCTAAGGTATATGATTCCCAGTTTATAAATTGTCCACATATCCATTTCAGAGGTGCAGAAAGTGAGGCTGCTGCAGCTATGGAATTAGCAATGGTCCTACAGATGTTAGGGGGGGCAGTCAAAAGAGCTGTTTGGTGAGTTGTGGGTGTTTGAAATAGAAGGGGAAACATGATGTACCCTGGGATTGGATGAAAGGACATGATGTGTGCTTCAGACAGAATCCACTGAAAGATGCACTCCTGGAAATAATGCTTAAGGACTTCAGAATCTATACCTTTATTTCATAGTTTACTGTTTGTTTTTCAACAAGCTATCTCATTTAATTTTAGAACAATGCTGCAAAACAAATACACAGCTATTACTATTCACATTTACTATGGGAAGAGCTTCAGAGATTAATAACATATTAGCAACAACAAAAAAAATCATGGAAACCATAATTGGTGGTTGAAGGAAAGATCATCTAAAATACAATGAGAAAATTTTTAAGGCAGATATTCCTAACAAAAGAAATTTATCCAAAAGAAAAGAAAATCTATCAAAGCCACAGAAAGGAAGTAGAATTTAAAGAATTAAAAGGGTAATGGAAGAGGGATAAAAATGATATAAAATGAAAAAAAAGATATAAAAATTGAAGTATGAGCAGTACATTTTAGCCAAGGAATTTTTGACCCTTGCCTGATTTTGTTCTTTGTATACTCTGAATTGTAAATATAGACAGTAAGGTGTGTATTAATTTCCACATTACTTTACAATGTCTTTGCATTGCAAGAAATGAAAAATAATAATCCAGGACTTTACTATTATATTACATCCAGCTAATATACTGGAATGAAAACTTGGGTTATTACTCCTCCTTTGAACACTTACTTAGCTGTCTTTGAAATGCTTGAGGGTTAAAAAAAATTAACTGATGGATCGTTTCCCTAAATGCCTGAGTTTGTTGTGCAACAAATGCAATGTTCTTCATTCTCCTAAAAGCAAAGAAGAAATAATTTATCTAAAGAACATAAAAATTCCACTAGATAACTGTGTTTAGGAGCTGCAGTTTATACGACAGAGAAGAAAAATATTGAAAGATACTCAAAAAAGGAAAATGCTAAGATTTACAAGAACATGGTCATAAATGTCTATTTATATAGGATGTGTTTCAAGAATATATTCATTTTGATACTTTCAAATATTCCTTTTAGGTTTTTAATAACTACCTTTGATATTAAATAGATGAAAGATAATAAATATCAGAAAAATAAAAGTAAAGATTTAATTTTATTTTGAGAGGTTTAACCTATGGAGTCTATGTTATAATTATGTTAATTATATAACTACCTTTTGAAAAAATCTAGTAAACATATGAAATGTGTATATGTACACAAAGGTCATATGTTTTTAGGAAAAAAAGTAGCTTGAAGCTCATTATAATTAGTAACCTTCAATTTATTCAATCTGTATCCAAGACTCTTGAAAATAAAAAGTGTAAATATAGGTCAGGTTAACTTCCTTTCAAATTTTACCTTGATACACTGTAGAAAGCAATGTTTACTTAAAGATATGAATGGATTATGTGGGTTAAAATATTTCATGAATCACTATGTTAGTGAATTACATAGCACAATTATTTGGGAACAAGAAGTCCTCTGATTTTATAGAGAAAATCTAGAAAAAAACAAGGAAGTGATTTCAGTTAGGATGACTGTGTTTTACTCCACAGAATTCCTAAAATGCAGGTCACCAGGCACATGCATTGATTTTCCAAACTTCCCATATTCATTTACAATTTATATTCGGTGAAGGTTAGTAATGGGGACAAGAGGGAAACATAAAATTGTTATAATAGATGCTGGGAAGATGGTGGCATGAGCAGGGCAGCAGAAATGTCCTCCCAAAACCATATCTATTTGTGAAAATACAACAAATACAACTATTCCTAAAAGAGAGACCAGAAGATACAATACAACAGTCGGACTACAGCTACATCTGGGAGAACTCAGCGCCTCATGAAGTGGGTAAGATACAAAGCCGCGACCCGGCGGGACACAAGCACTCCCCCACCCCAGCTCACTGGCAGAAGGAAAAGAATCAAAGTGGGGAGGGAGTGAAGCACAGGCCGGCTAAATAACCGGCCCTGGTAATCTGTGCCGGGAGCACAGACACACATCGCGTGGTGTATCGGAGATTAGAAAAACAGAAGTGCAGGATCTAAGATGGAGACCACAAGCGGGTCCTCTCAGCCTTCTCCCTGGGACAAAAGAAAAGCATGTGCTTTTTTTTTTTTTTAAGTCTTAAAGAGACAAGGGCCCAACAGTGGAACAAAATCATCCCAGCACACACGGCACAGTGGGGTGGGAATCTTGGGGAATTTCGGACCCCCTGGCCAGTGACCGGGCAAAGCAGCTGTGCTGAGACTTAACACAGAGATCAGCAGCCTGCCATTCATTCCTCCCCCAACCTCCCCAATCACCCCACCCAGCCAGAGCTGCAAAGGGTCTGGGAGCCGCCGCTGCTTCAGAACAGTGGAGGAGCGGCCCTGCTCACAGCAACCTCACAGAATCTACTCCCAGCTAGCATGCAGCTAAGCGGAAAGAGCCCCATAACCAGGGTCAGAAGGCACCAAGGGGACCAGAACACACCCAACGAGACTGCAAAACCCCGCAGTGCTATAGGCTAAGCTGAGGTGGTCCGCACACAGGCAGTTTAGGGGATTATCCCACAGCCTGCCTCCCGGTGTGCTGGAAAATAGCTCAGGCCCCGGAGAAGGGCAAGGGAACAACAAGCAGGAAGGGATTTTGTTCTCCCAGCTGACACATGTGGTGACTACCAGTGACCACTTCTATCGACATGAAAAGACAGAGGAATATAGTACAGACAAAGATTAGCCAGACAACCCCTGGAAGGGGCCTGATGGGATAGACTTATCAATCTTCCTGAAAAATAATTCAGAATAAAAGTTATAACCATGCTGATGGATCTACAGAGAAATATGCAAGAGCTAAGGGAGGAAGTGAGGAAAGACAATGCAGAAATCAGACAAGCGATTGACAGGCTTAGGAGCAGACTGGATGAGGTGCAAGAGACTCTTAAAGGAATAGAAATCAGAGAACAGGAATACAGAGAACCTAAGGCAGAGAGAAATAAAAGGATCTCTAGGAATGAAAGAATATTAAGAGAACTGTGTTAACCAATCCAAATGGAACAATATTCACATTATAGGAGTACAAGAAGAAGAAGAGAGAGAAAAAGGGATAGGAAGTGTCTTTGAGGAAATAATTGCTGAAAACTTCCCCAAACTGGGAAAGAAAATAGTTTCTCAGACCACAGAAGCCCACAGATCTCCCCACAGGGACCCAAGGAAGACAACACCAAGACACATAATAATTAAAATGGCAAAGATCAAAGTAAGGACAGAGTATTAAAGGCAGCTAGAGAGAGAAAAAAGATCACTTACAAAGGAAAACCAATCGGACTATCATCAGACTTCTAAACAAAAACCTTACCGGCCAGAAGAGAATGGCATGACATATTTAACGTAATGAAACAGAAGGGCCTTGAACCAAGAATATTGTATCCAGTACAATTATCATTTAAATTTAAGAGAGGGATTAAACAATTCCCAGACAAGCGAAAGCTGAGGGAGTCTGCCTCCCATAAACCAACACTACAGGATACCTTAAACGGACTGCTCTACATGGAAGCACTCCTAGGCTAAAAAGATGTCACCACAGAAAATAAAATCATAGCAAAGAAAGCAGACAATCCAAATACTAACTAAAGGCAAAAAGTAAAATCAATGATCCACAAAAAGAGTCAAAGGAAACGTAAAAGAGTACAGAATAAAACACCTAGTATATAAAGAATGGAGGAGGAAGAAGAATAAGAAGGGAGAGACATAAAGAATCATCAGACTGCGTTTATAATAGCTTAACAAGAGAGTTAAGTTAGACTGTTAGATAGTAAAGAAGCTACCCTTGAACCTTTGGTAACCACAAATCAAAAGCCAGCAATGGCAATAAATACATATCTATCGATAATCACCCTAAATGTAAATGGACTGAATGCACCAATCAAAAGACACAGAGTAATAGAATGGATAAAAAAACAAGACCTATCTATATGCTGCTTACAAGACACTCTCCTCAAACCCAAAGATATACACAGACTAAAGGTGAAGGGATGGAAAAAGATATTTTATGAAAACAACAGGGAGGAAAAAGCGTGTGTTGCAGTACTTGTATCAGACAAAATAGACTTCAAAATGAAGAAAGTAGCAAGAGATAAAGAAGGACATTACATAATGATAAAAGGGTCAGTCCAACAAGAGGATATAACCATTTTCAATATATATGCACCAAACACAGGAGCGCCAACATATGTGAAACAAATACTAACAGAATTAAAGGAGGAAATAGAAAGCAATGCATTCATTTTAGGAGAATTCAACACAACACTCACTCCAAAGGACAGATCAACCAGACAGAAAATAAGTAAAGACACAGAGGCACTGAACAACACACTAGAAGAGATGGACCTAACAGACATCTACAGAACTATACACCCAAAAGCAGCAGGATACACATTCTTCTCAAGTGCACATGGAACATTTTCCAGAATAGACCACATACTAGGCCACAAAAAGAACCTCAGATAAATTAAAAAATATTGAAATTCTACCAACCAACATCTCAGATCACAAAGGTATAAAGCTAGAAATAAATTGTACAAAGAAAACAAAAAGGCTCACAAATACATGGAGACTTAACAGCATGCTCCTAAATATTCAATAGATAAATGACCAAATTAAAACAGAGATCATACAATATATGGAGACTAATGACAACAATAACACAAAGCCGCAACACAGGAAAGGCAGTTCTAAGAGGAAAGTATACCGCAATCCAGGCCTATTTAAAGAAGGAAGAACAATCCCAAATGAATAGTCTGAAGACACAATTATTGAAATTGGAAAAAAAGAACAAATGAGGCCCAAAGTCAGCAGAAGGAGGGACATAATAAAGATCAGAGCAGAAATAAATAAAATTGAGAAGAATAAAACAATAGAAAGAATCAATGAAACCAAGAGCTGGTTCTTTGAAACAGTAAACAAAATAGATAAAACCCTAGTCAGACTTATTAAGAGAAAAAGAGAATCTACACACATAAACATAATCAGAAATGAGAAAGGTAAAATCACTATGGACCCCACAGAAATACAAAGAATTATAAGAGAATAAATGAAAATCTATATGCTAACAAGCTGGTAAACCTAGAAGAAATGGACAACTTCTTAGAAAAATACAACCTTCCAAGACTGACCAAGCAAGAAACAGAAAACCTAGAGACCAATCACCAGCAATGAAATTGAATCGGTAATCAAAAAACTACCCAAGAACAAAACCCTGGGGCCAGATGGATTCACCTCTGAATTTTACCAGACATATAGAGAATAAATAATACCCATTCTCCTTAAAGTTTTCCAAAAAATAGAAGAGGAGGGAATACTTCCAAACTCATTCTATGAAGCCAGCATCACTCTAATACTGAAACCTGGCAAGGACCTCACCAAAAAAGATAATTACAGACCAATATCCCTGATGAACGTAGATGCAAAAATACTCAACAAAATATTAGCAAAGCAAATTCAAAAATACATCAAGAGGATCATACACCATGATCAAGTGGGATTCATCCCAGGGATGCAAGGATGGTACAACATTCGAAAATCCATCAACATCATCCACCACATCAATAAAAAGAAGAAAAAAAACTACATGATCATCTCCATAGATGCTGAAAAAGCATTTGACAAAATTCAACATCCATTCATGATAAAAACTCTCAACAAAATGGATATAGAGGGCAAGTACCTCAACATCATAAAGGCCATATATGAAAAACCCACAGCTAACATCATACTTAACAGCGAGAAGCTGAAAGCTTTTCACCTAAGATCGGGAACAAGACAGGGATGCCTACTCTCTCCACTGTTATTCAACATAGTACTGGAGGTCCTAGCCATGGAAATCAGACAAAACAAAGAAATAGAAGGCATCCAGATTGGTAAAGAAGAAGTCAAATTGTCACTATTTGCAGATGACATGATATTGTACATAAAAAACCCTAAAGACTCCACTCCAAAACTATTAGAGCTAGTATCTGAATTCAGCAAAGTTGCATGATGAAAAATTAACACACAGAACTCTGTTGCTTTCCTATACACTAATGATGAGCTAACAGAAAGAGAAATCAGGAAAATAATTCTATTCACAATTGCATCCAAAAGAATAAAATACCTAGGAATAAACCTAACAAAGTAAGTGAAGACTTGTACTCTGAAAACTACAAGACACTCCTATGAGAAATTAAAGAGGACACTAACAAATGGAAATTCATCCCATGCTCTGGGCTAGGAAGAATTAAAATTGTCAAAATGGCTATCCTGCCTAAAGCGATCTACAGATTCAATATGCAATGCAATCCCTATCAAAATACCTACAGCATTCTTCAATGAACTAGAGAAAATAGTTCTAAAATTCGTATGGAATGACAAAGGACCCTGAATAGCCAAGCAATCCTGAGGAGGAAATATAAAGCAGGGGGAATTACGTTCCCTGACTTCAAGCTCTACTAAAAAGCCACAGTAGTCAAACCAAGTTGGTACTGGCAGAAGAACAGACCCATAGACCAGTGGAACAGAATAGAGAGCCCATACATAAACCCAAGCATATATGGTCAATTGATATACAATAAAGGAGCCATGGATTTACAATGGGGAAATGACAGCCTCTTCACCAGCTGGTGTTGGCAGAAATTGACAGCTACATGTAAGAGAATGAAACTGGATTATTGTCTAACTCCATACACAAAAGTAAACTCAAAATGGATCAAAGATCTGAATGCAGGTCATGAAACCATAAAACTCTTAGAAAAAATATAGGCAAAAATCTCTTGGACATAAACATGAGCAACTTCTTCATGAACATATCCCCCCGGGCAAGGGAAACAAAAGCAAAAATGAACAAGGGAGACTATATCAAGTTGAAAAGCTTCGGTACAGCAAAGGACACCATCAGTAGAACAAAAAGACATCCTACAGTATGGGAAAATATATTCATAAATGATGTATCCGATAAGGGGTTGACATCCAAAATATATAAAGAACTCACGCACCTTAACAAACAAAAAGCAAATAATCCAATTAAGAAATAGGCAGAGGACATGAATAGACACTTCTCTAAAGAAGAAATTCAGATGGCCAACAGGCACATGAAAAGATGCTCCACATTGCTAATTATCAGAGAAATGCAGATTAAAACCACAATGAGATATCACCTCACACCAGTGAGGATGGTCAACATCCAAAACAGAAACAACAACAAATGTTGGCGAGGATGTGGAGAAAAGGGAACCCTCCTACACTGCTGGTGGGAATGCAAGTTAGTTCAACCATTGTGGAAAGCAGTATGGAGGTTTCTCAAAAACTTCAAAATAGAAATACCATTTGACCCAGGAATCCCACTCCTAGGAATTTACCCTAAGAATGCAGCAGCCCAGTTTCAAAAAGACAGATGCACCCCTATGTTTACTGCAGCACTATTTACAATAGCCAAGAAATGGAAGCAACCTAAGTGTCCATCAGTAGATGAATGGATAGAGAAGATGTGGTACATATACACAATGGAATATTATTCAGCCATAAGAAGAAAACAAATCCTACCATTTGCAACAACATGAATGGAGCTAGAGGGTATTATGCTCAGCAAAATAAGCCAGGCAGAGAAAGACAAGTATCAGATGATTTCACTCATCTGTGGAGTATAAGTACAAAGAAAAAACTGAAGGAACAAAACAGTAGCAGACTCACAGAACCCAAGAATGGACTAATAGTTACCAAAGGGAAAGGGACTGGGGATGATGGGTGGGAAGGGAGGGATGAGGAAAAAGGGGCTTCACAATTATCACACATAATGTAGCTGTGGGGGGGGGACACAGGGAAGGCAGTATTTTCAGAGAGGACAAGTAATGATTCTATGGCATCTTACTATGCTGATGGACAGTGAGTGTAATGGGGTATGTTCGGGGACTTGATAATAGGGGTCTAGTAACCATAATGTTGTTCAAGTAATTGTACATTAACGATACCAAGAAAAAAAAATTTCAAAAACAACCACAACAAAAAACTATGGCTGCTTATTTTATACATTAATGCAGCAGTTCTCCTTCACCGATGTACCAGCAGGGCTGTATGTGCTTTATGTGGGGCACAGCGACCCACTCAGAGCCCATCCACCCCTCCTGGAATCATAGGGCTTTGGTTTGCTCCCAGGGTCGCCTGGAAGCAGCAGGGCCTGATGAACATACATCCTTAAGATTTCTAACCACATGCATACCAAGTAGAGAAAATCATTGAATATTATTTAATTATTTTAATAAGACATTGGAACAAGTTTTGATTTATAGGTAACTGGGCTCATTGCACAGAGTGAGGCAACCTTCCTGTACGAAGCTGAGCCCATTGGTTTGCCCAGGACCCTCAGTTCCTGCCTGTTGTCTTGACACAAGTATTAAGAGCTCTTCTCTTCATTCTTCAGGTGTCACAGTGTCCGTTATGAATAGTTCCTTTGTTATAATGTCTAAAGATTATTTTCCCACTCTCCCAATACTTAGGTTGCCTTGAAGTTAGATACTTCCGACAATAGTCAGAAACAGAAGGATGGTGGTGACTACTCCCAAAGGGCTCTGGGGTTTTACCTGTGTGTCATACTCACAGTGCCTAAAATCCCATTTCCTACCAAACGGTTTACCCCGGAGGCATCCTGCCCATCTGCCTAGGTTCTCCTGGCTGCTCACCCCTTCTCCGCACACCCAGGTGGAAGCACCACAGTATGTTGTGCACAATGTCCTATCAGGATTTTCTGTTCCCACACAAAGCCCAAACAGGCCCTTGATGCAAATGTGGATCATGTTCGCCTTAAAGAGAAAACTTAAAGTGGATTCAGGTGTTCAGGATTTGTTCCAATGAATTCTGTGATTCCCTCTCATTTACCAGTGTGGGACTCTTTCATCTTCCTGTGATAAAATTTGGTGACAATTCTGGTAATAATATTTCGTTTTTAAAATCAGACTAACTTTTTTCTAACCAGCTTAATTTATTTTTAAAGTTATTTATTAAATTAATACCTATGAAACTGATGAAGCAATAATTAAATTAGTGAATTAAGTTAATTTAGTACTCATGAGCCTATCCTGATTTCAATGAATATTTTACTCAAAAGAAAGGCTTAAATCATATGAAAAATTTATGACAGTCTCATCTGAGAGTCATGAATATGGCCGCTAGCACCTGAAATTCCATATTTAGAGAAGTATTATTTTGGCTTTAAGCAAAGGCAATGCTCAGGATGGTCAAACCCAACCAGCCTTTGTGTTTTATGTAAGTTCACAATGTCAAAATAAATGGAAACACTGGCTATCCTTAAAATAATGTAGTGTGACTCGTAAGAAAGGCAATGACCTAAGCCCTCGCATCTCAGTATCAAACTTTCTGGCCTCACAATCCACTTATATTCTTCAAGTGTTCAAGATCCCAAAGAGCTTTTGTTTTTGTGGGTTGTATCATATCAATATTTACCATATTAGACTCAGTCTCAATTGCTGGGATATGAAAAGCCACAAGACCTCCAAACACCAACCCACATCCTGCTGGGCTGTGAGCAGCTGACCGGGCCCATCAGATGCTCAGCTTTCCTGAGATCACGACACCCCCACGACTTGTGCACCCTGCCTTTCTCACTCAGTGATATTGCTGTCTTGTTTTATTTGTATTTATTTTTGAAAATCCTGTACAAGTCTTAATTTCCAGGTAAAATATGTTTCCCATTAAGGGATTATGTATTAATCTATAATTAAGAAGTTTGTGTCTCAGGCCACTCTATGATAAAGGAGAAGATAGGGTGGGTCTATAGAATCAATGTCCTCATGAAGGGCAGAGAACGTCTCCCATGGGGACCAGAGCCCCAGGTTACAAACTGCAGCAGTGGCTCCGTGACGGGAGGGAGATCCTGGTGGCCGAGGCTGGTAGAGGAGGTGTCCTCGTTATTCAGTACTCACCATAGCCAGAGACATATCCTTTCTGGAAAGGTTACCCAATTAGTCAGTACAAGACTTTAATAGGGCAGTGTTCACAAGTGTTATACTCCCTGGCTAGAAACTCAAAACCCCAAATCCCTTCATTCCGCAATTTTGACCTATTACCTATAAAACTAAAAAGTGTTTTCCCCATTTCAATATTGGAGGTGTTGATACAGAGAAATAATGAAGGAACATTTTAGGAAAATGGTTTTGGAAGATGAAACTTTCCCTCAAGATAAGGCCATATCATATATATATATAATGAAGAATATATATTCAGTTTTTATAGTTACAATGTTTTGCCACATTTATTTTATTAAAAATTCAAAGTTTTGTTTTATTATAAACAGATTAAAGCATAATTTGTCTTCTTTTAACAAAAATTAGGATCTTAAGTTTGACACACATGATAACCTACTAGAAGCTAACAGAAGTTAGAAGTTGTTACAATCACTCTTAAATTAGAACATCAGAGCTGACCTGAACACATTACCTTTGTTGTGGCGTCAAAGCAGATAAATCCTGTGCTGAAGTCAATTGTGAGTCCCATTAGGTGACTTTCTAGCACACATGCGTAGGTCTTGCACTAAATAGAAAAGAAAGCACTGTTACTTTCCATGTGATTGACCTAATAACAGTATTAATAGCCAACATTTATCAAAGCTGTGTGACAGCTCCTGTAATGTTCTGTATACAATAGCTAACTTAATATCAGCAATAATTGTATAAGATATCACACCCTAATGTTAATGAAATAGAAACTGAGTGGTTTTTGACCTGCCAAGAGATACGCAGGCCGTTTCCAATCCTGCTCCATCCGACCTTGTCTTTACCTTGCACCACACTGATTCTCTCTGCTCTATTGGCTATAAAACTGGTATAAATGTTTTTAGGTGTAAGAAAGATTATGTTAAGTGTTATATCCTGTAGCTAAATATCACTGCATTTTCTGTAAACCAAAAGTGAATTATTAAAGATTAAGATATCACCAAAATTCTTGGCAGGTCAATTTCGTGGATATTATTTAAAAAGAAGTCTGAAGCACATACACAGTAACCAAGGCAAAAAAAAAATGCAGACTTAAGAGTTGCACAAGCTCTTCTCACTTAGCACAGCTATTTAGCACTGCTTGCCTATTTGTGTAAATCTATTCATTCTTCAGGAATCGACAATCAATGTCTTTCACAATGAGATCATATTAAATTCTAATTTTACTTATATAAATATTTTGGGAAGATTAGTAAAATAGAGACACTAAAATACAAGAATAACAGATATGAAATAACAGCTTGAGGCTTATATGCAACATGATGCATTTTTGTGTCCACAGGTCAGTTTTATTGTATTTAATTGCAAGCTGTAGTGGAATATTCAAATGAAGAAAAATACTTGCAATTCACACAAAAGGAGAGAGAGAGACGTAGAGAAGAAAGAAACCTATCTGAAGCAAATATTCAGTACCCATCCTCACATATTTATTTTATAATACTGTATATAAAAGTACATCAAACAAATTGCATTCTGATTATAATGATGGGTAAATGCTTCAAGCTGTCTTCACCAAAAAGCTATATATATTTCTTTCATATTCATTTCGAATTTGCATAGGAAATATGCAACCATGTTGAATGATTTATTTAGAGGTAAGTTTTTCAAAAAAGCAGAAAACAAATTAATGGGACTTATAAGTTCATTTTTGGGTGTAATTATATTACATGAACATCTTCCATGTGCATATCCAGCCATTACTGCTTAAAATTATATCAACAGTAAGGGATGTTCATGGCTATTTCATTTCCTCCATTTTAGACATAATTGCTTACTATTTCCAAATACAGTTGACCCTTGAACTATGAGGTTAGGGCTGTGGACCCTCACGCCCCACCTCCAACGCACTAAAAAATCCACATATAACTTTTGACTCCCTAAAAACAACCATCAATGGCCTACTATTGACCGAAGCCTTACTGACAACATAAATGGTTGATGAACGCACTTTTTGTGTGTCATATGTATTACATACTGTGTTCTCACAATAATGTGAGCTGGAGGAAAGAAAATTTTTTTTCAAATTGTCACAAATCTGCAAAATATGTTTGCATATATTTATGGAAGAAGAATCTGCACATAGGTAGACCTATGCAGTTCAAACCTATGTTGTTCAAGAGTCAACTGTATTGTTATCTAAAACGAATATGTCAGGTGAAAACACCTTCAGTACAGAACATTTAAATTTACCTCATTAAGTTCAGAATTACAAATTAAATTACATTGTCTTAATAATCAATGTATTGAAATATAGATATGCTATAAATTGAGACCCACTGAAATTTAATTCTGTAATTTATAACCTTAATAAATACTTAAAGGACTATGTTTGAATTATTATTTAATGTGTGTGTTTATTTTATTAAAAAAATGAATTACAGCTAGGAAAAAGCAAAAAATTACCTTTTTAAGAGAAGTTCATACTAGAAGCACTTTGAAAGATTTTTATACAATTACATATTGTTACACAACATTTGAAAATACATCACACATAAGATACTTCTTAATACCCTTTTGGATGATAGTTAAATGTCTATAGCTAGATAAAACATACATGAAAGAGTTTAAAATTATAAGTGAAGGAAATCAGTTTTTGGAAATGATAAATTTTTTCATTAAAAGTCCTATTGTGAAAGAGCTATATTAATTCAAATTGAAATATGCACCCATGTCTTCTACTATAGGCAAGCATTCCAGAATATAGTCATTACTCTGTGAATCTGACTGCACAGGGCAAGTACATAATAAATGCTCCATTTTGTTACAGGTCTCTGTCAGAGGTCAGCCACACAGCCAGTCTTTGGGGGACCATTCCATCCCATGGTCCTATGAACTGCAAAGGCTGACGGTTCTATGAAGTTTGATGTAGCTGTAACTTCACACTTAAGAAGTAAAGTTTAATAAATATCTGTTGCACACTATCAATGTACAAAATGCACTGCACTTCAGTTGGTAAATAAATTATCTACCCAGGAACCCATAATTTAATGTGGGGAATGAAGCAGCATGCATCCCTGTGATACCAGGTGCAGTGTGAGCAGACCTAAGAAAATGGACCAAAGAAGGTGACACTGCTGTTCAGAAGTGGGGTAATTTGAACAGGGTGTTGGGGAAGGGGTAGGTAATCCGTGGGCAGGGCAGACTGGAAGTCAGGAAAACTTTCGTGGGTAATGAGCTCTGAAAAAAATTTTAAAATGCTGTGGTTTTGAAGGGTAGAGATGAAGGGAAGTCTTTCTAGCAATAAAGAGCGTTCTAAGTGAAGGAAGAAGCCCTTCAGGCTGAAAATCAGGTGGTGATTGGAGAAACAGGAAATGGCCTTATAAACAATTAATTAAAATCATATCGTTTTCTATTTTAGATTTAAACTGGAGCAGATTCTAATTAAAATTAGAAAAAATATTTTTGACGAGTGGTAGGAAATAGCCTAGAAAACTCAAACTGTAAAAAGTTACATTTTTCAGAGTTATTACTATTCATTTAATAACAATGGCTAATTATCCAATGTATTTGAGAAGGAAGTCAAGACTCACAGAACTATTTCTATGCCAGTTTATAGTAGAACTCTAAGGGAATGGTCATGCATCTTTGGGAGTCTCTAAAATTCCAGGCTCTCACCTGTATCCGTTCCACTTCCAGAAAGGTTGCTGTTTGGAAGGCTCTTTCCCACTGGGCGAGGTCAGAGTCTAACTCCACAGAGAAGCAGAGGTCCTCCCCACACTCGGACTGCACGGCGAAGCAATGTTTCCGCCGGTCCAGAAGGTCACTGTCCTGATGAAAACCTAGAGTTACACAGGCTGGTACCCATCAGTTCATACAGCCAACATGGCCACACCTCAAGTCAGTGCTGGCCAGTGCAGGCCGAAGACACCCAGTCACACGATTATACTCGGCGACATCACTAAGTCTCCATTAGAGATGGTCACAGCGCCAAAACTCCAGGCCTCAAAGTCCATAGTTAATGCATTTCTTCTCTGTATTGACACCAAAGCATGTCCATAAAATAGATGTTAGGATTTCTGGCTTCAACTCGTATAGCTATGTTTAACTACCAAAGTTCTTTGCACGTAAGATTCAGTTTCTTACTGTACAAAGGGATAACATGCCATCTCCCTTTTCTCCATAGAAAGCTGTCAAGATGATGAAATTAATAATACTTTTAATATGTTTGCAAATTTTAAAGAAGTGTATAAGTATGGTATTTTTGGAGTTGATTTTTGTAACCCTTAAGCCATAATGAAAATATTCTTCTACCTGAGAAAGGAAAAATGAGTCTCGGTTGCCTACAGCAATCATATTGGTCTTTAAAAATACACATTTACTTTACTTATGTAATTGTATTTCACTGAGATTGACATGGCAATTTCTTGATCTTGTTAGAAGTTGTCAACTATGTTTGCACATCTGTTCGTATTCCATTTCAGAGATGTTAAAAGGTGAAAAAACATCAGAGTTGATGAAACAGCGTAATCCCATGCAATATGTCATAGAAAGCCTCTGAATGATTTGCACACTATACTGAAAATTGTCAAAGGTTAATTGATACTGTCTTTAACACCCAAATGTTAGAAAGAAAGCTCCAATTTAGAAAGCTTTTTTCAAAATAATCGCTATTTTATAAATAAATGAAAATTTCTTTTTTCCTTATTTGGATGCTTAAAATTTCTAGAGGAGAACTAATGAACAGCAGTTACTTCCCATGCCGTAAAATTCAGCTTTGATGCTTGCTGCCGGCAGACACTCAGAAAGTTTAAAGGAAGATACATTCTCTTTGTATACATTGAAAGGGGAAAATGAAAACACAGTATCTTGGAAAATATAGTCCAACGATAAGCAGACTGTAAAGTACTTTTTACTTTATAATAATTTGTGGGTATAATATCTAGGGAGAGTGACAATGACATATATTTAAAAAAACTACACAAATAAATATGTTGGTACAGGTTACTATAAGTGTACTATAAGTGCCATTCTAAGAAGTGAGAAAGTGTCCAACACCAAGATCGATTGGAAAATCAGGGAAATGTCCTGTGGGGTGTAAATTGTAAACAGTGGCAGAAAGAGGAGTAGAAGATGAAAGTTACAAGTGGAAAGGGGAGCGTGTCTGCAGGCGGAGGGGTTGGCACTGGAAAGAGGCCTGAAGCAAGAGCAGGAGGTACCGCCAGAAATCCAGAGAAAAGATGGGGGAGACGTTGAGAGCCAGGCTGGGAGAGGAGATGGGGCTTGGACAGGTCATGAATTTTAGACTTTACCATAAAGGTGATGACAAGGTACTATATTAAAAAGTGTTAGTAAATCTTCTGTTTGACTCCTATATTAGGTTTTTAAATTGTAATATTGGCACAAAAATTATAAACACTTCAGACTCTCCCAAAGCTTTACCAATTTTATGGTTTATTAAATTGGCTTTAACTTTCCTTGTAATATGAAATTGTGATAAAATAACCAATGTCATGAATAGCCAGAAAACTGTTGATATTTTTCCTTCTTATAAATTGCATGTTGCCATAGTATCTTAAATTGACCTTCAGTGAAGATTTTGTTTTCTTGGCAACTTAACTCCTTTACTCTTTTAAGATGCATTTTACCATTTTCTGTTACATTACCTAAGCACTGAAGCTCTCAGAGACAGAATTCTCTAATGAACTCTGCAGATGTAATGTCATCATCTTTGAATACCTGTAGTCATTTTTTATTGTTATTTATAGATTATTCTCCTGCACCAACTCACACTACAGCCTCCGTGCGTCCCTGGGCATTCAGGCCTCCTGGTTAGTGAGGGAGACAGTCTGTGCCCCTGGGGATTTATGAAAAGCCACTGGAGGATTTGCGGTAAGAAAGGCTCTTCTCTGCTTTGGAGAGGAGATCAAGTGAGGTGGAGGATGGAAAAACCACGTGTCAGCGCTCTTTTTAGAAGTTTAATGAAAAGTGACTATAGCCTGTTTTAAAGACCTGCCTGGAAATAATCATCCAAAATGCACACATTCCTCTCCCTCTCTCTTTCTGCATTGCTCATGTGCATGTGGTAAGAACACAGTGACACAATAAGAACATAGGCTGTCACCTCAAATGCTGTCTGGATTCGGTTCCCAGCTCTTCTGCTTATTAAGATGTGCTGGTAATATGACATATATACATTTTTAGCTTACTGGCTGATATACAGTTCTTTATTAATGTTATAAGTTTATATTATTAATGTTAATATTCAATAAAATGAATATATATGTCATTCCTAATCTCTACTTCTTTAACTTGCTCTGTGTACACATCGTTTTCCTTTCAGCAGAGGGTGAGTTTGGCCTCAGTAGAAACAATAGCTTTCAGAATAATCTGTGCTCCTTGAAAACTATCATTTAGTAATGGTAATAAAATAATAGCTACACATATCATGAACACTGTCTTTGTGCTTTTTTCTCATTTATGATTTCTCCTTTAGAACTATCCTCTAGTTTTTTAGATTTATGTCCGGTCTCCTGGACCCTCTGCGTACTAATAACCAAATACTGTCCTTGCTGGGGTCTGTCTCAGATTTAGAAAACACGATTACACAAAAGCAACATATTACAAATATGTGTACTAGTCATGTTCATATTTTTTCTAAAGTATTCAGAGTTCAATGGGTATAATCAAAGTATATTTTTATTTAAAAAATAAACTGTATCTTTAGAATAATTACTAGCTTGTAGACATAAGTTTTGTGTTGTACTTAAACCATGTACGACTAAAGGCAAAAGCCACTGAACATCAGGGAGTCAGCCTACTGGCAGAGTGTTCGCAGTCATAAGTGTGGTTTCTTTCCTCCATACTATAACCGCTGTGTTCAGTATTTGCGATTATGGCAGGTTACTTGTTTCCCACTTTTTCAGATACACTTATCATTGTTCTAGTAATAGCAGTAAGAGCTATTTTTTTTTCAGGTTCATAGCATTTGTGGAATTGAAAATGAAAATGAAAAAGGGATAGACTGATGATGAATAAATATTTTTACATCACATCACTATAATAAGCATAATTACTTTATAAGCTATGTGACTTAACTAATATGTTTTGATTGTTATGTTTGCTACTGTCTCTTTTACTTGAACTTACAGTGAGTCAGGAAGTCACTCAATCATTAGGCATGGAGTTACTTAACACAAATGGTGACTGTGAATGAAAAAGGAGTAGCAGGCCTAGGAGGGATTCTTCAGCCACATATAAAGATTTTTATTGTTTTGCAACTATTCTAATAATTAGAACTGAAAAGAAAAAAACATATCAAAATTCAGTCTCGCCAACAAATTTTGAATTAAACTTTCAGGAATAATCAAGTCTCTACAAGGGACTTGGGAAATCTACATCAAGTCCTGAACAAAAATGATAGTTTTAATACCATATTACAATACTGTTTTTCATTTTTATGAAAATATTATCCTTAACTTTGTTGTATACTAAATATGAATCAAATATTTTTAGGAACATTTTCCATCAGATTTTAGAAAAAGGAAAGCTGGGAAATTGACTCAAAATATTATAAATCTGATTCTATACATCACAGAATGAAAAGGACATTTGTGTATTATTTAGCCAAAATGATCTATGTGGGAAAATAATTTTTTTAAGTCATATTAACTCAATAACTCTAACTTCCACTTTCTTTTGTGCTATGTTAGAAATATATCAAAAGTAAGTGAAAGTAATATACATAAATTTGAATATTTTCATTTTTTATGGCTATGGCAGATCCTGAGGTATAGAAATTACTTTTCTATTAAAATGTCATTTACTGCCTGCCAGAGAAATTCTTTTTAATATCATTCAGTCTTTAAGTTATTACTTGTATATTCACAGGTAAATCTCATGACATGAAAAGTAAAGGAAAAAATTTCAACTTCTGAAAAAAGTGTAAATAAATATAGTTATTATTTTAAAATTATTTAGAATAAAATTCAAGATGTGAAACTAAGTGAACACACTGTATATGTAAATCAACTAATTTTTCTGGATTTTAGTTGGCTTATCTGAAAATAGAAGGAATAAAACTTCAAATGTTCTTCTTTTTAGGAAACTGGAATCCCTGATATAATCAGACATAATAGTAAACTTCAGAAAAAAACATAAAGCA
The DNA here is from genome assembly GCA_029783875.1 of Phataginus tricuspis. Classification (NCBI taxonomy): domain Eukaryota; kingdom Metazoa; phylum Chordata; class Mammalia; order Pholidota; family Manidae; genus Phataginus; species Phataginus tricuspis. The sequence goes on from JAQQAC010004068.1 coordinate 6,054,951, forward strand.
GATGTTTCAAGTACAGCTTCTAAATTAATCATCATGATAGGCTATAAAGTTCACTTCCCTGAGGAGAGAAATAGGTCTTGGGCATTTTCTGGTCACTCCTCCACTTCAGAAGCTGTTTGGCCTAGCAATTAAGAGGACAGTAATTTGGGGGTGACTCAGTCTAAGTACAGATGCAGTTTTACCACTTATTTCCACCTCTTTTAGAATCAGTAAAGAAATTGGTAAAAAGCCTCAAAGCTTTTTGTAAATTTGTAACTGCCTGAAAGGTTCTTAAGCTTAAATGAGTTGGTACATGTAGGTCATTTAGCAAAGTGTCTGGTACCCATTAAGCACTCCATAATATTGATAACCTCACATAATAGCATTAATAATCCCAATATTCACCATCATTAATATTGACTATTACTAAAAAATTGGATTAGACCCAACCCCAAATCAGGTGTATGTTCCAATCCACACATAAGCACACACATGCACACACACCCTCTTTACTCTGTAATGTAGTGCAACAGCTATGGTACAGCGTTATATACAGAGATTCAGGAAGGCTCCGTCTTTTAATCAAATTAACTAATAGCATTCACAATGAAAGGGAAACATTCTTGCCAGAATTGATTATACAGGCAAATTTGACTCTTTTGCCATTCTCTAGGTATTTTGTGTGTAGGGTATATATTTTCCCATACAGGTGTGTGAATTCTGCTCCAGCTTGATAAAGCTTCATGAATGTTAACCCTGATCCCTGTAGATAATTTGGTTTTTGTGCCTATTAATAATATTATTTTCCATCTGAAGAACATCATATATATTAGAATTCTTTTACAGACATTATCCTACTATCTAGTCTATATTTGAGAAAATTAAGGCTTGAAAAGATCAAATGCCTTCAACAGGTACACATACTGAAAATTCAGTGATTCTGAAATTTACAGGTAAAATATGTTTTTAAAGAATATACCCACCATTCACCAATTTTTCTGATTTTGGTGTTAGAATACATATTATAAGGCTAGTACTCTCAGCCTTAGAAAACTATGGGTGGGGAGTGGTTTAAACAAGGTGGATGTGGCCATAGCAAAGTAGTGTTTTTTTTAAAAGGACAAAATTCTCCCTAGCAGCACTGCTTTTGGCACTGGAATTTACCTGATTCAGTTGCAAATACAGTAACAGCTGATGTCTGGGAGCAAAACCAAGGTTGTTTTCCTGTGGCTCAGTTAGGCAGGGGACACAGTGACCCCAACCACCCTCCTCTGCGCAGTACTGCCAACGACCCCTTGTTTGAATCTATCCTTCCCTGATGGCTGCAATGGCTCCCTCCCTGGATTAATATGTGGTAGGTTCACTTTTCCACAGGATATTTAGGGAAGCAAAGCCCTACTTAAAAAAACAAAAACCAAAAAACAAAAAAGGAGCATTTCAGACAAGACAACTAGTCCATGTGGAAAAATGATGTGCACTTTCAAAGGGACAGTGCTTTTTTATAGAGCAATGTTTTTAAAAGGTGGGTGGTGTATAAACAGAATATAATTATCAAAAGAATCCTTTTGTCCTTGTATTTGATCTGCATTCTTGATTTCTTGTTTAATATACTTGGATCAGCTTTCATTATTATTTTGATTGATATTATCATTTCCCCTACGATATTATTATTGAAACAAATAGAAGCTTTACTACTATAAATTAGCATTACTAAGACCAGAAAAGAAAACAATAAATGCACAAAACAATAAGATTAATTTCTTGTATTATTAAAAGAGATGACTTTCAAAATTGCCTATGGAGATTAATGGTTTTAATTAATAGTTATGAGTCACCATCCAGATTTCAATTCTAATATTTTACTTCTGAAGATAATTACATCATAGCAAAAAAACAAATCCTTCAAATCCATGCTTAGAAATCCATTGGAAGAGTATATGGTTTTCTAGAGAAAAGGCTTTCCATTAAAAATCCATATATTTACTACTTGTTATTATGAATGTGGATATCATAAGGTTATAAACAGCAGGAATCAGGCTGGTCACTGGTCCTGCCTTCAAGAAATAATCCAAAGAACCCCACCTATAAGTATCTTGGAAGAATGTAATTCCAATACTTAGTCCTTAATACTTGGTATGTGCAGACTATTTATCAATCTTCTAGTATTCCTTTTTTGGAAACCAAATCTCTCACTCTACAGTTTACACAAATTTTTTAAATCTTTCTTCAGATGTGATTAAAAACAAGTGGTCTCTGTTTTTTTAAAAAGTAACCTTTTATATCCTTGAGGACAATTAGCAAGTTGATTCTAACCTATCTCTTTATAAAACCAAATGAAAGCAAATTATTTTACCTTTCCTCATAGGTGCTATGTTTTAGCTACTCAATTATCTTAATATCTCTCCACGGCAACCTCCCCAACTTTTGTCTGAGCCCTCAAGTAGTAAAAGCCATCAGATAGCCAGAATGGATCTAATGGATCTCACCCACTGGAGCATAAAGAGAATTGCTGTGTCACCTAGAACATATCCTTCTGCCTATACACCTAGTGTGTGTATCAGTCCTCTGTCTGGGAGACGTGACAAGGGCAGGGCATTGTGGGAAGTGGTATCTGGTTAGCAAACTTCTCATGCAATGTGTTCAACTAATCGTGCACATTCTGTCAGATAAAAGGGAAGATGTTGGGGAAAACCGCTCAACTAGTACTCACGGAAGCAGGTGACGTCTTCGTCCTGCCTCTGAGGGCTCTTCTAAAGAACGACCCAGAATAAAACAGAGTGCTATTTACACGCCAGTCCCATTAGATGCTGTATTTTTGCTTCTAGTGTTACTTCTTTGAAACAGATACAAATGACTTTCAATGGTGGTGACACCGGGAGCCGGTGCTCTCTCAGAGCCTGTGGACCCTTGGCCTACCCTGATGTCCACAGTAGGTATCTAGCTGATGCTCAGCTGGAGTACTGCGTGCCTGCTCTATGCCTGGCACTGTTCTGGTGTGGAGACTATCAACGAGCGAAGCACAGGACATGACTGCCTCATGGAGATATGTTTTGAGTGGGGATGAGTGAAATCATTGAGCAAACAAGAAAATGTTTGACCTAACATGCCAGATGCTGATAATGTCTGTTAGAAGCTTTGGGAGTGCTGGCCTCTGGGGGCACTGACATTTACATAAAATGGCAAGAAAAGGACTCTGTAAGGAGGTAACATTTGAGGAGAGGCATGAAGTAAAAAAGTCAGCTGTCAAGATATTTAGGGAGGATGGTAGCAAACTCAAAGACCTGAGGCTGTCATGTGCCAAAGCAGGATGGTGGGGCTGGGCAGGTGGCAGGGCCCTGGAGCGGCCAGGGAAGGTGGTAGGGGTCCTACAGTGCCCTGCAGAGTCGTGGAAACTTTGGAGTTTACTTTGAGTCAAACTGAAAGCTATTAGGGGGCAAGGGTTAAATCAGAAAGCAGACAAGAAAGATAAGCCTACTACAGGGGAGATACAAGGGTAACCAGAGTCATGGCAGCAGTTTGGGATAATTTTGCTCACGCACCAGATAACGGCGCGTGAGGTTTCAGGTGGACACCGCGTTTCTGGACATGAACAACTAGAAAGTTCAAATGGCCATGAGCTCAGGTATGCAGGGGTGGGGGGGTATGTTACGTTTGGAATATCTGTTAGATATCCACGGGGAGGCATCTAGAAGGCAATGGACACGTTTGCTTGGAATGCAGGGGAGAGTCTGAGTAAAGTCAGAATTACTGGAATGAAAATGGCATTTAAAGCAATGCAACTGGAAAGTGGGAATATCTAAGGAGTGAGTTTCCGGGAAGGACTATTAGCATTACTTGATCATTATGAGTAACTTCTGGTCCTCTTTCATTTTTCTGTATAATAGTGCAAAAATCAAAACATATTTCAAGAATAAATTTCCTTTCACACATACAAAAAGAGCATTATTGTCATTTTTACACATTTCTGTTGAACAGAAAACAGGTTATATGTTATATATAAGTACATATAACAATAATTTAAAACTATATAAAGGCAGCATATACAGAATGAAATACTTCAACATACATGTTGTTGTTGGAAAATAGACATTATGAAAATAATTGAGTATGGTATAACTCAGTGTTATCACCTATACATGGAATAAAAGATATCCTTTTCTCCTTTTGAGTGTAATTCACTACTATTCCTGGCATTTAAAAAAATAGGTGCCCTATAATGTTCATAGAATCAGTTAATGTTTCCACATCCATCAAAGATAACCATATAACCTTTATATCTCTGAGTTTATACAAATAGAAAGCATGAAGGTATTCTTCTATCCAAAATAAGTTTCTATTTCTGCACTAAAATTTGATCAACTCTTAGTTAATGCCTCTGACTAATCTATATATAGCGTTTGTTGTATTCGATCTCAAATTATCAGATTAATAAATACATTCAGTGTTAATTTATCTTTTGTTTAAACTAATGGTTATGACTTTTGCTTATTGGAAAACATCTGCCCAGAGAACAGAAGTATAAGATAGAAGACAAACCTAACACAATGAAGTTTAAATATGGGTTTAATTTTATTATTTTGTGTTCGCAGATCCCTTAGGGTCATTGTGCTGGGATGTCAGTGCTGACAGGAAGACTGCCCAGCAGGCCAGTTTCTGTTGGTGGGAGCAGGCTGGGCTGGAGCCCTGAGCACACGCCTGGCTCTAATCTCACCCGCGGCCTCATGTCTACACTGCAGCCCCATGCTTTCAAGTCACCAGGGCCCTAGGATGTTGTCTTGAGGAGACCATAGGTCAAACTGGAGGCTGGTGAACAAAAGAAGTAAAAAAAGAGAAGTGGTTTGGAAGGGCACTGGGGGAAGTGGAAGACACAGTGACGGCCGTCGGCTTCCTGGGCCCAGCTTGCAGTGCATTTCCTGCATTTCAGGTTAAGCAAATTTAGATCCTCTCTAAGCAGGAGAATCTGAGCATGATACATAATAAGGACAACACTTCATGGTCCAATGAGAAAAACTGACTCTATTATTTTAAGTGCTTTGATGACATTCACATAATTTTACACTCTGTTTATTGGCCAGCTGAAGTCTCATCAGCATTTTTGTCCCTAAGCCAAGAGGCTGAAGCCCATGAAGAGTATGTTATTCCCGGCATGATTTTCAAATTCTATAGAGAACATCAAGCCGAGAATACTGCTGGATTCATTCTGTTTGAATTGTCGCATTAAGTAAGTCTTTAAAATGAAACTGCCTGTTAGATACAATACCCTTTGTGAGGAAGCTGTCTGCTCTGCATGCCCTCCTCCCACTGGTGTACACGTTAAACAGATGGATCAATGAGTTGTAGGAGTTGCAAATGATAGAATCAATTACTCTCAAGAGAATTCTTGTAATTAAGGACAGTGGAGAAAGAGCAGTACCCTGAGGGTCAACCATCCAGTTATATTTCCATTTCTGCCGTGGACTGTACACATCTGGCCCAGGCAGTGGATGGCACCCAGGCTCCCCACTGCCCAGACAGAGGCATCGGTGTGTGACTTCCATATAGGATGTGGCTGCTGAGAAACATCTGCCACTGAATACCAGCCTCGTCTGTGGTCTCCGGGACCCTTCCGATTTCTCATTCTATCATGTATGTGGTTGTGATGGAGCAGATACCACACCCAGAGAAAAGTAACCTTCAGGAGTTACAAAGAGAGTCGATTTCTAGTTGACCACCAAAGAAATGAGTCTGTTATCTTGATTTCAAGCACTCACTGTAAAGACTGTCCTCTGATGCCAAGGATGGAAGGGACATGCCACTCAAATACTTTCTTGGACTAAAGTAAAATTCATCTTGGTCTTTACATTTGCCGGAAAGTCAATATCTCCAAAGCACAGCAAACAAAATGTGTGTCTATATATCTATATCTCTACATGTCCTTGCAAAGGAAACCATTCAGAATATGGGCATGGGGGGCTACATTGAATAAAAATAAAGGGGCCACCCTCGTGGGCATGACTGACATCACTTTAGGTTGACATGCTTTTTAAAAGCAATTTAGACACAGAAACTAACATTATCACATGTTTACTAAGAGCCCTCTCTTAGCATGTTTATGCTTACCAATCACCCTAGAGGCAACTATAATTATACTTCCTGATTTAAGGGTGAAGATTCTCAAAGATGATTAAGTAATTTATCCACGATATATTGCTGGGAATTATTGGGGCCAGAAGTCACACCCAGGCAACCTGATGCTGCTTCACACTAACATGTCACTGTTCTTTCTCTCAACCAACTAAACTAATAACCCTGTTAATACGACATTTAGAAACTGAGTAATAATACTACATAATGAATGACTGAAGTATGTACACACTTTAGAGAAACAAAAATAAAAGTTCAAAAATGATCTCTTGAAATAAAAATCACCATAAATATACTCCTAAGAATTGTCTTAGTTCCTATTAAGCCCATTGGCTGTTGTTCAGAGTAAATAATGATACAGTAAGAGAAGGAATAATTTGTATAGTCATGCTATAGCAAAATTGAACTGTATTTCATATTTTGATAAAAATATAATAAAAAGTTAGCAACTATTTCCAAAACATAACCAATATCTCCAAAGCACAGCAAACACAATGTGTGTCTATATATCTATATCTCTACATGTCCTTGCAAAGGAAACCATCTCACAGAAATGCAGCATTTCTCTCTCAATTACTCTTTGTTGGGCACAACAAACTGGAACCCTATAATTTTCTCGATAGTTTAAAAGAAATTAGGAATAAGGTCAATTTTGACAGGTTCCAACTATTGATGGATATAACTCCCAAGGTAAAATGTAAATGCTCCTAATTAACTGCTTAGAAAAATATGTGTTAACTGAAAATATCGCAGATATTTAGGAACTTGACCGATGACTCTTTTTCTTACAAATGTGACATAATTGTAAAGCTGCCAAGCTGAAAGGGAAAACAACAACAACAACAACAACAAGGAAATCTAATCACATAACTTATATCCAATACATCAGGTTCATGTATGGCTTAAACAAGCAAAGCATTTGACTCACTCCAAAGCACATTTCCAACAGTATGAATGACTTGATGTATTTAAAGTCAACTTCAAGACCTATGAGACCATACTTCAGGTAGAGGCCAGTGAGGACAGAGAGCAGGCACAGATCTGAAAGCAGGGCCCTCAGGTTGCTACCACAGCAGCAGAGTGGCTGCCATCTAGATGACCTCCAGCACTCACTTTCTCTGCTTTTTAAAGTGGATGGTGAGCAACAGGTCTGATCTGTTCAACTCTTGAAAAGATACAAAAGATAAATAAGAGGCAGTGTTCAGTGTATGTTGCTGAGCTTCTATAAGAAGTGATATTTATCACAGAAATTGACACCATCAAAGAAAACAGGAGCAAAATAACAACAGTTTTGTTAACCCAATAATGTGTAATGGCAAACTTGTGGTTAATAATAATGGAATAGTGTGATTGGGGACTGTACTATCTGCCACTGTATCATAAAGATATATATACACACACATATGTATGTGTGTGTGTATATATATATTTATTATAAACCAATGTTAAGGAGATTTCAACATTTTTCTGCAATATTCCTTAATGAACAAAGGCTTCAGAAGGGGCTGACACCTGTTTTTCAATGGCATTAAAACTATATTTTCACTTTTAAAAACAATAATGTAAGGGTTTTGAAAGTCAGTTTTTAGATTTCATACAATACTAAATTTGCAAAGTAGAACATTTCTGTAAACAGAAATCCAAAGGTATTAAGTCTAGAAAGATTAGGGAAAAACCAAAAATAGACCTGAAGGAATTTACACTAATAGGGAATTACAAATAATTCTCTTAAGGGATGAATCTTTGAGATTTGCACCAAATTGATTAGGGCTACAAAACCAATTTTCTAGATTTCTCTGTACACAAACGTTATGTTCTGACTAACTGCTCATTCAAAATTTTCTTAACTAGGGAATTATTACAGAAATATTCATTTTAAATACTTTACAAATACTCAACCTATTCATATTTTATGAATAATATATACATTTCATTTGGAGTGTGTTTGGAAGATTTTCCTAACATAATTATATTTTCATATTTTATTAAAATTATTGGAGTGAATTAAAATATTAGAATTTAAATATTTTCAGCATGATAGTTAAGCTATGCTTCTTGCTTAGATTGTACAGGAAAAGAATTTCTGCAACATGAAGTCATAATAATTCATAGGCACTGCTCTTAGACCCATTTAGATGGGGAAGGAATGCTCCATAAATAGATATTGAAAAAGACAAAAATAGAAAACAAGAGTAGATATTTAGAAAATAAGAGTAGATATCTTTTGTGTATTAGGTTCTTAATGACGAGATATGACTGAATCCTATTACCACATCCCATTGCTAAGAGATTGTTTGGCTTAAGGATCTTGAGTTGCTTTAAATGCTTCATGAAAACATTTTAAGTCTGCAAATTTTATAACAAAGGACAAATAAAAATTTTAGAAATCATTGGATGTAAAATTATTTAAAATATGTGGCAAATGTAGGCTTTGCTCATCCCTGACATACAAAATGCAGTGCACATGGTATGATTTAAAGAAAAAATAATAATGTATGAATGATACTAAAATGTGTGCCATTACAAACGAAAATGACCAGAATCTTCCAGTCTGAAAAGAAAACAAAACAGGAGAAAAGTATTAAACGATGATGCCTTTGAGTTTGCAAGAGCAAAAATATGTCAATAAAATACATTTAAAAAATGATATTTAATTAATTAATACACTGGGGCTTTAAAGATGCCTTGGAAAAATAGAAATAAGTATTTTAACAGTTTTAATTTATAGAACTCCAACATCAGAATGGGTACACCCTAAAACAATAAATCCAAGAAAATGTTATTAAAATAACAAAAATAAAGAATAAAATCATGATTTTATCAATGCTGGCCATTGTGTTTTATTAAGAAAGGAAACTGGATTTGAAGTAGCTGGCCTTGGCATTATGGAGGACAGTCACATTCTCTGTGGTAGGTCTCTCATTTCTACAGACAGAGCTCAGAGTTAAATATAACAGTTCTCACCCACTTCAGCAACCTTACTTAGGAATACAGCCCATAAAGCTTCTTAAAAATCACTCGGGAAATGTAGTTCTATTACCAGAGGAAAAAAATTAAAGCATATTTTAAGAAGCTTAGATTTTAGGAAGTGATTACTTACTTTATGGCAATTTAATTCTCTAGTGGGACATTAAAAACCTAAGAACTGTAATCATTTTTGTGACAATAAAATATAAAACAATCAATAAACTTTTAGAGTATAATTAAAAAAAATGAAAACTGATAACAAATATATTCAAAGAATACAGACACATCTTTTTACTAAGATAGTCTCCCTAAGAAACAGATTTTTTCAAAAGTGGTAACTTCAGAGTCAACTAGAATCCATTAATACTTGTCATTGACATGATATTTTACTGTAATTCTTCAACTAAATTCTTTAGAAGATTTTTGTCTCTAACAAACCATTAGCACTTGATATATTTTTTCTGTTGTATCTTCATTTACGCATATTGTATATTTGATTATTTTTGCTTTCATTTGAATAAGATTACTGTTCCTTGAACAATGTGGGGCTTAGGGGTTCTGACTCCCCTGCACAGTCAACAATCCACATGTAACTGTTGACTCTCCAAAAATTACTAGTATACTACTTTGGACCAGAAGCCTTGCCAATGATATAAACAGTCAATTACATGTATTTTATATGTTATATGTAATTCATATTGTATTTTTAAAATAAAGTAAGGTAAAGAAAATTTTTCTTCAAAGTATTATAAATCTCCAAAATTTTTCCAATATTTAAAAAAATCCATGTATAAGTGGACCCACACAGTTCAAACCCACATTGTTCAAGGGTCCGTGGTGTTAACAAATACATTCTAATTTTGGAGCACCTCTTTTCTATTAATCCTATTCAAAATGCTATTAGTGATGGTAAAAGGAATGATAATATTGGATTTAACTTTTTAATCACTAATACAATAAATATGAGGTGCAGGAAGTCACATTTGATAACAAAATATGAAGGCTATGAATAAATCCACAAATATTTATTTATGATAGGATTATTTCATTATTTTAATTTGACAGAACTTTTTTCCCATTTACCTCTTTCATTATTCCACTCATTTTAATAACACATTTTAGTTACTGTGTATTTGAGCAAAAACCTAATCAGCTCTGCCTCAGAATGTTCATTACTGACCAGGCTGCCTTTGGGTATGAGTTCCTGCATGTACACTACGTGAGGCATGTGCGTGTTTTCCATTTTGTTTGTTTTACAGGTCTCATTATTTAGCAAGCCCTGAAATGCAGTCATTTCAGGCAAAGAAAATTTGCATGTAAATTGCAAAGATTTACTTCTTGAACCATTTTATAATTACCAATATGATCTCTCATTACCCTCCACCCCTCGTGATTGTGTGTGCAGTTTTAGCAAACAAGAACATTACGCTAGTCACCCATTTATCTACAATACAACCATCAAACAAGGAATTTAACACTGTACATTGTTCTCCGGTCCTTAGACTCCATCCATATTTCACCAGATCAGAAACTCCTGTTGCATGGAGTTGTCTTATCTCTTTAGTTGCCTTCAATGGGAACAGCTCCGGGGTCTTTCCCTAACTCTCGCGACCTTGACATAACTGAAGATGAAGGACAGTTATTAGACTGTGCCTCACTGAGATCTGTGACTAGATTAGATCACATCACACTAGATTGGATAAGATTACGTTGGAATTCCACATTATTACATTAGATTAGATTGGCTGTTTCCATACAGTTATATTCTGTTTATAACAGCTTTAGCAGGAAAGTTGCAGACCTGACATTCTTTTAACTGTGATAATCTACTATCATCCTATCAGTCATAATGTTTTCGATTTGTCCCATTAACTTGTTGAGGCTGTTCTGCCAGCCTTGTGCCCTGTAAAGTTATTCTTTTGTCTTTTATAATTACAACCAGTCCTTTGTAGTGAGGCATTTTGAAGCTATGTAAGTGCTCTGCTCATTAAATTGTCTAATTATTTACTTATTATTATGAAGATGGAGTCATGATTTCCTACTTTATTCACTGGATTATAATCCATTACTATCATTATATATTTTGAAGCTCAATTTGTTCCAGGTTTGCCCTTGTGTCCTTGAAGGTGGCTTTTGTGTCTTTTGACATGTCTCTGACATTCTTGGAGCAATTCTTTATTTTCTGGGAAAGTAAATGATTTAACCTTATCTTTTTCTACAGAGCTCTGTCTCCTTGCAGTGGAGAATGGTGATAGGAAAGTGGCGCTGGGCAGTGGGTGTGCTCTTCGCTGTGGGCAACCCCAGGTACTCTCGGACAAGCAAGTTCTGGAAGTACACACACACACACACACACTCACACACACACACTCGTGTACATGTGCATAAGCACATGTATATTTCTATAGCTAACTGTATATACACTGAGAACTGCATTCTAATACTGCTATTTCTCATCAGCAGTACAGAGTTAAATACAGTCTTCTTTCTCTCCCTATTTGTAATCACTTCTTGACAGTGAGCAGTCAGGCTCCCATTTTGCATGCCTCACAACAATCTACTTAGTTGACCAATCTCCCTCCCTCACTCCACATCTCCCCACAACAAACGAAAGCCCTCCTCTCTCAGCCCAGCTGGGTTGTGGTATTTTGGTATTTTTTCTGAAAATGATTTTAGAAGAATATCATTGTGATTACATCAATCACTATGCATATTTTATCAAGAATTTAAACTTGATACACATAATGTTAGCCTGAAAAGGAGTGTTCTAAAAATTAGGAAAGTAAGATGATCTTTGAGAAAGGCTTGTCCTTGCCCCATGTAATGCTAGCTCTGAAAGAAGCAGATTCTATGGATTTACAAACGCACACGCCACCACCTGTCAGAGTTTGCTTGCCTAGTGCTATTAGGAGGTGCATTTCTATGAACAACAACATACAATGCAATTATTTTGAATGAAGTCAGATATTCTATGTACTGCTCCTCTGTGTCTCCCCTGTATGATGGGTTGACAGCAAAATTACTACACTTGGGCTTTCACCTCATGCACATAGCCCTGTCCTTCTCTCACTAGGGAGAATCTGACCATTGGTATTGACCTCATAAATCCAGCTGTAGGGTGAGATCCAGGCTACACGGGGATACACGTTGATATGGCAAAGTTGTTGTTTTCATTTGAAGAGATGATCAAAGAACAGTTTCCCAAAAACATAAGAGGGAAAGGTACTGAAGCGCTGTATTAGTTAATAAAAATATAATGTACTTTTTATACATTCTCCAATGTTTGTGGTATTTGTCAACTTTCAAATGATTCTGTATAGTAAATTTTCTCATTCTACATATTAACTTCCATGCCCAATTTCCTAGTTTTGCATTTTTTTTTATTAATGAACCTCCAAAATTGAATAAGTGACAGGTTCCACAGCATCTGGACGCACCCCTGTTGCTTGGCACCTGAGGGCCTCTAATGGTGAAGTGCAACCAGTGCTGAGACAGTATGTTATCAGTTAATTATCTACAGTATTGGCTTTGCCACTTTGCATAAAATATCCATTGACCATCCTGCCTCCTTCTTCTACTTTCTAGAAAAAACAAAACAAAACAAAAAACATAATTCCAGTTTTTGTTTTTCCTTTTTTCTCTACTCTCCATGCTGTTTTGGGTTCCTCTCCAGCTGTGCAATCCTAAACTGGAGACATGTACCTGGAGCCTGAGATGCTATCAGACGTGTTGGCATACAGGCCTGTATGCCGCTGACTACCTAGAACTGAGGGGTGATGTGCGGGTGGTGCATGCGCCCTGCGGCTTCAGGCGGGAGTGCTGGTGTCCCCGGTGGCCCACAGGAGTGGGATCCCCCGCTGGGGGAGGAGCCGCCCGGAGGGGAGCAAGGGCAGGGCTGCCGGTGGGCGTTCACGGGGCTGAGGGACTTCATAAGCAGGAGACAGGATAATCACCTCCGAGCGAGAACAAGAAGTATGTGTTGACTTTGAAGGAAAGGATGAAGGTTTATCATAGGTTCTAGCAGATTAGGAAAGAGGATGGATGAAGAAAATGCCGCATGATTGTGAGGCAGAATTAAAGGCTTTCTTAAAGTCCTAGTCTGCAATTCAAAGCACGGTGTGTCCTTTTGCAGCTCCATTCGCTGTCCTGCTGTGTTCCCAGGGAGCCAGTCCTCTGAAGGAACCAGATAAACAAGGGCAGTGCGAGGGGGCCTGGCCTCTGCAGGCACGCAGCCATCGCACCTGGGCTGAGTGCCACCTGCCTTTCTTAAACCATCTGCTCAAGATCCTGTCCTCCGCCCACCCCCAGCCCCCAGCCGGTGCCCTTGTTTGGAACGTGCATCCTCTCCGACCAGGATCTTCACAGCAGCCCTGGAGCACCCCCACCAGCCCTCCCAGGCCCCCTCACACTGCAGTTAGAAGAGCATTTTTAAAAGGCAAATTCTGTCACTCCTCAGGCTTCAAATCCTTCAGTGGCTCTGGTGTTCTCCAAATTCCTTATGACTGTCCTTTCACAGTAACTGCACAGACCTCACAGCCAAGCAAATCACAGCCACCTGAGTGTTTTGCAGTTGTCTGAATGATTTATAACCTCTTGGATATCTGGGCAAGTTTACACATTATTTCCTATGCCCAGAACACTCCCTTCTCCTCCAACTCACCAAATGCTGGCCCCACCAAAACACTCTTCCCCTGTTAACTCCTTTAATAATCATTTAGATTTCAAGTTTGTGTAAAGCCTCCTTCAGAATTCCCTTCCTGACTTCCCTGGTGAGCTAGGCTTTTGTGAGCTCAACCCTTCGGTAGAATTGTACTGAATCTCTGTTACCCAGAGGAATGCTTGGCACGTAGCACTTAATGAATAAATCAGTGAAAATGCATGCACAAATCAGTTAATGAGTTGCTAGTCTTCACCACAACCTATACTTTAAAACCCCCACTGAACAGATGAAGAAATGAAGTGTATCTGTGCCTGACACATTTGCAAAGAGTAATGCATTTAGTAAGAGTTGCCATTTGTTGAAAGGTCTCTCTTATTCTGAAAACTTTGCTCTCACCACCTAAAGGCTTCCTCATTCTTATTTCTTTCCAATTTATCAATGCTTATACTAACAGAGAAAGAGAAAAAATATAGTATAACATTCAAGAGCACAGATACTGGAGACAGACTACAACATTCTAAATCTTAGCTCTGATGTTTACTAGCTATGTGGCCTTGAGCAGTTGACATAAGCTTTCTCTGCCTCAGGATCCACAGCTGTAAAATAATAATAGCTGCCTCCTAGTGATGTTGTAAAGATTAAATTTTATGTAAAGCACTAGAATAAAACCGGGCACATACATGTAAACTAAATATACTGGCTATTATTGCTTCATTTTTGTTATTACTAGGGTAGCTTCATATCAGAAGAGAGAGGATTTTCCCCAGTACTGGTCTCAGGCCAGATGTTCTGTGGTCCAGATCAATGAATTGTGCCTTTAAATTTGCCTTATTGATGGATTCATTTCTGGACACAGAAGTCTATAACTCTTGTCACTTGCACAGAGCTGTTCCCTCAGAGAGGCAGAGGGCTGGGTTATAAAGGATGCCCTTCAGAATTGCTCCCCAGACCCAACTATCGGATACTGGGCACTTTGCCAAGTCAGCCATCTTCCAGGCACTGCTCCGTTTGCAGGAATATAATCCCTTCAGCTCTGCGGCTCATGTCCACTCCTCTGTCTTGTGCTATATGAAATTTTCCTTTGGGAAAGAGAATCCTCAAAGGATAATTTTGTATGTCAAATGTACATCCACGAAGCATAGAACATTAGTGTGGTACCCATTAGTAGCAGGAGAGCTTTCTCATTTCCATGTAACAAGTGGAAGTAGATTTATACTTTATTCAATGTAAGAAAATATTTATCTCCAGGACTCACTCACCTACATAAAACTTTTCCCAAAGCAACTATAGAGACTTACAGTAAATTTTACACAGAGAGATAAATGAGAAGTGCTCCTTGATTTTAATCTGGGCAGAGCGAAAGTGCAGGGGCACTTCCGGATACTTCTGATAGTAGTATAAATTGGTATGGCTTTTCCAGGAGGCAATTTAGATATATAGACTTAACATCTTGAATATTATATCAAAGTATGTTCCACTCAGGATTTCCAAAATTCATAATTCAGATTCGAGGAAATAACTTGGAAGTTACATAAATGTCTGTGGTCAAAGATCCATTCTGTCTATCCATTTGTTTTTTGTCCCTCTATACTTAACGTAATGTCTGTGTCACCCTCATAAAGAATAAGTTCAATGAAAACAGGGACTTTTTGTGCCTTTTTGCCAACCATACAAGTGACTGAAGATTACTTGACATATAGTAAATACAAACCATGTAGGTTGTATAAAACAAATGGGGAAGTATCTAAATGACAAAATTAAGAGATGGGCTAAAAAAATATGGCCAAATGATGGGATACATAAAATCTACCAAAAAGTCATTGTTCTTTAAAATAATATTGGCATAAAAAAAATCTTAAAACACATTTTTACGTAAAAAAAGCAGATTACAAACCACATAATCTAACTTTGCAAAGTAATTTTAAAAACAGAAATAAAATATTGAGTATTTATATGGAATCAGACATAATTCTGATTCTCTTGCTTAAAATTGTCCTTACGTCAAATATTAAAACAAACTGAATTATGTTTAAATGTTCAAAACTGTTTTTTTTTTAAAGAGGGGTTTATAAAGACCATGCAGCTACTTTGAAAATGGTTTACAATGAACTTAAGTCTAAATAAGGAGAAAGACATACCTGTTGGATTACTAGTATGAAAAAGTTATATTAATGTATGGATAAAGAATGGACGATTCGTTAAAGCTACGACTTTCTGACTTTCTTTATCTCTTCTTTCTCCCTTTCTGCCTCTCTCCCTCCCTCCTTCCTTGTTTCCGCCTTCCCTCCTCTTTCTCGTTCATTCTTTCTTTTGAGTTCCACTAGATTTTGCTAAAAAAAAATTAGTGATAAAGCTATCTTGTTAGCCATTTTGATAATTATTTCAAAAAACTGGAGTTGGGTGATCTGTTCCTCAGATACTGGTACATCCTGTAGGAGCCGCCAGCGCCTTCTCCCCCAGCAACGAGCTCAAGTAGAGCAGAGTGTTCCCCCACCGTCAGGCCCGCAATAGGCCTGAAACCATGCACACCATGAGCCAGCAATGATTCTTTTCATGCAGCCCTTGCCCGTTTGTGAGTGTCAGATTCAATCTAGGATTATTCTGTATGGAAGAAAAATTATGAACACTTTTGAGCTAATCATATATTTTTATCTCTCTGCCTTCAGACACTTTTGATACATTTTATTATGTGTAAATGTTCCAGCATTTTCCACTCTACTGAGTCTAACTGAAAGATAAATAACTGACATAAAATGCAGGGAACTTAGTTCTCCTTGGTTACACAAACAAGGTTAGCTTTAACAAGGATGTAATTATCAATCTGTAGTACTTTCAAGCCTACAAACCCTAGAGTAGAAACTGAATATAAATTAATATTTATGTTTTATAAATGATTCCCATTTTAATTCTTAAAAATAGCAATAGAAGCCATTTGGAATTTTACAGAACTCTCCTACTGCAACAACTTTCCTACTGTAACAACTGGGCTCCACAGAAATGTAATTGATTCAGGAAAGCTGCAGATTCTTCTGTATACTGAGAGAGAGAACCTGAACCTTAGGTGAACAGGACAAAACTTTCTTTGCATATACCTTTATATTTTCTTGATTTTCTATTTCCAAGTCTTACCTAAATCTTTTCCTTCTCTATTATACTAATCCAAAAAACAATGATAACTGAGGTTTAAATTCAGAGGTATTTCCAATTGAACTTTCTAATTCTTCCTAATGAACTCCAGCCAGCTTCCCCCTGTTCTCCTTCCCAGACTGAAGGATGGCAGAAGCTGCTTAACAACTAAGCCAGTGTGAGGGCGCCTATGTATTTCTGTGCATTCTATCTTTATATATATATATATATATATATGTGTGTGTGTATATACATATACACGTATATATATACACACATATACATATGTCACTTGTTTTTATGAGATTCTTATGCTGAAGAAAACCCATTTGAATTTCACTTCTTATTGATCATACCTTGAGAATCTTGCACATAATTTCATAAACTGAAAATGTTTTCTCTGCTCGGGTCCAGTCCCATGTTGTCACCTTTAAAAAACGAGAAACTAGCATGTCATTTGTTTTAGAAAAAGCCCCTTTTCCCTCTTTATTTCACTTAGATAATGCATAAGTGCAACATTCATATACATACTACGCGGTCTTTTATTGTGGAATTATTCTCATAGTGGTCCATATGTGAAGTTTTGTTTTCCTCTATTCTAAACTTTATCATCATTTCTCTTCCTCTTTCAGCAAAGGTTTTATGTTACATGCAACGGCCTCCATTTGCCCAAGTCTTGACATATTTTAAATAATGTTTGTATTCTGTACATGTAATATTGTTTTCTCAGTTTACCAGCAGTTACGTAGAAAAAACGCTGTTATATATCAACACTGGCTTTAATATTTTTAAGACAAAATTTATATCAGGAAGTCATTCCAAGATATAAATGTAACATTGTAAAGACTCTGGACATTAAATGAAATTGTTTCACTTATTTTTATTTGAAACATACATTTGTCTGCCCATCATAAGAAATATTTCAGAGTAGGGATATAGCAAAATGTGTAAATACAACTGGCTTTTTCCTGGCTTTCTGGTGCTTTAACTTTGTGTAGACATATACATTCAAAATAGCAGCAAGTTGGACTTCAATAATTCCAAGATCCTATGTGTTATTAGATCTGTAAGACAGTGATGGGCATTTGGTCTTGATATTCAATAAATATTTATTGAGAATCTACTGTTGTGTAAGGTACATGCTTCCAAAAACAAGATCTTAGGTACAATCAGTACTCATATATATTTAATACAAAGCCCAATGACTAGAATATAGAATATCAAAATATTATTGATTTGATTTAGACACTTCTGCCACATGGATAACATAGTTCGGTTGTCAGAATGTCTAAATGTCTAAACCGAAATGACTTCTGGACTTTTCAAAGCTTATAAAGGAAATGCTTAATACCAACATACATGTTTAGCAAGACATTTTCAGACATATTTGAACTATCTTCTGTATCTTCTTTTCAAAATATATTGATAGTATACTATCCATTATTGCTAAGTTGGTATCATTCCTCTTGTGATAATATGAGAAAAAATGTAAAACGTTGGACAAAAGCACTTACTGGAGGTGCCAGAAACTTGTAAAGACACGAGCCTCTCAGGGCCAGAAATGTCGGACAGTACATGCGGTCTTGCAGCGGGTCCTGCTCCCGCGCTTCACACCATCCCATGTAGACGATCTGCAAGGAAATCAAATATAATCAACCATTAACACACGTCTCACTTCAAATGTCTTATGTGTGCTTTTTCATATCTTGTCATATTACAATTCTAATAAAATTATCAAGTTAACTGATGCAAAAAAGTGCATTAACTAGATTGTGGGGAGCCGTGTTGGGTTACTGCTTGACATAAGTGAAGCCATTTTATGAACTTCCTCCATCTTGTAGAGAACTGTTTATTCTGTAACTTTTGTCCTTGTACAAGTTGTTTTGAAGACGTGAAGGCCTTGAAACAGTGATCATTCCTGGACTCCTAGAAGGGGGAACTTGTTTAAGAAAGCAACTCTCTGTATGATAAGGAAGTGGTTTTGCTGTGTCACCAATAGCCTGAGATTTTAACCTTTAAGCTTTTTGCCTCTTCTTTGCTGTTGTATAAATATAAGCCCCAGAATAAAGACTTTGGCTTTCTGCACCGACAGACTGCCCTCCTGTGGTCTTTGCATATACAAACCCTCGCCCCCCCACTCACGTACCGTTCGACCCTGACGGCTGGCTCCGGCACTAGATTTACCTTCAGCAAGTAAATTTCAGCCACTCATTATGGTTTAAGCTATTTCCATCAGCACTTAAGTGTGTCTTGCTTATGCAGTCCCAACTTGGCATGAATCCTATCTCCCACTCTCTACCATTCTTATTGTGAATATATTTCTTTGTAATAGAATTCATCAATTTACCCCTTCAGTTTCCTGGATAGTGACGTTTTACTTTCTGGGAACATGAGCCCAGGATAAAATATTTAAGTGGGTAAAGGAGACAAGTCAAAGAAAGATACCTTATGTGATTACTACTAGTGTGGTAACGATCTCTCTGTTGTACCTGACAGGGTGGGATGTTAACCTTTCTGGTTTTAGTCACCAATCTAAGATGAACATAGATTATCAACCATTAGTCATTTATCAATTGACAATGACAACCCTCTTTTGCCTCTAGCTCTGAAATATGGGTGGGTCCATTTCTAAACAGAAATCATATGAGATAAGCCATTCCTGTTTCCATCATTTGATTATTGTGAAGCTAAAGCATGTACATAATCATATACTAAATGAGCATTACATTCCTGACAATATATTTAGATGCCATTTTATGCATCTGTTACTGCAACTCTATGTAGAAGTATCGGGGAGGATATTTCCCCCTTCATGTAACTTATTTTGTTTTTATGGTTGGCAGAATGTCCTTTCTTGCTCCTAGATTTTCCTTTTGCAGTGGGATTTGTTATGACTAATGAAATACTAATGTATGAAATACTATGAAATACTAATACATGACACAAGCAGAGTTGGAATTAGTGCTCGTGCTTCTGAAATTACCATGACAAAAAAGCACACCCAAGGTAGAAACATGTGGAGCAGACCAGAGGCCAAACTGCCTCCCGCATCCAAGTCCTGCCAACTCCAGCCTAGTGCCTAATGCCAAACAACTAGCTCACTAGCAGAGTGAAATAAACACTTAAAGTAAACCTACTTTTGGGATTGTTTGGTTACACAGCATTTCTATGCTGATAGCTGACCTACAACAATGAAAGAATTTAGAGTGTAGAATTTGAAATAAGATACCTGATTTCAGATCTTACATTCTTTCCACTGTATTATATTCATTCTCCAAAACGACTGCATAGCCTGTTATCTCATTATCTCAGTTTGTTTTACAGTAATCCTCTGAGATATAAAGACCCTGCTTTAAAGAATTAAGAAATTGTGATTTAAGTAAATTAGCTTAATAAGTTCATCAGATTTGGTAAAGTTAGAACTGGAATTTGAACTGAGGTTCCCTGGCTCCCTTAACCCTACTGGGTATTCTCTCTCTCTCATAGATTACTAATATATGCTTCGAAATTTACAATACCTTGGAGCTATTCATATAGACTTCATTACTTAACAAGAATATAATAAGAACTACGTACAATAATGAATTATTTTGTATTGTTTATATAGCCAGTTAGATACAATCAGGTAACATCACAGCTTTAAAAGAATATGAAGATTACTACCTGACCATACCATAAAGGAAAAAATGACTTGTTAACTATGGAAGTATGTGTAATTTTTCAGAATAATGGAGTTAAAATATAGGATATGTTTGGTTTCCATTTCTAGTTGTGGTATATTATGAAATTCATACAATCTGCTAACTGAAGTCACCTTGGAATACAGGGGAACAATTATGTTCAAATGTATTTAAAGCAATAGATATTTTAGATGGCATTAAGAAATTACCAGGAAACCCCACAGTAATATGGAGAATGGTAGACGTAAATACAAATGTGGGACAACTTTTGCCTAGGGGTACTTTCTAAAACAGAAGTGGTCCGTTAGAGACTGAACTGCTTTTTTAAGCCTTACAAGTTCAGGGCGTAATGTTCCTGTTCAGGATCCTCCACAAGGAATGGCCTTAGTGAACATGTTCACTTCTGTTTACCTAGTAAACATGTTTCAGATCGCAAGTGTCTGCATGCTAACAGCAACGTTGAAATAGAAGTCATTAAATCTTTTCAGGAACTACAGCTCAGATTTAAGCCATCCAGATGGCTCAGAGAATATCATCCCTGACATGATTGTGATGACCCTAGATTACACTTGTCCCAGGCTCCTGGCTAAAGAAAATGGAAATCTTCTTTGGATGATAGTAATATCATCTTGAATCTCAATTTATTTTCCTAAAAACTGTGCCCTGGGCATGATAAAATAACTAAGAATATAAGGGTGAAAACGATGACACACATGAGAAGAAAAGCATGAGTAACAAAAACAACAGACATTGGAACTCAGAATTTAAGTTATCTGATATATAGATATTATCATTTTCAGACATAGACCTCAACTTCCCTATGCTTACAATTTACAAAGAGATGATATAAGTTTGAAACTTTGTCTTGAAACTCAGAACATCTGACATTCCAGATTATAAAATATACCAATTAGAAGCTAGAGAAATACATATTTTAAAAAACATATAGTTGAAGTTAAAAATGGATTAAAAGCATCTGAAGAGGGAATTAATAAATTGTAAAATGAAGTAGTAGAAGATATCTAGAATTATAACTAGAAAGACAAAATTTGGGAAGAACAGGGATGAGAATAAGAGACAAAGCATTATAGTGAGATTCATATAACTCCTTGATTTAAGTCCCAAGCAGAAAGAAGAGAGGAGATGGGCAAAAGGTATATTTGAAAACATGATGGTGAAGAATTTTCCCAAATAGGTAAAAAGGAGTCAATCTACAGAATCAGGAAATTAAGAACATATTAAAAGTGGCTAGAAGGCAGAGAAAAGAAAACAAAACCTGTATACCTTCACAGAAGAACAATTAGATTGATAACTGATTTCTCAACAGAAACAATGAAAGCCCAAATACTAAGCCAAATAAACTTAAATGCATAAGAGAAAATAACAGCCAGTGTAGAATTCCATACACAGAAAAATTAACTTTCAAGAAGAAGGTAAAATTTAGACTTTTGTAACATGTAGACATAGAATGCTAAAACCAGCACTGAAGGAAAAGCGAGATGAATTATTCAGAGAAATAGAATGTTAGAAATACAGAGGACAAAGGAGGAGTTAAAAGGTTGAAAACATTTTAATGATTTGTTACATTACCATATGTTAGTCTATATTTGTTAATAATTACAACATGACAAGAACAGCTGTGGTTAAAAAATCTAAGTTCTTCGTGCTGTGTGTGAAAATTACATAAGTACTAGTTAACATTATGTCAAGGATACATTTTTTAATATCTAAAGTAACTATTTCAGTAATAGCAATGATCTCTAAAATAACTTCTTTGCAAAAGGGCAGAAGAGAGTAAAATAGCAGTTCTGAAGCTTTTTGGAATAGCACCCCTCAATATTCTTAAAAATCAAAGGAAACCTTGAAGAAATTTTTAAGATGGGTATGTCTTTAATATTTACTATGTTAGAAAATAAAATTATGAATTTAAAAATATTAAAAGTATAAAAAAAATCCACTTTAGTGAAAGAAATGAAACTTCAAAATAAACTGAAGGAAAAAGTCAAATATTAAAAAAGACTAATTCAAAAGACAATGAAAAGGAGATGAAATGAAACCGAACTGACAAAAACTATAAAGTACATAGTAAGACAGTAGAATGTGACCCTATGGTAGTAACCACACTACAGGTAAACAGAATAAATGTGTTCTCACAAAGATTTTCACATGCACTGAGGAAAAAAACAACCTCACACACAAAAAAACCCTATATTCTATCTCTATAAGGTACATCTGAAACACAAAGAGTACAGAAAGCTGGTAAAGAATGGAAAAATGTACCCAACAAACTGAAACTAAAACAAACTGACCTAGCAATACTACTACCAGAAAATGTAGACACACAAGAATTGTTACTAGAAATAAAGAGGGACATTTCATAATGATACAGTGTTAAATCTACAAAAGACATGGAAATGCTGAGATTTCATGTTTGATAACATGATTGTTTAAGCCGTAAGTCAGAAACTGACAGAACTACAACAAACTAAATGAACAAATTGATAATCGTAGCAGGAGGGTTTAACATTATTCACTGAACTAATCAATAGTAAAAAATCCACCAAGATGTAGAGGTTTTGAACAATACAGTTAGTAAAAATGTCTAATTGACATTTTAGGACACAGGACTCAACAAAAGTTGAAGTGCACATTCTTTTTAAGTGCTCTGGAAACTACAAGAAAATATTATATTTGTGATGATAGAAATCTCAAATAAGTTTTATCATTCAAGTGATGTGCTGTGCCCTAAATAGTATTAAATTAGACAGCAATAGTCAAAGATAACTAGAATACCTCCCTAACCAAATATTTCCAAGTTAACCAATGTACTTCCACATGTCAAAGGAAAAATCACAAAAGACATTGGAAAATATTTTGAACTAAAAGATAATGAAAATATGATGTATCAACTTGAAAGATTCACAAAAACTATTCTTAGAATTTTAATCTTTCATGCATTTGAAAAGTCTGAACATCAGTAATCAAGGTGTTAGAAAAGTTTAGAAAGAGAAAGAGGGAGGGAAAGAGAAAGATCCAGAAACATGGTAAAAATATAGAAAAGAAAGTTTTGAAAGTAGTCATCAATGAAATAGAAGAGAAAGTATACAAGAGGTATTCAATAGAAACAAAAGTAATGTTTAACAGAGATAATAATATGAATGCTCCTGAAGGAAAATGCCCAAATTACTAACATCCATAATATCAGATCCTACAGATATTATAACCATTTTAAGAAGATATTATAAACAATGTTTTATAAATTAATTAAAATTTCAATGAAATATATTAATTCTTAGAAGAATGTCAGGATGGACATATGGAAAAATCTTAAAAGTGAACAACAGTTAACAATCCTATAGTTATTGAAATAATTTGATCTGTAATTTAAAACATCCCCCTAAAAAAATCTTAAGGTCCTGGCGAATTCACCTACAATCTCTTCTAAATGCTTAAGAAAAATAATCCAAATATTTGTAAAGTCTCTCAAAGAATACAATGAAAGAGTGATTAGTTCTCAATTCATGAGGTCAACATGACCTTAACACCTTAACAATAAAGCTGACCATAATATTCATTATGAAAAAGAAATTTATATTTTTACTTTAATAAAAAGGTGTAAGTTTATTAATCAAATAAATGCAGTGATATTTAAAAGCATCAATATAATTCATAACAAATAGAATGAATGATTAAAATCATAGGCTAATTTTTTAAATTGCCGAAAATACATTTATGAAAACCAAATCTTTTCATGACAGTCTTAAAAAAATCAAAACAGAAAGAAACTTCTTAATTTAAATAAATATTTTACATAGAAAAGTAATGTTCTTAGTGGTGAATTGCTGAAGAGTATCCCCTTGTCAGTAACAATATAGGAATTCCACTGTTATTAAAAATCAACCATGAATCTGAGATTTTACCCAATGTGGTATGAAAAGAAAAATAATGGTAGGCTTAGGAAAGAGAGAAGTCATCACTTTTTGTTCATAATGTGAATTTGTATATAAAAAATACAAAATAATCTTCAAATATTTTAATTAATTAATATGTAAGTTTATAAATATGCTGATATGGAATTATAATTCAAGAATAAATTATATTACTAAATATCTCAAACAGTAATAAATATTTTAAAAGCAACAATAACAGTAGTATGAAATAAGAAAAAAAAGACAAGCCAGTAAAAAAAAAATTGGCAAGAATATTAGTGAAGCATTTCATAGGAAATTTTGGCTATTAAAGTTGTAAAAATATTCAAATTACAAAAATATTCAATTTGTAAAAATTTCCATCAAAGAAATGCAACTTATTTTTTTCCAAATTCTTGGAGTATATTTGAGAAATAAAAGTTATATGTATTTAAGGTATAAAACATGGTATTTTGATAAAGGTACACACTGTGAAATGATTACCACAATCAAGCTAGTCAACATAACAATCACCTCATACAAACACAATTTTATTTTCTTTGTGGTGAGAACACAAAAGCAACTCTCTTGGTAAAATACAGTATTATTAACCATAGTCACCATACTGTACATTAGATTTTTATAATTCATTCATTCTACGTAACTGAACCTTCATACCATTTGAACCAACATCCTCCTACTTAGCCTCTGGCCCTAGAAAACTATCATTCTACTCTTGCTTTTATGAAGTTTGACATTTTAGATTCAACACATAAATTAAGTCATACAATCTCTGTCTCTCTACCTGGCTTATTTCTCTTAGCATAATGTCCTCTGGGTTCATTCATGCAGTCAGAAATGGTAGGACTTCCTTCTTTTTTTAAGGCTGAAAAATGCCCCATTGTGTATATATATATATCACATTTCTTCATCCATTAATCCATCAATGGACACTTGACTCACTTCTTTTATTGGCTATTGTGAATAATATTGCAATGAATATGGAGTGCAGGTATCACTTTGAGATACTGATTCATTTCCTTTGGATTATTACCCAGAAGTAGGATTGCTGGGTCAAATTGTGGTTCTGTTTTTAATTTTCTGAGGAATCTCCACACTGTTTTCACAGTGACTGCACCAATTTACATTCTCACCAGCAGTGTAAGTGGGTCCCTTTTCTCCACATCCTCACAATATTTATCTTTTGTCTTTTTGATGATAGCCATTCTAATAGGTGTGAGATAATATTTCACTGTGGTTTTGATTACATTTCCCCAATAAATAGTGATGTTGAACACTTTTTTCATGTACCTGTTGGCTATTTGTACATCTTCTTTTGAGAAAAATGTCTATTCAGGTCTTCTGCCCATTTATTTTAATTGGGTTGTCTTTTTACTATTGAGTTGTTTGAGTCCCTTATACATTTTAGATATTAAACCCCTCATCAGAAATATGATTTGCAAATATTTTCTCCCATTCCATAGTTTGCCTTTTCGATCTTGATTATTTGCTTCACTGTATAGCTTTTTTATATTGATGCAATCACACTTGCCAATTTTTGCTTTTGTTGACTATACTTTTGGTAACTTATCCAAAAAATTTTTTGCCCAATCCAATGTCAAGGAGATTTTTGTTTGTTTTATTCTAGTGCAAAAAGGAAATTAAGAAAATAAGCCCATTCACAATAGCAACAAAAAGTATAAAATATTTATGAATAAAGTTAACCAAAACAGGGAAAGACATACATTGAAAATTATAAAACATTAAGTCAGGGAATTAAAGAAATCACAGATAAATAGAAAGACATTTGTGTTCACGGATTAAATGGATTCACATTTTTAAATACCCATAATATCCAAAGTGACTTACAGTTGCAATGCAATACCTATCAAAATCCTAATGGCATTCTTTACAGAAATAGAAAAATCTTCCTAAACTTAATATGGTACTGCAAAAGACTGTAAATGGCCAAAACAATATTTAACGAGAAGAACAAAGCTAGAGGCATTGCAATTCTTGATTTCAAAATATATTATAAAGCAACAGTAATCAAAACAGTAAAATATTGGCATAAAAGCAGACACATAGACCAACGGAACCCATAGAAAGCCCTGAAGTAAATACATGCATTTATGATCATCTGATCTTTGGTAAGATGCCAGGAACACACAATGGGAGATGGACAGTCTCTTTAGTAAAAGGTATTGATAAAACTTGTTATCCACATGCAAAAGAATAAACCTGGACCCTTATCTCACACCATATACAAAAGTCAACTCAAAATGAATTAAAGACTAAATTTATACAACTATAAGAAATGTAAACTTAAAACATCATGCATTTCCTATGTATATCTTTCAAAGTGGCTAAAATTAAAAAGAAAGTGCCAAATTTTGGTGAGCACATGTGTAATATTAAAGCTTATATATAAATGGTGAGAGTTTGATTCTTTACTTCTAATATAAACTCAACACAAATGTGTATATATGTGCATAGAGGCACATGTACAAGAATGTTCATTGTAGCATTATTCTTACTATTCTAACTCTGTACTGTTAGTTTAAAATATTGATAAACTATGTACCCTCTAATACATTCTATAGATGACTATAGTAATAAACCATGAAATAAAAAATAATAGCATAGAGGAAGGGAATTTAGTAAATTAGTTACATGAAATGACAAAAGAATCTCACAGAATATAATGTAATTGAAAGAATCAGATACAGAATAATATATATACATTTACATATACACATACATATGGTTTGATTAAAATAAACTATAGTGTTTTGGAGTTCCATTTTGGTTGAAAAAAGTACTATATTTAAAAGCAAGACAATCATTATTCAACTGTCAGGGTGATGTCTCTTTAAGAAGAGATCATGCTGGTTGTGACTGGAGAAGAAGGCAAAGTAGAAAAAGGGTCTGAGTTGCTGGCAATCTACTTTTCTTGACCTGGATTGTGTTGATAAAGGGGTTTGATTTTGAATAATCAAGCTGTACATTTATGAACATGGGAGTGCAGATATCTTTTTAAGAACTGTCTTCATTTCTTTTGGATATATATATATACCCAGAAGTGGGATTGTTTGATTATATGGCAATTTTATTTTTAATTCTGAGTAACCTGCATACTGTTTTCTGTAGTGGCTGTGCCGATTTACATTCCCACCAACAGTGCATGAGGGTTCCTTTTTCCTACATCTTCTCTGAGGTTTGCAATCTCATCCTTTTGATGACAACCATTCTAACAAGTATAAGGAAATACCTCATTGTGGTTTTGATTTGTGTAAACTTGCCTGTTTCAAAGTGTATGTGTAATTATCTGAAAACATTCCTGATACTGGAAGCCTCTATTGTGTAAAAACACTTTAGTTCTTTTATTATTTTAAAGTTTATTTTATTTTTCATGATTATTTTTCCCTTTTTAAACAGACTTTATTTTTTAGGGCAGCTTTAGGTTCACAACATGACTGAGTGGAAGATACAGAGATTTGCTTTTTCTCTGTATTAAAAGGACAAATTTTCATAGATTACTAGTCTACTTTGAATAAGAAATTGTGAACAAAGCTTTTTCTTTACCTTTAATTTAATCTGCTTACAAAAACAAACATTCTATGTTTTGTTTTCATTATTTCTTTGATTGTTTAGGAAAAACAAAACAAAACTGAGTCCTTTTAATATTAAAGGAGCTAAGGTCTTTTACAATAATTTAACATTCCTATATTTGCCTATTTAACTGTCACTGAAATAGATAGCTATTATTTCACAGTCACCAATGATCCTATTTCAACAACTGTCTAAACCTTTGGATATTTTTGACAAACTTCCCAAAAATCAAATTGTAAATGAAGTCTTTTACAAGATTGAGCTAACTGGGTTTTCCCAGAGGCCCCTGGAACTTCTCTTAAGATATGTTTTCCCTCCTTTTAAAAAGAGAAAAGTTCAGCTAACTAGGTTTATTCTGTATGTTGAATTACATAGGAATCATTGTCAAATAGGTGATGCTAAACCTTCTTAGATTATATTTGTGTGGATATTTGTGTCATTAGTGTAATTGTCCCAATAATTGTATGAAATTTCTAAAATATGGTTATGTCCTAAAGTAATGTTAACACTTGTAATTCTAGTTACTGTCTTAAAGTGCATGTTACAAAAATAGCCAAGTTTCTTAGTCAGTTGCACTATAGATCTCTTTCCTCAGATCTTTCACCAAGACCATTTGTAAGTCTTTTATCATTTACAGACGGTTATCGGTTGACTCTGACGCTTTTACAAAAGTGTTCCTGCAGAAGTGCTTCATTTTTAAGGAGATTCAAGGAAAGGACTTTTGATAAGTACAGTTTTCTGATGACTCTAAGATTGTAAAACTGAACTGGGTAACAATTTCCAGGACTAGTGGAAAAACTGGATTCAAGAAAAACAAGAATCAATAACTTGGGACTGGATGAACTTAGGAAGATTATTATCATTTTTATCATATTATCACTTTCCATTTAAAACATTGTTGGTTCTCTAATATTTTTCTTTTCCAGATTTTTGGAAACCTTTATTCTCTTTTTCTCTTAAGCTATCAGAAATCTGGTAAGGTACATCTTTGTGAACAAAAACAAAACATTTCTTTTCTTCTCCCATTTTGATCCCTCCACAAGTCAGAAACTTTGGTGAGTATTATTATTTTTATGATAATATAGTTGTTTGCATTTGCTCAATAAGAATCTGTTTTCGTTTTAACAGGATACAATAGGAAATTTTGGTCATATCAACAAGGCTTTGCCTAGAATGTCATATCTGAGGGAATGTTATAGACTCAGATATGACCACTTTTAAAGAACTAAGATTGACTTTACAGAGTCAATGAACCCCTCAGAAAAACTCCCTAGCACCTTGCTTACAAGGCCCCAGAAAAGCAGTCAAAAAGGGCCATGTGGCTAATCACTCTTCTTGCTGCACTTACATAAATAATCAGGCCAAGTTCAATGCAAACAACTTAGCTTTACTATTCAAAAAATTAATGTAATTGTAGAGAGAAGTTAATATGTTTGCACTTCTGTCTATATTAGATTTTAATGCTATTAATTCTCTTCAATGTTTTGTTAGAAACCTGTAAATTGGACTGGATCCAGAATTTTTCCAGTTTCATCAAAAATCGGTCTATGACTTTCCAAACGAATGTTTCCAATTTCTCCTGCTGTCCTGATTTGGAGTCATGAAGAACAAAGACTGCCCTTGAACCTCGAGAGGGACTAGATCAGGTCCTCCTTACCAGCTAGGAGCCAGACTTCAGGGCTGTGAGCCTTGAGTACACATCTCACATCTCAAGAAGGCTCCTCCTGACATCTGGTCCTGTGCAGATGCTGGAGACCTTCAAATCAAACTGAGGAGGAAGAGAAGCAGCTGACATAGAGGTAGACTGCTTCCTCCAAGACACAGAATCAAGACTTCATATATTAACAAAATACAAAGTTTTTTTCTCCTTGTTCTTGCCTTCACTCTGACTTTGGCCTGGAAAGATAATTCCATCAATCTGTTTCTCCCAGTTATTGCTAAAGTGGGTAATCTTTGCCTTTCAGACTGCTGCATTTGCCATCAAAAACTGTCTGTCAGCAGTGCCACCTCCGTGTCAGTGATTTGTGCCCTAAACAGGATTTATCTTTGTGGTACTATCACTACCTTAAGCCTATGAAAGCCTGGATACTGGGCACATAACTGTTCATTGCCTCCTAGGTTATCCACCTGTGTCCGTAACTTTTCACAAATGAACTGAGACACTTCACTTCCTCTGGCAAGACCATATTTCCCTGGTAGGAGCAAATTTTAGTGGGAATATGACCAGGAACCTCTCCTTAACACTTGAAGACACTACTGCTAAGATAACTGCTGCCCCGCAAAGATCCCTAGACTCTTTGGCCAAAGTGTTTTTTGCTAGTATGATAGCCCTTGGTTATCTTTTAGATAAGCAAGAAGGTATCTATGCTGTGGCCAACACAGCCTGTTACATCCAGATTAACATATCTGGGGGAATTGAAAATCACTTATATAGAATCAGTGAGCAAGCCACTTGGCTTAAAAAGGAATGTGACCTTTAACCTGCCACCCTGGACTTTCCTGGTCAGCACTAGGGAATTTGGTGGCAGTGGCAGGGCTGAAGGAGACTTCAAAGGGTTTCAGGGACAATGAGAAACACAGTAGTGGTACCTGCAAATCCCTTTTTGAGTTCACTGCCTTTCTCAATATTTCTGAGGGCCAGGGAAATGATGTACCAGATGGAATGGTGTTATCTCAATGCTTGGAGATGGTCCCCAATGCTTTAACCTTAACAAGATATGACTCTAAGAACAGGGAATGCCTGAGAGCCCCTCCTATCTTCCTTATTATTCAAATGTGGCTTCTAGGTTTCTGGTCTCTACCTATCATCCTTCCCACCCCACCCCACCCCACCCCAGACATGGAACATGACTCCTGGAAAAGGTACTTCCTGCACTGAGGGACACAAACAGACAAAAGCATTTCAACCGAAATGAGTGACCTGATGCTTGATCAGTGATGCCTTCAGAGAAAGATCTCGATGAAAAGGAGGAAATGTGAAAATGAATAAAGGAAACCTGTCTTAAGATGGAGTCAAGAAGCCACAGGAAGAGCTCTCATGCATGCACCACTCATCTCACCTTGCAGAACCAGCTGCGGAAGGACGATTTCCACATGCCTCAGTAAGAGCAGGCTGTCCACCACTTGCAGCCAGTGAGAAACCCCCACAACCTCCAACCCTCATTCTGCAACACTGAACTTAAGCTCAAAACAATCCTCCCCAGTTTGCTCCCAGAATCTAACAGAAGTTGACCTTCCCTTTGGGTCTTCAGACTTGTCTGTGGTTTACCAGTTGCTTGTCTTGAATTGCCATGCCCCTGATACTCCCACATAAACTCATCTTTGTTCAATTAAATTACCATTTGTTTTAATTAAAGTTGAAAATATGTATCCCTGGTTTTTGGATGAAAGCAAAAGGGAGAGTATTTAAGAATACAACATAGCCTATAACAACATACTCATAAAAAATAATAAAATTGAAGCAAACCACAAATTTTTGCAGCAATATACAGCATATTAAGTCCTTTACATTTACTAACATTGGTTCACAAATTTGTCTCTTTTTCTCAAAGTGAAGACAGAGAGCATGCGTTTCTGATCTCCCTGTGACCCTGTGGCTCCTGCTTTATCAGATCAGTAGCATCTGGGAATTTGTACGAAGTGCACTTTCTCATGCCCTGTGCCATGTGCTGAATCAGAAGCCTTGGGGTCAGGGCCCTTCACTCTGGCTTTTAACAAACCGTCAAATGATGCAGATCTGTCTCAATTTTGGACATATCCATCCCTAACCCAGAAAGTATACCATCTAATTGTTATAATCCCCCAGCAGCTGGTAAGGCTGTATATTATTGAGAACAGTGTTTGTTGACATGTGACAGAAGAAAACTTAATGAAAATATCCTAGTAGTTGAAAGAGAAAATGACAGGTCCTTGAAAAACAGTGTCTTTCCAGTAGAGCTGTGGTGGGTGAGCTTGTTGAAGACCCATTCTACTCCTTGGAGCAACTGGAATAAAACAGGCAACAAGTTCTAAAGGGACAATAAAAACATATCAGGTGTGACAGTGTTACTACAAGACAAACATCTAAGCAGCCCACCTTACAGTGAAAGGAAACTCTGAAAGTGACTCAGAGACGGGAGTCAATCCAGGGCCACTGCCCCTTGGCCACTGTCCATTACAAGATGGCTGCTGAGGGGCCGAAATGGGGAATACTGATGGAAACAAAGTTCAAGTAACACATGTGAGATTTGGGAGCCCTCCCAGAAGAAACTCAGCAAAATACATAAGAGTAAAAATAAATGAACAATAGGCTCAGGTCAAAACGACTGGAACCTAGTTCACAAGCACTGTGGGGACAGCTACTGCCTGCTTGCAGCCTTTTGTCCCAGAATAACCATGTGTGCACATGGCCCCCTCCTTTGGACAGTATGCGAGGCATCTGATGGCCTGGAGTTGGCCAAATCCAGACCGGCTTTATTGATGGACACATCTTATTGGCATGCAGAACCCTCTTGAAGGTCTCTCTCCTTTGGGGCGCTAGTCACTCAAGAATGTTTCCTTCTCACAAAACAAATAGCATAGTCATGAATCGCATAACCCTCTTTGGCACCCACATAGTCTATCTCCTCATCCCATGTAAGCACCCCCTCCCTGTCCGTGACAGCGGTGCATAACCTGGTCCAGGTGGCTGCTCCTAGACTCCCCATCCATGAGAGCCAATAAACCTGCATGTCTCATATAGCATATCCAGGCCTTTTCATCGGTTTCTTGAGCCCTTTCCCACTGTATCTCTCTCCCTTGATCACACAAGCACCCAGTGGTGACTGAGATAAGATAAATTGACTTCTGATTTTATTTTGCCAGAAATAAAGTAAATCTTTTCTGGGGGAAGATGACATCATTCAGAGCTTCAAGTCGTGTCTATAATTTTTATATGCAATGTCTACTCTTTAACCACTATTTAGAAACCAACAAGGAGACAAAAAAAGAAGCACAAGCCAGACAGCCAGGAGCTAAAGCAGAAAATAGGAGAAAAACCACCCACAGGACAGGTTCAGATTTTGGAGGTGTTAGATTCAGAATTTAAGACTACTATGCTCAGTGTGTTCAAAATTTAGATGACTAGTTAAAAAATTATGGAAGATAACTGGGAAATATGAAATAATAAAATGGATATCTGGAAGTATCAGTATCTACTATACCTCCTGGCATTTTCCATCAGTATCCACTCCAGCTGCGTCCTGGGGAGGAGCCTCTCCATGAGTCCTGGGGGGAGCCGTGGATTGGCTCACCCACTTGCCACTACGAATGCATACTTTAGTCTCCTCCCAGCGTCCTCCGCATTCAGCGGATACTGCTCCCCACAGTCAGTGCGAGTCAGAAACAGGTCAGCTCAAACAACAGGCCAGACCATGTCTCCTACCAGCCTGTACTGTCTTTTGGCATCAAGGTCACACACCTCTCAGCCCGGGAGGCCAGTCTGCTTCCATTTCCTCAGCACAGCCGTCCAAGCCAGCGCCTCAGCCCCTCTCAGGAAGTTGCCCTTCAGTCCAACCCCATTGCAGTGTCAGTTATCTGCTCTTCGATCGGTGTTTCATCAGGAGAGTTTGTGACAGGACTTTTGCTACATTAATGTTTCTCTAAGAGAAATCTTACTGAATTGAATCCCAAGGAGAGCTTTAAAAGGAAACCCAGCTACGAAGTGAGCTCCCTGTACTCTGAGTGCTCTCTACAAGCACAGAGAAGTAGCCTTCACTTCCGGCAGAAGGGCACGTGGTGGACTGTGCGTTTGTAAATGAACCTATTGTCATTTTTATATCAGCTGTAGAAAACGACCTCCTCTCCCTCTTGCCAACTGCTTTCCTGAAAACCACTGTTGAACCAGCGGTTATGGAGCCACAAAAAGTCCCTCTACCGGGACCATGGCAATTATCCTGATTTGTCACCACCAAGAGTCGGCTAGAAAGGCTTCTCTCAGTACATTGAAATTAAGCAGCTTGGGACTATGCCAGGGTATTTTGGAGACTAGCAATCAGGAAATTTTTAAAAAAGAGACACCGGGGTCAGCACAAGAAGGCAGGTAGACTTGGCAGCGGAGGCCAGTGTGTTAATAGGAAACAGGATGGGTATCTTCTGGCAGAATGTGCCAGTGTCATCTGAAGTACATTGCTCTCTTAGGTTGTCCTTTCTCTGTTAATTAATATAATTTGAGGTCATCTTAACTCACACTTAAAGGGTAAAACTCAAGACTTTTGTTTTTTGTTTTTGGCCAAGAGATATATCAGAAGTAATGGCATCCAAGGTTTCGGTATAAAGGCAACATTTTTCAGATCACTGGTAACCTGAAGCCCTCCCCTGGCACCTGCACACACAATTAGAGTAATTCATCAAGACCTCTGTTATAAACACTGGAGAGACAGCAGTGAGGTAAATGCACACTGCAGTAATACCACTTAGATTCCACTTAAGAAGACTGAAGAATGAAGAGACAAGAAAGTAAAACATATGTTAAAGAATAAAAAGCCCTGAGGGAAACAAGGTAAATAAATTAAGGAAGGGAAGATAGGAAGTTCAGGGAAGGATCTGAGATTTTAGAAGAGATTGCATAAGGTCTCACAGCGGGGACATCTGCATGCAGGCTTAGAGGCACTGAGACATTCCCCGTTTGGATATCTGGGGGAAGAGCATTAAGACAGAGGGGCCACCACGGGCACAGCTGGAATGCAAGGACTTGCTTTGTAGGACTGCGAGGCTGTGTTGGTCGGGGAAAAAGACTGGAGTAAACAGTGGATGAGATAAAATGGAACATGATTTCCGATGCACACAACCTTGGAGAAAACTGTAAGAACTCTGGGTTTTGTTCTGAGTGAGATGGTAAGTCATTTGAGGGCATGAGAGGACAGACAGTATATGATTTGTGTCTGAAGAGCAGCACCGAACTGGAAAGGAGACTGGGGAAGAAGACAGGAAGGCTGTAAGGACCTTACGGCAGCAATTCGGACAAGGGATGGTAAAGGCTTTGACAATATGGACAGCAGAGAAGGTTGTAGGAAGTTGTTGGACACTGGATATATTTTGAAAGTAGAATTTCAACATCTGCTGTGAAAAAAAAAAAAGATGAAGTTAAAGACAATACAGTGCTTCAGACCTTTGCAACCAGAATAATGGAGATGAGTTTGGAAAGGTTTTGAGAAAAATCAGCTTTGGAGGGAAAATCAGGAGCTACCTTTATATTTTTTAATTCTTTTTGTTTTTTTCTTTTCTTTTCTTATTGGAATAAAGTTGATATGCAATAGTATACTGGTTTCAGATGTACAACACACTGACTCCATAATTATATTCATTACTAGATGTTGGCCACAGTAAGTGTAGTTCTCCCATTCTGTACCAAGATATTACAGTATAATTGGTTATATTCTATATGTCCTTCCATTCCTATGACTAAGTTGTTTTATAAGTTGCAGTCTGTACTCCTTTATCCCCTTCGCCTAGTTCAGCTAACTCCCTGACCCTTCCTATGGTACACAACAGTATGTTGTCTGTATTAACAGGTCTATTTTATTTTTTGTTTGGTTGGTTTGTTTCTTTGATTCCAGGTATAAGTGAAGTCATATAGTATTTGTCTTTCTCTTCCTGGCTATTTTACTTAACATGATACCTTCTAGGTCTGTTCATGTTCTTGCAAATAGCAATATTTCCTTTTTACATGACTTAGTAATATTCCATTGTGTATATATACCACTTTTTCTGCATACACTCATCTATTGATGGGCATTTGGGTTGCTTCCATGTCTTTGCTATTGTAAATTATGCTGCAATGAACATAGGTGTGCATATATCTTTATGAATTGGTAATTTTGCTTTCTTCAGGTAAATTCACAGAAATGGAATTTCAGGGTCATAATGGTATATGACATTTTTAATTTTAGTTTTTGGAGAAGCCTCCATACTGCTTTGCACTGTGGCTGCACCAATTTCCATTCCACCAACAGTTTAGGAGGGTTCCCTTTACTCCACACCCTCACCAACATTTTTATTTATTGTATTTTGGGTAGTGTCCATTCTGACTGGTGTGAGGTGATACCTCAATGTGGTTTTGATTTTCATTTCTCTGATGATTAGTGATGTTGAGCATCTTTTCATGTGTCTGTTGGCGATTTGTATATCTTCTTAGGAAAAATATCTTTTCAGGTCCTCCACCCTTTTTTTAATTGGATTATTTGTTTTTTTGGTGTTGAGTTGGTGTGAGTTCTTTTATTTTGGATATTAGCCCCTTATCAGTTATAACATTTGCAAATATATTCTCCCATACTGTAGGTTGCCTTTTTTGTTTTGTTGAAGTTTTCCTTTGCTGTGCACAAGCTTTTTTGCTTTATGTAGTGCCACTTGCTTATTTTTGCTTTTGTTTCTCTTGCTCATGGATACATATCCATAAAGAAATTTCTCATGTTGAAGTTCATGAGATTCTTGCCTATGTTTTCTTCTAATAGTTCTATAGTTTCATGTCTTATAGTTAGGTCTTTGATCCATTTAGAATTGACTTTTGTGTATGGTGTAAGACAATGATCTAGTTTCATTCTCCTAATGTAGCTGTCCAGTTTTACCAACACCATTTATTGAACAGATTCTCTTTTCTCGATTGTATGTTCATGGCTCCTTTGTCATATATTAATCAAACAATATATGCATGGGTTTATTTCTGGGCTCTCTCTTCTGTTCCATTGATCTATGGTTCTGGTCTTCTGGCAGTATATACTGTTTTAATTACTGTAGCATGTAGTATATCTCAAAATCAGATTGTATGATCCCCTCAGCTCTGTTCTTCTTTCTCAAGATGTCTTTGGCTATTTGGGGTCTTTTGTAGTTCCATATGAATTTTAGGAATATTTGCTCTAGTTGACTGAAAAATTCCATTGGTATTTTGATAGGGATTTCACTGAATCTGTAAGTTGCTTTGGGTAGGTTAGCCATTTTGACAATATTAAGTCTTCCTATCCTTCAGTTTGATAGATTTCCATTGATTTGTGTCTTCAATTTTTTTCATCAGTGTCTTCAGTTTCTAGAGTACAGGTCTTTCACTTCCTTGGATAGGTTTATTCCTGGGTATTTTATTTTTTTGATGCAATTGCAAATGGAATTATTTTCCTGATTTCTCTTTCTGCTAGTTCATTGTTAGTACACAGGAATGTAACAGATTTTTGTATATTGATTTTGTATCCTGCAACTTTGCTGAATTCACTTGTTATTTCTAGCAGTTTTTTGATGAAGTCTTTAGGGTTTTCTATATATAGTATCATGTCATCTGTAAATAGTGATGGTTTTATTTCTTACCAGTTTGGTTGCCTGTTATTTCTTTTTCTTGTCTGATTGCATGAGTTGGATTTCTAGTACTATGTTGAACAAAAGTGGTGAGAGTGGGCATCCATATCCTATTGCTGATCTTGGAGGAAAAGCTTTCAGCTTTTTCCTATTGAGTATGTTGTTGGCTGTGAGTTTGTCATATATGGCCTTTATTTAGTTTGAGGTATGTTCCTTCTACACCCATTTTGTTGAGAGCATTTATCATGAATAGATGGTGAATTTTGTCAAATACTTTTTCAGCATCTATTGAGATGACCATGTGGTTTCTATCCTTCCTTTTGTTAATGTGGTGTATCACACTTACTGATTTGCAGTCATTGCACCATTCTTGTATCCCTGGAATAAACCATTATGGCTATGATGAGTGATCCTTTTGGTGTATTTTTAAATTCAGTTTGCTGAATATATGTTCATCAGGGATATTGGTCTTTAGTTTTCTTTTATTGCAGTGTCTTTGTCTGGTTTGGTATTAGAGTAATACTAGCTTCATAGAATAAGTTTGGAAGTATTTCCTCCTCTTCTATTTTTGGAATACTTTAAGAAGGAGAGGTATTATTTCATCTTTAATGTTTGGTAGAATTCACCTGAAGCCATCTGGTTCTGGATTTTTGTTCATTCATTGGGTGTTTTTTTATTACCAATTCAATTTTGTTGCTAGTAATTGGTCTGTACAGATTGTCTGTTTCTTCCTGGGTCAGTCTTGGAAGATTGTATGTTTCTATGAATTTATCCATTTCTTTTAGGTTATCCAATATATTGGCATATAATCTTTCATAGACTTAAAATTTTTTCTTTTTTGTGGTGGTGTTAGTGTCTTCTTTTTCATTTCTGATTTTGTTTATTTGTGTCCTCTCTCTTTTTTTCTTGATAAGTTTGGCTAAGGGTTTTTCTATTTTATTTATCTTCTCAAAGGACAGCTCTTGGTTTCACTGATAACTTTCCTATTGTTTTCTGTGTCTATTTTATTATTTCCACTCTGATCTTTGTTATGTCCCTTATTCTACTAATTTTGGGCTTTGTTTTTTCTTTTTCTAGTTTCTTTAGTTGTAGGGCTAGATTATTTATAGAGATTGTTCTTGTTTCTTGAAGTTGGTCTTGTATTGCTATAAACTTCCCTCTTAGAACCACTTTTGTTGCATTCCACACATTTTGAACCATTTTGTTTCTGTTTTCATTTGTCTCCATCCATCGTTTGATTTCTTCTGTGTTCTGTTCCTTGATCCAGTGACTGTTTTAACAGCTTGTTATTAAGCCTCCACTTATTTATTTTTTCATTTTTTCTTTTAATTGATTTCTAGATTCATATCAGTGTGGTCTGAGAACATGCTTGAAACAATTTCAATCTTCTTAAATTTGTTGAGACTTATTTTGTGTCCTAATATGTGAGAACATAACATGTACACTTGAGAAAAATGTGTGTTCTGTTGCTCTTTGGTAGAATGTTCTGTATATATGTTAAATCCATCTGGTCTAATGTGCCATTTAATACCTCTGTTTCCTTGTTTATTTTCTGTCAGTAATCTATCCATTGATATGAGTGTGGTATTAAAGACCCCTACTCTCATTGTATTGTCAATTTTTCCCTTTAGGTCTGTTGGTATTTGATGTATATATTTAGGTGATCCTATGATGGTTACATAGAAGTTTATGATTGTTATATCCTCTTATTGGAGTGCTCCCTTTATCATTTTGTAATGTCCTACTTTGTCCTTGTTACTTTCTTTGTTTTGAACTCTATTTGGTCTGACATAAGTATTGAAACTGCAGCTTCATTTTCATCCTTATATGCATGGTACATCTTTTTCCATCCTTTCCATTTCAGTCTGTATGTGTCTTTAGTTTTGAAGTGAGTCTCTTGTAGGCAACACATAGATGGGTCTTGTTTCTTTATCCATTCAGTCACCCTGTGTCTTTTGATTGAAACATTTACATTTAAAGTAATTATCCATGTGCATGTACTTATTGCCATTTTATTAAATGTTTCCCTCTTGTTTTTGTTCTTCTCTGATCCTTTCTTCCTCTCTTGCTGTCTTCCGTTTTGTTTTATGACTTTCTTCAGTGTTATGGTTAGGTTCTCTTCTTTTTCTTTTTTGTGTACCTATTATAAGTTTTTGGTTTGTGGATACCATGGGGTTTTTATATGACATTTTATGAATATAACAGTCTATGATAAGCTGATGGTCACTTAAGTTTGAATGCATTCTAACATTTCTTATTCTGCTTCTCCATGTTTTATGTATATATCTTCTTTTACACCTTTTTATTAAGTGATTCCCTAACAAAGTTCTTAGATGTAATTGCTTTTGCTACTTTTGTCCTTTTGACCTTCATGCTAGCTAGCTTTGATGTTATTGATCTACTACCTCTGCTATATATTTGCTTTACCAATAGAAATTTTTCCCTTTCTTAAATTTATTTCTTCTATTTAGGATCTTTTCATCTTAAATAAGTCCCTTTAACATTTTTTATAAGTGTGCTTTAGCAGTAGTGAACTCTTTTAACTTATGTGTACCTGTGAAACTCTTTATCTCTCCTTCAATTCTGAATGATAACCTTGCTGGGAAGAGTATTCTTGGTTGGAAGTATTTTTCCATTCAGCATTTTTAGTATAGCATGCTGTTCCCTTCTGGCCTGTTGAGTTTCTGCAGAAAAATCAGCTAATAGCCTCACGGAGTCTCCCTTACATGTAATTCATTACTTTTTTCATGCTGCTTTGAAGATTTTTCTCTTTGTCTCTGATCTTTGACATTTTGATAGTGATGTCATACTGTGGACCTC
Source organism: Phataginus tricuspis (assembly GCA_029783875.1). Taxonomy (NCBI): domain Eukaryota; kingdom Metazoa; phylum Chordata; class Mammalia; order Pholidota; family Manidae; genus Phataginus; species Phataginus tricuspis. The sequence continues at coordinate 6,095,120 of JAQQAC010004068.1, forward strand.
CTGGACATGGTAGACTCTTTCCTTCCTGAGGTTAGGAACGTTTTCAGCTATTATGCTTCAAATAAATTTTCTAGTCCTTTCTTTTTCTCCTCCTTCTGGGGCTCCTATACTGTGGATGTTAGGATGTTCGATATTGCCCCAAGTCTCTCTTACCCTACCCCCATTTCTTTAAATTTATCTTCATTTCTTTCTTCCTTCTACTGTTCAGCTTGAGTGCTTTCTATCACTCTTATCTTCCAAGTCACTGATCCATTCTTCTGCATCCTCTAGTCTGTTGATGATTCCCTCGTTTATTTTTTATTTCATCTGTTGAATTACTCATCTCTGACTGGTTCATTTTTAGGCTACCTCTTTGTTGAGGTCCACCTTGTTTTCTCATGTCCATTGAATATCTTTATAAGCATTGCTTTAAATTCTTTATCAGGAATATTGGTTAACTATTTGAGTTAGTTTTTCTTTTTTGTTTTTTTTTCTTTTTCTGTCATTTGGAGTATATTCTTCTTTTTCCTCATTTTCCTGACTTTCTGTGTTTCATTCTATGAATTAGTTGAAAGGGCTCACTCTCCCAGTCTTGAAGGATTTGGCTTGTGTAGGAAGGTCCCCTGAATGGACTGTGTGCCTCATAGTTTTGGTAAGTTGGATGCCTTGTAAGTGTGTGATGGGTTTTTCCTGGTTCTGGGCTCCCAGGGCCTGGTCCCAGGGGCACAGCTTTGGAAGCCCACTAGAAGGGCTCCTGAGTGGACATTGGTGAGGTCTGCACTAGCAGGGGGAAGGTGGCGGGCCAGTGGTGGGTTGGGGATGCACTCCATGTGTGCAACTCCTGTATTGGCACCAGCTGAGTCACCCTGTTCCTCCTCAGCCATATTCCTGTGCATGCTCTGGGCTGCTCAGAACTTCTCTGTGGAATCCTGAGTAGGGCACACACTGGGTCCTGCTGTTGGCATGAAACCAGGCCCTGGAACATTTCCCCTTGGCTCCTTTGCCCTCTGGGCTACTCCTGGGAATTCCCATGTTGGCACCCATAGTCCTAGGGATGACTGGGAATCAGGCCCCATGCACACTCTGGGCTGCTGCAGGGAATTCCCCCTGGTGCCTGCTGTCCCACTGGGGGCTGGGATCAGACACTCTGCGCACACATTCCCATGCTTCCCTTTACATTGTGGGTTGCTTTGTGGAATTCCCACATTGGTACCTGATGGGTCCAGCTGGTGGCCAGGGGTCAAGCACCACATACATTCCCCTGCAGTGCTCTGGGGAGTTGTCTTAGAGGCACCGGTCTTCAGATTCATGGACCATCCCTATGAGTCAGGCACTTTTCCCATCCTGCAGACAAGAACTGGGCTGGTGAATGAAAGCAGACTGCCAGGCAGGACTCCTAGGTCTCCTGCAGGGCACAGGGGCATGGACATGGGTTGGGGGCTGCCTGAACCAAGTCCGAGATTGGTGTGTGCACCCAGATCCTGCTCTTGGCTGCACTAAGATGTGTGGAAGGAGTACAAACAATGGTGCCAGCTGTGTAGGTGCAGATTCGGTGTATAGGTGGGAGAAGGTTGCTTTAGGCTCTCTCTACATCTTCCCAGAGTCCCCCCCAGGAACTCATTTTTGACATTTTAAGACTCTGATCATTTTAGATGTAAAGTGGACATATCAAGAGACAAACTGGGTAAACTATTATGAAGCTCAAGGGAGTGGTCAAGTCTCGTCATGTAGAACCTTGATTCTTCAGTTCAAGTCCGGTATTTAAAGCCTTGAAACTGCACAGTGTACACAGTGAGGAGAAGCCTACGGACAGGGTCCCGGAGCAGCGAACGTGTTGGGGAGGTAGGGAACGGGAGAAAACAATAAAGGTATAGGGAAAACTCAAGCAATTTTGGTGTCCTGAAAGAAGGTGATAAAAGGATGATCACTGGTGACTAAATCCACCAATGACCCAAATACGATAAGGGTTGCAAGCTGATCATTAATCCAGCAAAAGAGTGCATGTCTGTGACCCTGGCCTGGACTCCAGGAGAACTGGCAGGCTAACTCAGGTCAGTGAATAGAATTTCTCTGTTAAGGAGGTTTGCTCTAAAAGACGACAAAAGACGGTGTGGTCCTAAGAAAAATTCAATGGAGAGGAAAACAATGATGAGGCAAGGAGAGAGAAGGGAAAGCCACAGGGGCCAAGTGACTGAGGAGTGACAGCCATGGCCAGGCGCACAGCGGTTCACACAGAGCCATGGCCGAGCGAGCGCACATGCAGGGAGGTGGGCAGATGTGTTCATGCCTACTTTGCTACAATTTTCTCAGAAAAGCAAGAAGCAAAATTGGTTTTTGAGTCTGAGGATAAAGGTATTGATTTGGAGGTTTAAAGAGCTGGAATGGGATGCAGAAAATAGTATAATTACCAAGCTGCTTTAGGAGTGTACTTGTGGTCAATGACCATGAATTTAATGTCACATGGCTGTTCATGCTCTTTTAGTTATATTTAGCTAAATAAGAACAGCCATATAAGCAGCAGACTCACAGAACCCAAGAATGGACTAATAGTTACCAAAAGGAAAGGTACTGGGGAGGATGGGCGGGAAGGGAGGGACAAAGTGGAAAAAGGGGCATTATGATTAGCAGACGTAATGTTGGGGTGGCACGGGGACAGCTGTACAAGTCAGAGAAGACAAGTAGTGACTCTATAGCATCTCACTACGCTTATGGACAGTGACTGTAATGGGGTTGGTGGGGGGGACCTGATGAAGGGGTAGTTTAATCACCATAATATTGCACATGTAATTGTAGATTAATGATACCAAAATAAATTATATATATAAAAAAAGAACAGCCATATAATAGAAGGAAAGCTGGATTTAATCTGATTTATTTTTCCCAAAAGGCAAATAAGGAAGCAAGTGAGCTGAGGATATGTTATGAGGGAATGATAATAATAACTGATCATGTAATTTAAGGGGATCATTTGGGTAAAGGGAATAAAATATATGGGGTATAATGAAGGTGATGGGGTCAAAAAGTAATGAGGTTCGTTTCGATTGGAGATGGAGTATTGTGAAGTTTGGGAGGTTAAGGATATTACTGTAGAGCAAAAGTTTTGAAATTTAAGTTACAGTCACATTGTAGTTACTCATAATGGCCGGGTGTGGGGAATTAACAAGTAGGGAAACCGTAGTTAGGGGGACTGGTTAACAGCATGTCAGGAAAAGGAAATGCCAGAACGGTCCTGTATCTTTTTTCAAATAATAAGAAGCTTTGAAAGACAATTTGTGGAGATATTTATAATGATCCAGGGACTAAAAGCATCCGGCTGAGCAGCAATGTGCCCACCTGTATCTACCAGAGATGTCTGGATAGTGGATGACAAGAGCGGAGACTTGAAAGTGTGTGTGTGTGTGTTTGTGTGTGTGTGACATAGTTGGAGAAAAGTTTAGAGTAACAGTGCAGTGGGAGCACACAGAATGCCCATGCCTCTCTAAGTTTAGTAAGATGAGGAGTTAGGGAAAGAACAGACTCCACTTGAAAGAATGGCAAGATCAAACAATTCTCCATAGGACAGCCAGGTTTCAATTTGGAAAATAAGGTGAGAAAATGTAAACTCAAGAGCTAAAGGAAAATAAAACTTTGCAGATGACTGACCTTAAATTGTCTGTGTAAATCTTTCCACCTCTGTGCTGAGAGTAGGAGGGGAGGGAAGAGAAAGCATAGAGTACATAGTACAGAGAAAGAAATGTTATCCTTCAGAGGTAAATGTGCACACACAGTAAAGGAAATCAAACTCTTTTCTTCCTCGATGTCTAAACATATTCTTCATACAGCTAGGGTTTTCATGAGGCAAATTAATACATATTATTTGTTTTCAATTTTTGCTTTTGTATGACTAAGTCAACTTCTCAAGCAATTTGCCAAATTTTTTTAATGATGACATTAAAATGTCTTCAAATGACAGTATCCAAGAAATTTCATGACCACAGAAGAACTTGCAACCACTGAAACATGAAGACACAACATTGTTGGCCATCAGAAAGTAAAACCAAGTATGTTAACTTAATAATCAGTGATTTCAGATGGGAAAGCTCTGTTCATAAATATCTATGGAGAAAGGAAACTCTCATTAGAAGGGATTGATGAAAAGATCAAAGTCTTTCATCATTATGTGATAAAAGATAAGATTTGTTAGTACTTCCAGGCTTCAGTTATAAATAGTTAGGCCTGGGCTGGGGATTTAATTGATACATTATCTGAATATATCTTTAAATACATATTATTATGGTGTACATGTAATTGAATTTTTACTGTCAGTAATATGCATTACCCTATAATACATGTGCACATGATTATAAAGGATTCTGTTAGGCTCTCTAATCTGTTCTTGTGCCAGTACCAAACTGTCTTGATTACTGTGGCTTTGTAGTAGAGCTTGAAGTCGGGGAGCATAATCCCTCCAGCTTTATTCTTCTTTCTCAGGATTGCTTTGGCTATTCGGGGTCTTTTGTGGTTCCATATGAATTTTAGAACTATTTGCTCTAGTTCATTGAAGAATGCTGTTGTTATTCTCTTAGGAATTGCATTAAATCTGTAGATTGCTTTAGGCAGGATGGTCATTTTGACAATATTAATTCTTCCTACCCATGAGCAGGGAATGTATTTCCATGTATTGGTATCTTTTTTAATTTCTCTCATGAGTGTCTTATAGTTTTCAGTGTATAGGTCTTTCACTTCCTGTGTTAGGGTTATTCCTGGTATTTTATTCTTTTTGATGCAATTGTGAATGGAATTGTTTTCCTGAATTCTCTTTCTGCTAGTTCATCATTAGTGAATAGGAATGCAACAGATTTCTATGTATTAATTTTGTATCCTGTAACTTTGCTGAATTCAGATATTAGATCTAGTAGTTTTGAAGTGGATTCCTTGAGGTTTTTTATGTAGAATATCATGTCATTTGCAAATAGGGACAGTTTAACTTCTTCATTGCCATTCTGGATGCCTTTCATTTCTTTGTGTTTTCTGATTTCCGTGGCTAGGACCTCCAGAACTATGTTGAATAAAAGTGGGGAGAGTGGGCACCCTTGACTTGTTCCCAATCTTAAAGGAAAAGCTTTCAGCTTCTCGCTGTTAAGTATGATGCTTTCTGTCGGTTTGTCACATATGGCCTTTATTATGTTGAGGTACTTTCCCTCTATACCCATTTTGTTGAGTATATTTATCATGAATGGATGTTGAATTTTGTCGAATGCTTTTTCAGCATCTATGGAGATGATCATGAGGTTTTTGTCCTTCTTTTTGTTGCTGTGGTGGACGATGTTGATGGATTTTCGAATGTTGTACCATCCTTGCATCCCTGGGATAAATCCTACTTGATCATGATGGATGATCTTTTTGATGTATGTTTGAATTCAGTTTGCTAATATTTTGTTGGGGATTTTTGCATCTATGTTCATCAGGGATACTGGTCTGTAATTTTCTCTTTTGGGGGTGTCTTTGCCTGGTTTTGGTATTAGAGTGATGCTAGCCTCATAGAATGAGTTTAGAAGTATTCCATCCTCTTCTACTTTTTGGAAACTTTAATGAGGATGGGTATTAGGTCTTCACTAAATGTTTGATAAAATTCATCAGTGAAGCCATCTGGCACAGGAATTTTGTTCTTACATAGTTATTTGATTACCAATTCAATTTCGATGTTGGTAATTGGTCTGTTTAGATTTTCTGTTTCTTCCTGGTTCAGTCTTGGAAGGATGTATTTTTCTAGAAAGCTGTCCATTTCTTCTAGTTTATCCAGTTTGTAGCATGTAGTTTTTCATAGTATTCTCTAATAATTTTTTGTATTTCTGTGGTATTTGTAGTGTTTTACCTTTCTCATTTCTGATTCTGTTTATGTGTATAGACTCTCTTTTTATCTTGATAAGTCTGGCTAGAGGTTTATCTATTTTGTTTATTTTCTTGAAGAACTAGTTCCTGCTTTCATTGATTCTTTCTATTGTTTTGTTCCTCTTAATTTTATTTATTTATGCTCTAATCTTTATTATGTTCCTCCTTCTGACTTTGGGCATCATTTGTTCTTGTTTTTCTAGTTTCATTCATTGTGAGTTGAGACTGTTCATTTAGATGGTTCTTCTGTTCTGAGGTAGGCCTCTTAGCACGGCCTTTGCTGAATCCCACAGATTTTGAGGTGTTGAAGTATTGTTGTCATTTGTCTCCATATATTGCTTGATCTCTGTTTTTATTTGGTCATTGATCCATTGGTTTTTTAGGACATGTTGTTAAGCCTCCATGTGTTTGTAGGCTTTTTTCGTTTTCTTCATGTAATTTATTTCTAGTTTCATACCTTTGTGCTCTGAGAAGCTGGTTAGTACAATTTCAGTCTTTTGAATTTACTGAGGCTCTTCTGGTGGCCCAGTATATCTATTCTTGAAAATGTTCCATGTGCACTTGAGAAGAATGTGTATCCTGCTGCTTTTGGGTGATGTGTTCTGTAGATGTCTGTTAGGTCCACCTATTCTAGTGTGTTGTTCAGTGCCTCTGTGTCTTTACTTATTTTCTGTCTGGTTGATCTGTCCTTTGGAGTGACTGATGTGTGGAAGTCTCCTAAAATGAATGCATTGCTGTCTATTTCCCCCTTCAATTCTGATAGTATTTGTTTCACATATGTAGGTGCTCCTGTGTTGGGTGCATAGATATTTATAATGGTTATATCCTCTTGTTGGACTGACCCCTCTATCATTATGTAATGTCCTTCTTTGTCTCTTATTACTTTCTTTGTTTTGAAGTCTATTTTTTCTCATGCAAGTACAACTCCTGCTTTTTTCTCTCTATTAGTTGCATGAAATATCTTTTTCCATCCCTTCACTTTTAGTCTGTGTATGTCTTTGGGTTTTAAGTGAGTCTCTTGTAGGCTGCATATAGATGGGTCTTGTTTTTTTATCCCTGCAGTGTCTGTATGTCTTTGGTTGGTGCATTCAGACCATTTACATTTAGTGTGATTATCAATAGGTATGTACTTATTGCCATTGCAGGCTTTAGATTCATGGTTACCGAAGGTTCGAGGGTAATTTCCTTACTGTCTAACAGTCTCATTTAACTCACTTACTATGCTATTACAAACACAATCTAAAAGGTCTTTTCTTTTTCTCCTCCATTCTTTATATATTAGGTATCATATTCTGTACTATTTGTCTATCCATTGACTTACTTTGTGGGTTGCTGATTTAATTTTGCATTTGGTTAGTTTAATTGGTCTACTTCCTTTGCTGTGTTTTTTTTTCCTCTGGTAACAGCTATTTAGCTTTAGTTACACTTCCATCTATAGCAGTCCCTCCAAACTACACTGTAGAGATGGTTTGTGGGAGGTAAGTTCTCTCAGCTTTTGCTTATCTGGAAATTGCTTAATCTCTCCTTCAAATTTAAATGAAAATCTGGCTGGGTAGAGTATTATTGGTTCGAGGTTCTTCTATTTCATTGCATTAAATATATAATGCTACTCCCTTCCGACCTGTAGTTTCTTTTGAGATGTCTGATGATAGCCTGATGGGTTTTCCTTTGTATGTGACCTTTTTCACTCTCTGGGTGCATTTAATATTCTGTCCTTATCCTTAATCTTTGACATTTTAATTATTATATGTCTTAATTTTGTCTTCCTTGGGTCCCTTGTGTTGGGAGATTTGTGCACTCCTGTGGCCTGAGAGACTCTCCTTCCCGAGATTGGGGAATTTTTCAGTCATTACCTCATCAAATACACTTTCTATCCCTTTTTCTCTCTCTTCTTTTTCTGGTACCCCTATAATGGGAATATTGTTCCATTTGGATTGTTCACATAGTTCTCTCAATATTCTTTCATTCCTAGAGATCCTTTTTTCTCTCTGTGCCTCCACTTCTTTGCATTCCTCTTCTCTAATTTCTATTCCATTTACTGTCTCCTCTACTACATCTAATCTGTTTTTAAATCCTTCCATTGTATGTTTCATTTCAGATATTGTATTCCTTAATGATTGAATCTCCATCTTGAATTCTTCCCTGAGTTCTTTAATATTTTTCTGTACCTCTATGGGCATGTTTATGATTTTTATTTTGAAATCTCTTTCAGGAAGATTGATTAGTTCAGTTTCACCTGGTCCTTTTTCTGGTGTTTGTGGGATTTTGGTTTGAACTAGGTTCCTTTGACGTTTCATATTTGCATGTGGCGCTCTCTCGTGCCCGGAAGCTCTACTCTCTTGTGCTGTTCAGCCCTTGGAGCAATGTCGGGGGTCACAGGGGAGTGATGCTGGTGCCTCGGGGGAGGAAAGAGCTGTTTCCTGCTTCCTGGCTGCTGTGCACGTCTCCACTGCCAGAACCAATGGGCCGAGTGCACAGGTGTAAGCCTCTATGTTTTGTGCTTTTAGCTGTTGTAGATGGGGCTTCTCTCTGGCTGGCCTGATGCTAGGGTGGGGGCTGCTGGTTTGTGAGCTGGTGCCAGCTGGCTGGGAGGAAAGTGCAGTAGGCTAAGTATCATGGTGGGGGGCCTCAGAGCTGCGTAGCCAGCCAGGGGGATGGAGCACCTGAAGCTCCAGCAAACAATATCCTAAACTCCAGTTTTAATCATCAGACAAATTCTTGATGTGGTGAAATATTGTCTACAGTGGAAAATTTGATAGGGTTTTCTTCCCATGGGAAGGAATGTCTACTGAGACACACTGGTTACTTCGTCTTCTGGAGTGGAGGTAAGTACTACAGAATCTCAAGAACTAAGGATTTCAGGAATAACTGCTTTTCTTCTTCATCAATACTTTGTGAGTCATTTTTTACTGAGATTCCAGAGAGGTGGTAGGTATTCTGTCCCCCACACTTCCACTGGGTACCCAATACTCTGTAAGAAAAATCCTAGGACACTGCTGCTTGTTTCTTCACTCAAAAAGCACAGCAGAAGGCAGAACAGGAAAATCAATATTGTCAAATTATACCTTTGTATCTAAAGTAATTTATAAATAATCCTGGATTTGGTATTTCACAGTGGCACCTCATCTCCAGATACCAAAATCTGCACTAGTTTCCGGTTGTAGCTATAAAAATTACCTCAAACTTAACAGCTTAAAACAGCACAGATTTATTATTTTACAGTACTGTTGGTTGGAAGTCTGAAACAGGTCTCTCTGGGCTAAAACTAAGATGTCAATAGGGCTGCGTTCATTTCTAGGGGCTGAGAGAGGAGTTCACTTCTTCACCTTTTTCAGCAGATAGGGGCTGCTTATACTCCTTATCTCAAGATCCCTTTTCTCTGTCTTCAAAACCAGCAGCACAGTATCTCTGTGCTGTGTCCATGTTTCACATTGTCACCTTAATATCTCTCATCCACTCACCTCAGCCTGAAAAAGTTTTCTGCTTTGATTTTATTGCACACACCTAGATAATTCAGAAGACTGTCCCTGTATCAATGTACTCAATGAACATTACTCCTGAAAAATCCCTTTTTCCACATAAAATAAGGTATATATAGGTTCCTGGGATTAGGACATAGTGGCCCCTTGGGTGGCCATTAGTCTGTGTATCATGTTATTGGTGACATATTTTTGATGGTAATACAAGAATCAATGCATTGAGAAAATGTGCTCAAGAAACTTATCCTTAACATAACAGTCTGGGTTAAGGGAAATAATTCCCAGAGAATTACATTATTTGGTTTTTAAATAATGTGTGCATCTTAAAATACTTTGATTAGACAACAAAATAATATGTAGATAGATAAATTTGAATAAATTATTTGAAAACCCCAGTAAATTCAACTTTGATAAACTCACTTAAATACATTAGCAAGAAATCCAAATTAATCTTGGCATTTTTTTGTTACTTATCTTCCCAATGTCAATAAAATAAAACATCCAATTCTGTGTCTTGCCTGGATCAAAGATATGATAGGAGACAACCATCCACTAAAGGCCATACTAAATACTGTAGTAAAAAAAGATTTATGAAATCTATGTCCTAAATCTGCTTCTAAAATTCTCTTGCTTTATGACCTTGGGTAGGTCATTTATCCAAGACTAGATTTTAAGTTTCTTGACAATAAAGATGATTCTTTCATATTGGGGCATCAAAACCTAAAAAAAAAAGTTATCTTCTAGAGATAACAGAAAGAGAATATATTGAATTAAATTAAACTTTTGGGGTCTTTCTCTAAAGTGAGAAAAATAAACCCAAGATTTCCTAAAGCTAACTCTAAATTAAAGACTTCATAATTTAATGAACATGATTATATAAAAAGAAAATTTATTCATAATAAAATACCTGAGACAGAAGCAAGCAGGTATAAATTGCTAACGTTGAGAGATTTTAGTAAATGAAATTGAAAAGCACAGTGAGGTATTCAGAAAGGCTCTATTTCCTTGGCTTCTTTTCAGATAAGAATGACCACGTGACTAGAACTTACCAGTAGAATGTGTGAAATGTGTGTGTCACTTCCAGTCTAGGCTTCACTATACTACTCAGAAGAGACTAGGATAGATAAATGCAACTGGATGCATTTTTACACCAAGACCCTAACAAATGGTAGTTTATGAGTTTCTGAATTATAATCAGTGGAGGGAAGTTGCCTCCCCATTAGGAATACTTATCTTGCACTGTTAAGTGAGAAAAAAATTAATCTTATATCATGTTTGAGACATTATATTTCTAGGACTTTGTTATGAAAGCTAACTTACCCTACTAATGCAATAATTAGAGAAATTTGTATTTTTATAATTAAATTTATTCTCAAGTGATAGAAGCATTATTATAATTCTTTAAAAGTGTCTTTATGATATAATGATATACTGTTCTCACTCAAGAACCAAGAAGCGACTTCTCTTTAAAGCTTAATGTTTTACTTATACAAAAAGAAGATGATGAGTTTACCTTAATTCTTCCTTTCTTAGGTGCCATCAAGTCATTATGAGCCTCCAGGCATGATACATAATGTGAGAAATGAAGAAATTAATTCATACAACAAATACCGAGACTCTAAATTGAAATACTATTCTAGGCAATCATACAGACGTTTTAAGAGAATCCCTAAGAATTATTTGGAATTCTGGAGGTCTAATAAATCTAGTAAGGAAAATGATAGTTAAAAAAAATAAAAAAGAAAGTGTGAATGCTATCATGATGCCTGATAGTCCCTGGTCTCCTTGTCTTGAATGGGGGTAGGGAGCCTATGAATATGGCAGATGTCACTTCCTTGATTATATGTTATATGATAAAGCTGAAGAGGTATTTCATATGGAATCACAGTCTAACAGCTGACTTTAATTTAATCAAAAGAAAATCATCCTGGTGGAGCTTAGGTAGGTAAGCCATTTAAAGGAGATTGAAAATGGCAGGGGAACATGCCTCTTGGCCATGACAAAGCAAACTACCATGTTGTGGAGAGGACCATGTGGCAGAAAACAGCAGGCAACCTCTAGCAGCTGAGGGTCTTAGTCTCACAATCTGAACTGAAGCCTTAAAGAGGACTCCAAGTCTCACATGACTTCATATCTGGGCCCAAAACCTTGACTGAAGCTTTGCAAGACCCTGGGCAGAGGACTTAGTCAAAGCCAGGCTTGGACCCTTGACCAAGGAAACTGAGACAGTAAATGTGTGTTGATTAAAGTCACTGCATTTGGGGTGATTTTTAATGCCACAACAGAAAACTAATACAGATGTTAGTACCAGAAGTACAGTGCTAGTTTAATAAATGCCTAAAGCTGGAAGCCTATTTGGAATTGGGCAGTGAGTTGGAGGCTGGAGAAGTTTTGGGGGAGCATCACAGAGCTACCCTAAATCACATTACACAAGACTTAATCAACCTGAACTAACAGGACGTCTGGACTTCAGGAATGCCAGCTGCCATTAAGGACTCAGAAAAAAAGTAAGGAACAGGTTATTGGACATTGGAAAGCAGAAGATCTTTTCTACCAAGTGCAACAATCTTGATGAAATCATTTCTTGCAGTTATGTGGAAGTAAAAACTGTAAGGAATAAACCTGGTTATACACCTATGGAGATTTCCAACAAAATGTTGAGGGCACTGCTTGGCTTTTTTTTTTTTTTTGCTGTAAATAATAAAATGTGAGAGAAGAGAAGGGAGGGAAGAACTTGGTGAAGAGCTATTAAATACAACTGAAACAGGTCTTGATGATTTTGAATATTCTCACCCTTGTCAAATAACCACAATTTCTTTTTGAGTATAACAGTCTTCTTCACATTTTTGGTTTTATATTTGCATACATTTTATTGACTTTATAATATCTGGCTCACAGTAATACATGATTTACTCTTATTTATTATTTCATCAGAGTAAGCAAAAATGTATTTTTCTTAATTTAATAAAAGACAATGAATATAAAGTATATGACACAATACCTATCATTTTGGAATATATTCCTCTGATTCCCAAACCTACACTTACATTGTACTACTAGAATGTAACTATAAATATAAATATAAATATAAATTAATAGACAATTTTGTATTTTGAGCTGTTTTGCCCTTCAGTTAAAGGCATATGCCATGCTAGTGAAAATTAATCACTGTTGAAAAGGTGTTTTCTAAACAGTGTAGTATTTATATTGTAAGTGAGCTTGTTTTATTTTTTCCACCTTTGTATTTTTTATTTTTTTACTTGTATAATGAATGTTTTTTATTTTTTTACCGAAGTATAGCTGATATGCAATATTATATTGGTTTCAAGTATACAACATAGTGATTCAACAGTTATATAACAGCATTAAATCCCCCAACAAATGTAGTTACTTCTTGTCAACATAGGAAGATGTTACCGAACTACTGACTATATTCTCTATGCTGTATTTTCATCTATTTTAAAGTATTTTTTAATGGCAAATCATTTAACAGATTAGTCACACTGAGTTATACTTTAATACATCAAATAACTAAAAACTAGTCTAGCAGAATGTAGCAGGCATGAGCCTTGGTTTAGGGTCTACATCATCAAAACTAGCAAGAAGGGAATTCTGGCAATGAAGAAAGTTTCTGCAGCACATGCATCGTGGAGCAGAATCAACTCATTAAACCCCATATGGGATCAGTGGGACTCTTAAGGCAAACATTCTTTCTATGCTCTTCTGTGGCACTAATCATATCTTCCTTCAGGTGGCAAGGGAAATGTATTACACAGTTCGGCCAATTAAATCACATTTATGGAAGAGATAAAGGAAGCAAAATATAGTGGTGTGCTATCCATGCATTATTTAAAACATAAACCTTTCACCTATGGGACATCTTTACTTATCTTTTGCTAATTTGGCTAAGTAACATGAATCACCCCCTTGACTAAACCTTTTGGTTACGGGATTCATTCATTCACTGTTAGTTTGATGAAGCCAAGGAAATGTTAAAAGCTATTCCAAAATATGGAAAAACTGTTATGCAGGTAAGCTACAAATGTGTTCTTGTTAAACCAGATTCATATTCCTTATTATAGTATAATCGGTCCAGTAGAATGCAGCAGGCATGAGCATTGGTTTTGTGATCAGCATCGCCGCTGATGATTATGAAGAAACAATACTAATGAAAATGTTGTATTAACTTTCAAAATATTTGTGCCCTTTTACTGTGAGGAAATAAAACTTCTTGGGATTTCTCAGTGCTCCTAGAAAAAGTCTTTTTCCTGAAGCGAGGAAATGTGTACTAAAAAAAGCAAGAATGTTTGCCTTTACTTCTACGAAACACATTCTCCTTTCATATACCATGAGAATTAGATCTGTAGCTATTTTTCTAGTTAACAGCTCTGATCTGATCTGAACTGAAAGTATAATGCAACTTCCCTTAATCTCCCTGAGAGGGCCAAATGGTTAAGCCCAGACAAGGTCCCCAGGGTAAGGCCCTAGGATGCCAGCAAGACCCAGTTTTTCTTTCTCTAGATACGTACATTTCATAGCTCAGAGGCATTGCTAAGTCATAAAATGGAGGGACATCTGGGGTTTATCTGACCCTCTGAGAGACACTTACATTCTAAAAGATCAGACAGAACAGGATATTTTCATCCTGTCTCGAAATAACAAGTTGTCTATCTCTCTTCTAAGGAGAAGACAGTTTTCTTCTGCCTGTTCTTAAAGAAAGAAACATTATTCTCCCTCATGTCTCTTCCAGGGCTATAGTGTGACAGACACTCGGGTAGAAAAATCCCATCCGTTCCCACTGTGTTGCCTGAAAGTCTAGGCGGGGCGGCTGACACTGGTGTTCTTCGGCTGCTGATTTGATTGTAAGTATCAATGAAGGGCTTTTTTCCATGACCAAGGTGCTTCATGCTTGTGCAATATTAATATATATAAAGTACATAACCTTGTAAGTGGGGTAACATCTAGGATTTTTTTTGGTAATTCTTTTATTTACTATGTGCCAGATGTAATGTTCTTCCATTTACATCTATTAAGTCATATCATATGTTAAAACAGCCCATTTAAAGGTCAGGACAACTTCCAAGGACATTCAGCCAGTAAGAAGTGTGGAAATAAAAACTTTAGTTTGCATGAGTCCAAAACTTTTGGTTAATTACTCTATTGCCTTTATTACACAAGGTATTGACCAGAATTTAGAAGCTTAAAGCAGATAATTCCTGTATTCTTTTGTTCTCTTAAAACTTAAACTAAGCTAAATTCATCTTTCTTCCTTTTAAGGAGATTTAGCTTTATCATCCAGTTATAGAATAAATTGATTCCAAGCCTTATGTTTCATGATCTTATAATCACACGTGTGTGTGTGTGTGTGTCACTATACAAATAATTTAAACTTTTCATAAATCCCTAGTTAGTTTATATCCCTGAGCTCTCACCAACAAGATTTCCAACAGAAATTGAATCTTGAAAGCAATTACAAATTATTCAGGTATTAGAGAAAATCAGTTTTATCAACTGAAAAAAAAATCAAATACTTCCCATGCACAGGCCCTGGACTAGGTGATGAGGTCAGACAGAAAGTATAAAAAGTGCATAGTTGGGCATTTCCTATGACATAGTAGTTAAGTCCATCAGACAATGTCTCTTCTCAAAATTTGTGGATTATGAGATGTTCTAGTTACAGTTAAAAAGCTAATAAAATAAGGAATTTATAGTTTATATGAGCACAGGGGATGACTCTATAAACATGGCTCTGAAGTCATAAGATAAAGTGTTCTGTGTGAATCTTATGGAAGTGTATATAGTGGACAGGTGCTGAAACACATCTCCTATGAGCAGGAACTTTATGTCTAATTTCAAAGACTCAGTTATTTTCTGAGCTTATAAAAATGGTTCATATCACTGATGACACATTTAAGTAACTTCCAGCTGTAAGAAGCATACAAGATGAGCAAACATTATATATCTCAGGAAAAATAAATTTATTTTCAATTGTTTTTCTTTTCACAACAAGAATTTCGTGTTAATTATCTGAATATGGTCAGTAAGAATTTTTTAGATTACAACTATTTCAGGAAAGTGTCTGCATGTCTGAATAGCATTGGTTCCTCCTCTACAGCCTGACCCAGGAAAAATTCACTTCATTTGAAGGAACATCCATAATTCCTTTAAATTTACTACAATGCAAAGGAGTTGAACAGAAAACATCATCAATAAAGACTACTCAATATTCAATAAAATTTGCATAAATTTAAAAATTTTCAGAAAAGTCTCTTGTACAACAGAAAACAAAGCATACCTAAAGACCACAAAAAGGATACTAAAGAGAAAAGGAGACAAAACTTGCTGATTCATCTCAGAAAATAAGTGGAACAAAAATTTTAAAATTCATAGAAATGAAGGTGAAATTGAAAAACACTTTCAGAATAGACACTGCTGAAAATTCAATTAATAGAGGACAGGGCTGAAAAAATGAGAGAAAAAAACAGCAATAGATAAAGAATATAAATGGATTCACTAGAAAATACCTGTGGAAAAGAAGTAATTACACCCAATTTGGACATAATTAGTGACCAAATAAGAAAAGAAGAACAAAGAAGAAAAATACATAAGGCATTATATGAATGAAAATTTTGCAAATACGATATTACTTGAATCTACCAATTAAATATACAGTGTGTTCCAGGAGTAACTGAACCAGAAGAGTCAATATTGAGGCTTGAATCAGTCAAATGATTACACTTCAAAGAAAATAATCTTTTGGTCTATGAAGTCAGATCAATTAAGAAATCTCCTAAAGGAAAATATCAATTTCCCTTCATTCACTTCAACTGCAGAATTTAACACAAGATAGTAATATTCTGAAAAAAGAAAATGTGAACTTTCTTTCAAAATGAGCATGATATTCAAGAATAAGGGCACAATTTAAACAATTCTGAACATGTAGAAGCAAATGGAAAAATTATTCTCCTGCCCACTTATGCAAAATACAAGAGGATACATTTCTGCCAATCAGAGATGATATGAATAGAAAAAAAACTTGGTGGTGTGGGGTAGTAGAAACTATGCTGTCTGTAAAAAGCAAGATTAAAAGTGAATTGGGAATCACTGTTACAAAAGAAGGTTTAAATATTGCCAACTATTGCACTGGAGAAATTAAAATAAATAAAAATAATTAAGAGTGGTTGGAGAAAGGAAACCACAGTAGCATATTATGATGACTTTATCAACCATTTAGGCCATTATTAAAATACATCATTCAAGTAAAAAATCAAGAAATAGGAAGTAAATATATTAAGGATATAAAGGTAATTTATTGAAGCAATGGGACATTAGGGAAAGAAAAGGGTAGAATAAATGTATACATTCTCTGATATTTCAAATTAGGGATTCTATAGCGCATGCCTAATGAAATGGAGAATGACCATAAATTAGAGGATTATAAAAGGTAAACCTTCTCAACTAAAAGTAAGCACAAACAGGGAGTATTAAATAATATAATTTCTTTATTAAAACTGATGAAAGATGGTTGTAGAACTAAACTGTGCATAGCTGTTATTTTAATTAATAGAAATGAAGTTTATCTATTAAAAGAAGATGTCTGTGTTATTAGCTTACTAAGCAAAACACAACTATGTGATATAAACAAAAATCATGTAAAAAAAAAGTGACTCAGGGAAGTTGGATGAAAGTTGGGGAAAAGATGAATAAAGGCAGACATGCCTGGCAAATAAAATAAAATAGAGGTGATAGTGTTTATGTTAGAAAAAGTAGAATTCAGGGAAAAAGCATTAAGTGAGGCTAAGGAAGTCACTTTAAATAATAAATGTGAAATCTACAGTATTGATACACGAATAACAAATACATAAATAATGGAAAATAAATGAGAGTTATAATAACAAATAAACTGAGATTAATTTACATTTCCTTTTCCATGATAGATCAAGTGGATAAAACCTAAGTAATGGCATAGAAGATTGTGTTTTTTCTAATATTTAATTTCTTGAACTGAATTACACTATTTTCAAGTGTACTGCTCCCTTTGTTTGCTCCAATATATAGTTAATAATGGCCTATAACTAAAATTCTCAGCATATTTTTTAAATTACGTAAGTATTTCTAACAAGAAATTTATAGTAAAAGGAGGTCATTGTACAAAGGAAATTCAACACACATATTTTCATAGAGGTGGTAATGTCCCGAAGTATATCTGAGAAGCTCCTGAATCTGAAAAAGCTGGTGTTCTCACACAGGCCAACCTGCATTTCTGATATCATAAGAGACTTTGAACAACTTTTACATCCAGTCTGGAACTGCCTATGTAGCTGAAGGAACTGTATGCAATCCTATCACCACAGTAACTCTGGGAAGAAAGGCAAATATCAGATGTCCATCCTCTAAAACACCTTTAAAAGTAATTAAATAAATAGGTATTTTTTATCCCTGTCCTAGCTGTATGAATCATATCTAGACATATTAGAAAGCCCTGGTCATTCTAAACAATTTATGACTAATCTGGATGAAAATAAAAAACATACTCTTATGAAAACTGCAATGACACAAAGTTGAATAGCTAATACACTGGAGTAGAAAAGCAGGTCCAAATATTTTTTTGTCAGTCTGAAACAATGGATTTTAAGAATGTTCAATAGGAAAGTATTCATTTAATTTTGGAATATTAACTCTATGAGTATGAGTGAGGTAATCTATGATGACAACAATTTGATAAGTATTTATGTAGTTGCCTGAAAGATTTATATAGTAGATGATTTGATAAACTGTCAGACTGTATCCTCCACAATATTCATTATATATAGGGCTTACAACAGGAAAGTAATAAACCTGTGTGGTCTATGTGGTTGCCACTTCTGGAGCAATGCATGTAGAGTCATTTGGGTGGCATCACAATATTTGGGCCCAACACCTAAACGTACAATTCTGCTCAAGCTCCTTTACTTACACAATCCATAAAGTCCCTGTCTGTAAAATGAGATCATAGAATTTAGCATATACATGAACTGTGGGATCAAATAGCATAATGTAAGTGAAGACCTTAGGAAAGGCCCATCATTATTGTCATTATTCTGAAATCATATTTTAAAGGGGAAATTGACCAATTAAAGTATGCAGAGAAGTTCAACAAAAATGTTGAAGATCCTAGAAAGCAACTGCCAAAGACAACAAGTGAATATGTTTAGGTCATACAAAAGCAGACCCAGAGGAAGAAACATTTCTTTGATTATGTGAATGTCTCACATGGTAGAGAGAGTAATCTTTTGTGTCACTGAATGTATATTGCTAGGAATGTGACTTCCTATCATTTCTTTAAAAAAATTTTTTTATTAAGGTATTGATATACACTCTTATGAAGGTTTCACATGAAAAAACAATGTGGTGACTACTTTTATGCATATTATCAAGTCCACACCCATACCCCAATTCAGTCACTGTCCATCAGTGTAGTAAGATGCCACAGATTCCCTGTTTGCCTTCTCTGTGCTACACTGTTTTCCCTGTGACCCCCCCACACCATGTGTACTAAACATAATACCCCTCAATCCCCTTCTCCCTCCCTCCCCACCTGCCTTCCCACACCTCACCCCTTTAGTAACCACTAGTCCCTTCTTGGAGTCTGTGAGTCTTCTGCTATTTTTCCCTTCAATTTTGCTGACGTGTCATACTCCACAATGAGTGAAATCATTTGATGCTTGTTTTTCTCCACCTGGCTTATTTCACTGAAAATAATATCCTCCAGCTCCATCCATGTTGTTGCAAATGGTAGGATTTGTTTCTTTTTATGGCTGAATAGTATTCCATTGTGTATACATACCACCTTTCCTTTATTCATTCATCTACTGATGGACATTTAGGTTGCTTCCATATCTTGGGTATTGTGAAAAGTGCTGCTTGGCTATTGTAAAAACTGCTGCGATAAACACAGGAGTGCATATGTCTTTTTGAATCAGAAGTTATATTCTTTGGGTAAATTCCAAGGAGTGGGCTTCCAGGGTCAAATGGTATTTCTATTTTTAGTTTTTTGAGGAACCTCCACATTGCTTTCCACAATGGTTGGTTGAACTAGCTTACATTCCCACCAGCAGTGTAGGAGGCGTCCCCTTTCTCCACATCCTCCCCAGCATTTGTTGTTCTTAGTCTTTTGGATGGTGGCCATCCTTACTGGCATGAGGTGATATCTCATTGTGGTTTTAATTTGCATTTCCATTATAATTAGGGATGTGGAGCCTCTTTTCATGTGTCTCTTGGCTATCTGAATTTCTTCTTTGGAGAATTGTCTCTTCATATCCTCTGCCCATTTTTTAATCAGGTTATTTGATTTTGGGGTGTTGTGGTGTGTGAGTTCTTTATATATTTTGGATGTTAACCCCTTGTCAGATATGTCATTTACAAATATATTCTCCCATACTGTAGGATGCCTTTTTGTTCTGTTGATGGTGTCCTTTGCCATACAGGAGCTTTTTAGTTTGATGTAGTCCTTTGTGTTCATTTTTGCTTTTGTTTCCCTTGCTCGAGGAGATGCGTTCAGGAAGAAGTTGCTCAAGCTTATACTCAGGAGATTTTTGCCTATGTTGTCTTCTAAGAGTTTTATGGTTTCATGACTTACATTCAGGTTCTTGATCCATTTTGAGTTTACTTTTGTGTATGGGGTTAAACAATAATCCAGTTTCATTCTCTTGCATGTAACTGTCCAGTTTTGCCAACACCAGCTGTTGAAGAGGCTGTCATCTCCCTACTGTATGTCCATGGCTCCTTTATCATATATTAATTGACCATATATGGTTGTGTTTATATCAGGGCTCTCTAGGCTGTTCCATAGGTCTATGGGCCTGTTCTTGTGCCAGTACCAAATTGTCTTGATTACTGTGGCTTTGTACTAGAACTTGAAGTTGGGGAGCATAATCCCCCCAGCTTTATTCTTCCTTCTCAGAATTGCTTTGGCTATTCGGGGTCTTTTGTGGTTCCATATGAATTTTAGAACTATTTGCTCTAGTTCATTGAAGAATGCTGTTGGTATTCTCTTAGGAATTGCATTAAATCTGTAGATTGCTTTAGGCAGGATGGCCATTTTGACAATATTAATTCTTCCTATCCATGAACACGGGATGTGTTTCCATTTAGTGGTATCTTCTTTAATTTCTCTCATGAGTGTCTTGCAGTTTTCAGAGTATAGGTTTTTCACTTCCTTGGTTAGGTTTATTCCTAGGTATTTTATTCTTTTTGATGCAACTGTGAATGGAATTATTTTCCTGATTTCTCTTTCTGCTAGTTTATTGTTAGTATATAGGAATGCCACAGTTTCTGCTTATTAATTTTGTATCCTGCAATTTTGCTGAATTCAGATGTTAGATATAGTAGTTTTGGAATGGATTCTTTAGGTATTTTTATGTAGAATATCATGTCATCTGCAAACAGGGACTGTCACTGTTCTTCTTGTCACAGGCAACTTCTTCCTTGCCAATCTGGATGCCTTTTATTTCTTTGTGTCATCTGATTGCTGTGGCTAGGACCTCCAGTACTTTGTTGAATAGAAGTGGGGAGAGAGGGCATCCTTGAATTCTTCCCGATCTTAAAGGAAAAGCCTTCAACTTCTCACTGTTAAGTATAATATTGGCTGTGAGTTTGTCATATATGGCCTTTATTATGTTGAGGTAATTTCCCTCTATACCCATTTTGTTGAGAGTTTTTATCATGAATGGGTATTGAATTTTGTCAAATGCTTTTTCAGTATCTATGGAGATGGTCATGTGGTTTTTGTCCTTCTTTTTGCTGATGTGGTGGATGATGTTGATTTCTGAGTGTTGTACCATCCTTGCATCCCTGGAAAAAATCCTACTTGATCATGATGCATGATCTTTTTATGTATTTTTGAATTTGGTTTGCTAATATTTTGTTGAGTATTTTTTCATCTATGTTCATCAGGGATATTGGTCTGTAATTTTCTTCTTTTGTGGTATCTTTGACTGGTTTTGACACAGTCTAAAGGTTTTCTTTTCTCCTCCTTTTTCTTCGTCCTCCATTCTTTGTATATTAGGTATCTATTCTGTACTCTTTGTCTATCCCTTGATTGATTTTGGTGAAAGTTGATTTAATTTTTCAGGTGCTTAGTAATTAACTGTTCTACTTTCTCTACTGTGGTTTTACTACCTCTGGTGACAGCTATTAAACCTTAGGAACACTTCCATCTATAGCAGCCCCTCCAAAATACACTATAGGGATGGTTTGTGGGAGGTAAATTCTCTCAGGTTTTGCTTATCTGAAAATTATTTAATCCCTCCTTCAAATTTAAATGATATTCTTGCCAGATAAAGTAATCTTGGTTCGAGGGCCTTCTGTTTCATTGCATTAAATACATCACACCACTCCCTTCTGGCCTGTAAGGTTTCTGCTGAGAAGTCTGATGACAGCCTGATGGGTTTTCCTTTGTACCTGATCTTATTTCTCTCTCTGGCTGCTTTCAATAGTCTGTTCTTATCCTTGATCTTTGCCATTTTTATTACTATATGTCTTAGTGTTGTCTTCCTTGGGTCCCTTGTTTTGGGAGATCTGTGCACCTCCATGGCCTGAGAAACTATCTTCTCCCCCAGATTGGGGAAGTTTTCAGAAATTAACCCCTCAAAGACATTTTCTATCCCTTTGTCTCTCTCTTCTTCTTCTGGTACCCCTATAATGTGAATATTGTTCCGTTTGGATTGGTTACACCGTTCTCTCAATATTCCTTCATTCTTAGAGATCCTTTTTTTTCTCTGTGCCTCAGCTTCTTTGTATTCCTCTTTTCTAATATTTATTTCATTTACTATCTCCTCCACTATCTAATCTGCTTTTAAAACTTTCCATTGTATGTTTCATTAACAATACCAGTTGTTGAAGAGGCTGTCATTTCCCCATTGTATGTCCATAGCTCCTTTATCGTATATTAATTGAACATATATGGTTGGGTGTATATCAGGGCTCTCTGATACTGTGTTCTGTAATGGTTAAATTTCTGACTGGAATTGGTCCCTGAGTTGTTGCATATTTTTTTGTACCTCCATGAGCATGTTAATGATTTTTATTTTGAAATCCCTTTCAGGAAGATTCATGAGGTCGATTTCATTTGAATCTTTCTCAGGGGTTGTATTCATATTCACAATTTTACTTTGAACCAGGTTCCTTTGGCATTTCATATTTGTATATGGCATCCTCTAGTGCCCAGGAGCTCTACTCTCTGGATCTGCTCAGCCCCTGAAGCAATGTCAGGGGTCGTAGGGTAGTGGTATTGGTGCCTGGGGGAAGGAAAGGGCTGTTCCCTGCTTCCTGGCTGTGACTTCCTATCATTTCAAGGAAACTTTCAAACATGAACTTTTCATGAATAGAAAGGACTAACTTAAAAATAAAGGGGTTAGTTGTTGGGAAAGTGTAATGAATAAACTAAATACTGTTACTGATGTTAAGAAAGGGGGCATCAGGTTATAGAACATGTAGGGTCTTCTTCAAGATGAGAATCCAACAGCTCAATAAATGGATATCAATAGTGCTTCAGAATGTTTTAGTTCAAAACTATTGTTTCCTAAGAACAGTACTCCCAGAACTTTTTCAGCAGGTCTTGCCCTCACTTTCCCAGAGAATTTAGAGTATTATATTCCCTTTGTGCTTCCTCTGACTTAAAATAACCTCTAAGGCCATTTTGCACATCCTCGCAAAGCTGACCACAATTGATATGTGACCAGAGTGACCTGAACAACAAACAGAACTCTCTAATATGTGTGCAGATAAAACATTCCTTTGGAGCTGCCAAATAAAGTAATCATAGCTACTCACTACTACTGACCAACGGAGGTAGTTTTCTGTAAGAGGTGAAAAAATAAATCATCACAAAAAAGGAAAGTAAACACATGAATTGTTGTGTGAAATACTAAAATTAAAATGGGACTAGTGGTCACTCTAATGTGGCTATAGAGAAACATTTTTATAACATTTGTTGACGGCAGTTATATATAACCACTTATATAACCACAGCCATGAAAATCACCTCTGACTCAATAATTGTCTTGTTAGAAATTTTCTAAGGATATGACCAGAAATTCACACAAAAAAGTATACACAGGCTAATTGAATAAAGATTAGCAAGTGTGAAGAATAAAAAAGTAAATTTATTTTAATAGAGGATTGCATCTACATATCTTGATACAACCATCAAAACTTAGATTTCAAAAGAATAGGGGAAAGAGTTCACAATAAAGCAACTGAATATAACTTTCAAAGTTATATAAGAAAATAGGATCTCAAGTAAAAATTACATGTCTGATATATACACAAAAATGTATATTAATGATTAAAAACAATAATTAGGTCTATATGTTGAAATTATGAGACTCATATTTTTCTTTTTTGAAGTATTTTCCACTTTTCATAAAGAAAACATCTATTTTAAAATCAGAACATAAAAATAAAATATGTGAATGTATTTGGTTTTATATAAAGAAAGAGAAATTGTGAAAAACTTATATTTTCATGTTAAAATGGCAGTTTGTGAAAATTTTGAAATTGTTTACATGGAATGGAGATGGACACACCCAGGACATATACTCTGGAAACGGCATTTCCTAATCATTGAAATGAAAATTTTCCTTCTATTCAAGAACTCCACACTTATAAAAATATCATGTGTTTTCATACAGCAAAATTATATCTAATGAGAAAGTAAATTATTGTAAGCCTAAAATATCTGTAATTTTATTTTTATTAAAGTTATAAGTTCAGATGCCACAAGTTTGAGAATGCGAAAGCATTTTGTGTTTGCAAAGCACTGGATTACTAAACAACCTTATTTAAATTCATGAGATGAAAGTTAGTGAATACTCACATATAACATCATAAAATTTAACTTAAAATTTTACTTATTCTGCATTTTGTTTACTAATAAAAACAAAAATCTTGAAATATTTGATTTAATAATTCCAAGGATTGTTGAATTGTAAACCTTGGGTTACAAATGTTTGGTATAGGAAACAATATTTGTGGGGATTTAAAAAATATATTGTAGAAAACTGTTCAGTTTAAGATGTATATGAGGTTTACTAATACCTATTAAGTGTCTTGTTAAAATTAACGCATTGACTATAACCTTACTATCTTATTTTACGGAATTCAAGAGAATAAATTACATTAAAGTTGCTCCTTAAATTATGAACATAGGTAAAGGAATTCTACCTTCTAAAAATGTATTATCTAATAAATACTAAAACTTATACTTGTCTCCAATTCCAATTAAAGCAACTAGTTTACACCTTAAAGAATAAATTAAACCCCAAGTTAGCAGAAGGAGGGAAATAAAGATTAAAACAAAGACAAAATAGATAATAGAAAAAAAAAGAAAGAAAATAAAACTAAGAATCAGTTCTTAAAAAAGATCAACGAAACTGACAAATTTTAGCTAGGCTGACTAAGAAAATTTTCAAGTAACAAAAATTATAAGTGAAAGAAGCATTACAACTAATTCTACAGAAATAAAAAGGTTTATAAGAGAGTACCATAAACAATTGTATGTCAAAACATTAGGTAACCAGATTAAATAAGACCTTCCTAAAATATATAATTTACCAACAATTAATCTTGAAAAAACAGAAAATCTGAAGAGACTTATAACCAGTAAGGAGTAATCAAAACCTCCCAACAGAGAAAAGTTCTAGATAAGATGGTTTCACTGGTGAGTTCTACCAAACATGCAAAGAAATTCCAAAAAACTGATGAGAAGGGAATATTTCCAAACTCATTCTATGAGGGCAGCATTATCTGATACCAAAGCTAGATAAAGACCTCACAAGAATAAAACAAAAAACAAAACACAAAAGACTGATTTTTTGATGAATAAAGATTCAATGATCCTCAGTAAAATACTAGCAAATAGAATTCAACAACACATTAAAAGGATTATACGCTATGACTAAATATTATTTGTTCTTGGAATGACAGAATTGTTCTACATATGTAAAACAATCAGTGTAATAAACCACATTCACAGAGTGAAGGAATGTATTTTTATTTGCATGATAAAAACTCTCAATAAGCTAGGAATAGAAGAATTTCCTTAACAAAACACAGGCCATATCCAAAAAGCCACAGCTAACCTCATACTCAATGGTGAAAGACTGAAAAGTTTTCTTTTAAGATCAGGAACAAGACAGGGTTACCTGCCTTCACCACTTCTATTAAACACAGTACTAGAAATTCTAGCCAGAGCAATCGGTTAAGAAAAAGAAATAAAATGCACTCAAATTGTAAAGGCGGAAGTAAAATTATCTTTGCACAGACAATATGATCTTACATGTAGAACACCCTAAAGATTATTCAAAAAAACTTTTTAACTAATAAACATATTCAGCAAAATTGCAGGATACAAAGTTAGCACATAAAAATCTGCTGTATTTCTGTATAATAACAATAAAAAATTCAGAAGGAGAAAAACACTTTAAAAGTGGAATTTCAAAAAAGATGTTCATAGGAAACATTTCCCAATTGGTTTAGAAATATTTAATTCTGAGGAGACTTATTTAGTTTTTGAGGATGCATAACTGAAATTCTCTGAACTCTTAATTATTAAAAATATTCTTATTTTACAATATCCTTAAGAACTTTTAGTCTGCTAATGTCTTTGACATAACAGGAAAGCAATAATTTTGACATAAAAATTTTCTCCATATGGTTTCATTTATGATGCATTAACTATTTTTGTTATAGGTAATTTGATATTTTCAGATACATTCTTCATTTCTTATGGCCAGAATCACAATTTCAACAGGGATATGGAAATGTCATTGCTAAAGTATAATATTTAAATGTAAACTGACAATATTTATTTCACAAGTAATGAGACTGTTTAATTTACCCTTACTAAGTGACTAACTGAAAACATGAAATATGACTGTGAGCTTACAAGGACTAGAAGAACAAATACAAATCTCACATATGCATATTTACTTTTTCCTAAATTACCATAACAATTAGATCTGGGAAAACAATAATACAGATTAGTAGCAAAATATGTCATAATAACAGGATTCACACTATGCAAGCTTGGGTTTTTGGAAGTAATGAAAATATTATTGGCATTATTTAGGGAGTGCTGTGCATTCAGGTGGAAGAACAGTCTCAGGAAGGAGAGCCCTCAGGATAATGGAAAGATGACCAGTGTGTCAGCAAGGCTGGAGCAGAAAGAAGCAAGATGGAAAGCAGCTGGAGGTGAGATTGGAAAGATGTAACTTTTCATGTCATCAAAGCCCATTTTTGCTCTTACCATCTGTAAAATGTTCAGTTTTACATAACTGAAATAAAATTAAATATTTATAGATAATCAAAATGTTAAAATTTGTCTCCAAATTAGCTTCTACATAAAAAATTGTGGTATATTATGTTTAGTACACATGGTGTGGGGGGTCACCAGGAAAACAGTGTAGCACAGAGAAGGCAAACAGTGAATCTGTGGCATCTTACTACACTGATGGACAGTGACTGCATTGGGGTGTGGGTGGGGACTTGATAATATGGGTAAATGTAGTGACCACATTGTTTTTCATGTGAAACCTTCATAAGAGTGTACATCAATAATACCTTAATAAAAAAATTGTGGTATAAATGTACTTCATTACCTATGAATAAATCATCAATTTATACTTGTCAGGATAATTGATTAAATTAGGATTTACTCTTTTTGCCTTCTTAGGTTGCAGAATTACAAATCAACAGTTTCTTTTGATCAAGTTGTAAGTTTATGTTATTGCTTTCTTATTTTGCTCTTTATTTCATCTATTCTCTAAAATGAGAAAGCAATACTACATCTCTGCTGCTTATCTCTGACAGTGGTTGTAATATATCAGTAAAACCTGTTTAAATTTGTTAGGACAAAATATTTAAAGGAAAATAATGCACAAGAGCCTCCTTCCCCTGCCCTTACACCTCTTACAGTTGTTGGCAGGCTTCTGATGGTATCACATGACTCCATCACATTGTACCAGTAAGGCTGTAGCTAAGGATGGACACAGCCCCAGCCCTGTGGTGAGGATGTTTTAGTACCTCTGACCAAAAGTCATGTTTATATGACATACTATGATTCGTTATCTCAAAGAATGCTATAATTAGTTGAAAATTTTGAGAAAAATCTATTGAAAAGATAAAACATTATGACTCTATCCCAACTAAAGAAAACTGCATAGAAAATAACTACATCTCAGTCAATGGAATCTGTTTATGCCCGTGGTCCAAATTAACCCTCTGTATTTCTACTTCAATTAATAACTTCTCATTTCCTTGCCTTGGATTGCAAAGCCCCACATGAGCCTGAAGTTGCCTACCTTTCCAGATTCACCGAGGACCACTTTCTTTATTATCCCAAATGCTGTAGCCACAATCACTTCCTTTAATTCTAGAGAAACAAAGACCAGTTATTTCTGAACAGATTTATACTAGACCTTTATTTCCCATTTCTTCCACATCTTTTCCAGGCATGTCCTCCTCCTGAGTGAGACCTTTATTCACCACACAGGCTAAATCTGCCATCCAGTCTTCCCTGTATATATATATTTGTTTATTGTTTGCTTCCCTTAATTAGAATTATTATTCCCATTCTAAAGATGTGGAAAGTGAGGTCCACAAAGGGTAAAAGCTTATATAAGGCCCACAGCAAATAGGAACTATGTCCAGCTCCAACCCTATGCATGCTCTCCTCTCCTCCATCTCCATCACGGTGGGAAGACTGATGTCCCTCAAGGTCCACAGCCTGACCCCCAGGGCATGTGAACAGATGCCTTTACATGCAGAAAGGGACTTTGCAGATGTGATTAAAGTTAAGGAGTTTGGGGTGCCCACAATATCCTGGATTATCCAGGTGGCCTCCATCTAATCACATACATCCCTCACAGTGTCAGAGGGAGGCCGAAGAGCCCATCAGAAAGATGTAGCAGAAGAAAGAACAGACATTCAAAGCATGAGAGGGGCCTCAAGCCACCATTCCCAGTTTTGAATATGTAGGAAGATAGCCAAGTAATGCAGCAATCTGGACAGCCAGCAAGGAGCAGGGGATCTCAGATCTTTGACTGCAGGAACTGTCCTCCGCCTATACCTTGGAAAAGTTGGAGAAGGACACAAATTCTCTTCCTTAGCTTTAGTCTATGTGACCATGTGAGACTGCTGACCTCCAGAAATGTGAGATAATGTATCTGTATGTTTAAGAAGCTAACTTTGTGTTAATTTCCTATGGCAGCAATAGAAAACTAATACAACCACACTACTTTTCTACAGACATACCTAAAAGGGACGCTGAAGGGTATGAGCCACTACCGTTCAAGCAGGAAAGGGTTAAATCCAGGGCCCATGAAAAGAAAAAGATAAAAGGGAGTTTAGCGAATGGCAAATGGCAACAGCCCAAGGAACTACCCACTTTGAGCCACATGTCTTATACTGGTCCCGAGATGAAGGCACAGAGACTCTCCTGCGCTGTACGGGTGTTGCAGACGGCAACATCCTTTCTGGAATCTAATTTTGCTATAGTATCAAAAGAACTTATAACATTCATCATATTTGAAAAAAAAATTCCATTTCTAGAATACATTTCAATTCACATCTGAAACACTGAACGATTTGTATGTGCCATGATGTTTATTAGAGTGTTGTTAATGAGAGCATAATAGTGCTCTTATTAGAGCTCAGTAATAAAGAATCTGCATAATAGAGGACTGAAACATGCACATAATATAAAGTTTAAATTATACAGGACAAAATATTTTTACATATACAATACGATTACTGTATAACAACAAAAAATAACGACAAAAAACAAACAAAATAAACCATATGTTTATAGTGGCTGCCCTTGGGGAATGAAATAATTATTTGCATCTACATTCAGTAATTTTGAAATTTTCTGTAACAGACATGCCAAAAAAAAATGGAAGTGTGTTTCAAATAAAGGAGAAAAAAATTTAAACTACACCTATTTGCACAAAAGGCCTGGAAGAGGAGCTCAGATGAAAATCTAGATGATATTAGTAAAAAGGAAACAGAAATAAAAGGCCCAATGAAGGGGTGAGTGAGGGTGAGGACATACGCACCTTTGCGGCTCATTTTATAGTCCTCCTGGTTACCTGAGAGCAGCTAAAAATTCGATTGTCATCCAAATGGGCACATAAATTTTGAACACATGCTGTTGGTAGGCTGAACGGTCACCCCTAAGTAATCCAGGTGTTAATTCCTCTGTATGTGGTAACAGGGAGTTTGCAGAGGTGATTAAGTTGAGAATCATGAAATGGGAAAACTGCCGTACATTTGTTGGGTGGGTCCACATGTAACCACAAGTGTTCCTTTAAGAGAGAGGCAGAGGGAGACCTCAGGACAGAAGAGGAGAAATGCTTTGTGTAAATGGAGGCAGGGAAAGAAAAGGTGATGTGAGTAGGGCCAAGGAGGGAGGACAACCCGTAAAAGCTGGAAAAAGCAAAGAAAGATGCTTCCCTAGAATTCTGTAGAGCTTTCATAGACGGTGCACTGTGCTGATACCTGGATTTCAGCCCAGTGAAACCCATTTCTGACTTCTGACTTCAAAAACTGTGCAAGAATAAATGTGTCTGTTGTAAGTCACCACATTTGTTACAGCAGCTGTAGTAATGTAATATATGCCCATGAGGAAAGTCCTATGAAATATTGAAGTTCTATAAGAAGTAAGCAGCAAAATAAATTTGGGTAAGTACTGTCATTTGCTTTGACTTTTGTCTTGATTAATTTAATCAATTATTAAGACGTTGCACTCTGCCAGGCTTAGTTCCAGGTATTCTGGGTACAATGATTTTAAAAGAACCGCTGTGTTCATAGGCCTTAGATTCTTTATGTATCTTGAATTTCTCAGTGCATCATATTTTCATTTTATTCTTGTTTCGTTTGTTATGGCATATTGTGAAATTGTTACTGTATTTTACTGGCATAGTCACATTGACATTTGAGCTATCCATGCCAAGATTCACTGGTTTAGTGAACAAATTTATTTTGACTTGACAATATGCCAGGTACAGTTACATCCATGGGGAAAAGATGGGTAGACAAGGGTCCTCCCCTCACGAGTTTGTATTCTTGCAGGAAAAGGAAATAAGGAAGTAAACATATGTACAGTGTGGTGTTGATTGTGTGGCAGGGTTGGTAGAGCACCACTTTTGGCAGTGATAAGGGATATGCAGAAAAATAAACTGGGGTGAGTGGCATGGAGAATCATATGATGACTGAGTTGCTGTTAGTTATAATATTCAGGAAGATGGAGCTCAGGAGTCATACTTGATCAGCCCTAAAGGAAGAGAATGACTAATAAGTGCTTATTTAGTAGAAAGGCATGTGGAGAGGCGAAAGCAAACGTCAAGGCCTTGAGTCTGGTAGATGAGTAGCAGGAAACCAGTACAGCTGGACCGGCATGAAGGAGGGAACACACACAGTTGAGGATTCATTCTGAGTGGAATCTGGAAGGCAGGTCACGTGTATTTGCCACAAGCCTATCTCAGGAGCTTGCCAACTTTCCTGCTCTTTGCTCCAGCACGTGCTGCAGGGAGCATAAGCTTGCAGCCAGTTTGCACAGTATGTCACAGGTCCACTCTGTGGATGACATTTGCTAATTGATTCTACCTGTGTGCCCCCTGGCAGGCAGGGGAGGTGGGCTCAGGAAGAGGGGCACAAGGGTGTAGAAGGGACGTTGTTGCTTGCTGTCCCCTGCTTCTTAGTTACGGCTCGTGGACTTCCTGCTGCCCATGCTTCCTGTGAGCATCACCCCGAAAAGGCTGCTTCACCTTGGAGGTAGCAAGATCCTGTTTATTGTTTCCCCAACATTCTCAGGACCAGATTCATTGCACCCCATCCCACAGGTCCTTCTTCTAGCCCAGAGACACCAGCACTAGCCAAGCAGTGGGCTCTCATCTGCGGAAGTCTGAATTTCAAGTTTCTACGTCTTAACCATTCCTACCTGGGATGGTTAATTTTATGTGTTAACTGGCCTAGGTTACGTTACGGTGCCAAGTATTTGTCCAAACATTAGTCCAGATGTTGCTGAGAAACTACTTTGTAGATGTGGTTAACATATACAGTAAGTTAACTTTGGGTAAAGCGGTGACCCTCTGTGTGGGTGAGCCTTTACAATCAGCTGAAGGCCTGAAGAGCAAAACTGAGATTTCCTGGAGAAGGAGCAAAGACCGTAACAGATTTCAGACTTGCCACTCCCAACACTCCAAGGAGCCAATTCCTTCCAATAAAATCTTCTCCCTCCTCTGTATATATCTTAATAGTTCTGTCTCTCTAGAGCACCCCGGCTCATGTACGCCTCCTTCAGCCTGTTTTTCCTTTAGAATTGGGGCTGCTTCCTGCTACTTCTGTGATAACCCTTGCAATAGTGTCTTTTTACTTCTTTTCAGTTACTTATTTAACAGTTTATATCTAGTTAAAATTCTCTCCATTAAATTCTCTCTGTTCACATAATAGGTGGTTTCTGTCTCTTGATGGGACTTGAATGATGCTTTCTTATCAAGATTTTGGGAATTGTTTAGTGATTAGAAGCTATTGGATTCTCTTATGAAATGACAATTTCTCATTTTTCTGCCTCTAACAAATAACCTGACATCTATCCAAAATGTGATGTTTGCTGTTCGTGCCTGAGCGATGACCTCCCTCCTTCCTCTTTCCAAGTCCTCTATAAAAGGTGCGTCAGGAAAGATTCTCCACATGGAAATCCTAAGATGCTTTAATTTAACTAATGTCAAAGTAAGCTGAGAAGTATATATTTCTTTTTCTTCCTCCAGTCACAGTTCCATTCTGCCTTTATATCTCCTTCCTTCTAATGTATCATCATAGAAGAGCTACATTTATTCACTACTCTTGAATGCCTCTCTCTTAAAATATTACATTATCGTAAATCTTTTGGCTTTTCTTACTCTGTAGTCATTAATATTTTGTTATATTTTAATATGCTTTGATACACATACTGCATTTATTGTTTTGCTCATAGAACAAAATAAACTATTATAGAGTATGAAAAAATCTGAATACATTTCATTTTTTTTCAAATTTTCAGCTTCAGTCATTAAAACAAATACATATTAAGCATACTCATTTTAGTCATTCTCCTAAACCTCCCTGTTGTCCAGACTGTGTAGGATTAACATTCATTCATGCCTCAGTGGGTGAGATGATGTAATTGAGATGCAAATTTCAGTATAGGTCATTGCTCATTGAGTTGTTAAAAATAACTACAAAAGTTATCATGACATTCTACTGTATGTCAATTTGTTGGAATATACTTTGCGCCTTGACAAATTAATTCTTACACTAGATTTCTAATTACATTTTTTAAGAGAAAATTAAAATGGACAAACCAGAAAGGTTTCCCTATTTGGTGAATGAAGATTATCTCTTAATTCCTTGCTATTATATGTGGCATGGCTTTCTTTCTGCTATGAGAATTATAGGCTTTCTAAGCTAGAAAGAATCTCCTTCAGTTTCAGTAACATTAGTTGTTCTTCTTGGGTATTTCAGACACATGTTGGTATTTTTTCAAAATATATTTGAGTTAAAATTTGCTTGAAACTTTAAGATTTGCTAGGTCACAGAAAATCAAACTACCCATCTAGAGTTTCTTATTTTTGTGTAAAACATTGTATGTAATACATTATTATTTTATTTTGCATTGCTTTTTAAGTCAATAAATAATATTGTAATACATGTTTATTAAAAACAAGTCAAACATGCAAAATATATAAAATAAAACATGAAAGTTGTATCTTTACTCTCCTCAGGAGAGAACTGGTCACTTAGTGCTAAATCTCATAGATACCACCCTAAAACTATAAAAGAAACCTGTATACATGGACGTAAGAACCTCTAAACGAATGCAGTCATTTTGTGTGTGTTTTTTAAATTTTATTTCTATACATATGACTTATGTTGGTGTTATAATTCATGGAGTGATTGTAACAAACATAACCATTCATTGGTGAGACAATTGTCTTATCTTCATTGTTCTATTTTTCTGTTAACAATATCCTTTAAAAAAGAATTGAGTCAAATGATGTGATACTTTTTGATACTTAATAAAAAATTGCCCTCCAAAAACTTTATAACAATTCACACCAATATGAGAATGCCTGAATACTTAAATGTAGCAGAGTAAATACATTCAAGAACAAATACATCAACTAAATCTAATTGATAGTGTGTGTGCTTTACAAAATGTCCGTATCACCGATTTATTAAGATATGGGAGGTTAGAGCTAAAATGTGTCTTCCTAGATTCTCTGTGTGCTTATGTATTTCACTTGACCATAATGACATTGCAAGTCATTGAATTCACACTATTTCATTTGGATTTTCAAGTACATAACTGAAATTGATCATTGCCCTCTTCAAGGGATGCATTCTTGGTGATAAATACACGAACTCAAGAAAGATAATCTTTTATTTTGTTGCAAAAGAGTTTCCTTTCACTTGTCCCGAATCTCAAATCAAGGTAACTTAAAACTCGGGAAATTCTGAGCCATGAATACTATTCTACTTTTCTACTCTCACCACAAGCTTAACTTCTGAGTCTTTCATATACATTTATAAACAGGAAGCATGGATTTGAACTGCACTAGAATAACACTTCGAGACACCCTGAAACTTTGCAGTTTTTCCATGATTACCATCAGACACCTAGGCATAGGCTTTAATCTTGCATTCAGATTTTAACAAAAACATTTCTTGTTCCTCTAATTTTTAAGTGGGTCTCTTTCTTTTATATACCTAAGGTCATCATTGATCGTATCCTTAGTAATTTTTCCTAGTGTTTTCTTCTCCTGCACTTCACTTTCTGACATCATGTTTCCTGCTATTTAATATCCTAGAGAATTGAGTTCTGAACCTAAATTACTGCTCTCATTTATGAGCCACATATGAGCCAAGTTATCTGCATCTATGTGTGCAACCCCTTGTCAGATAAATGCTAAGACTCTATAATAGAACCCTGACATAAATGGTACCTAAAATTGCTGTCCATGGCTATATTGCTCTGATGCCTTTGAAAGTTTGTCCTTCTAAAGACAGATTAGAAGTCCTGGCTTTGTACACAAGTTAATATAGAGGGTGTCAGATTGAAGTAATGAAGCAAATAAGCCAGAATTTGTTCAATGTCATAGACATCATAGCCAGTAGAGTAGGCAGCATAACCATTATTCCAATTTGGATTTCCCAACTTCTAGTCTACTGCTTACTTATTGGTATCACATTGGTTTCATATTCAAAACTGAAGGTTGATCACTCTTTTCTAACATTCATGCCAACAATACAGGATTAATGGAAAATGACAAAAGAAAATAGCTAATTCTCTCTCCCTGCAAATTAATTGAGATTTAATGCATTCTAAAGAGAAATTTAGAGAAAAAGTTTAAGTCAAATCATATCTTTAGCCACAAACAACAGAGTACATTATAAAGAATCATTCTCTTATTATGAACCTATTATTCCAAAGACTTACTAAATCTAAATAGATGTATTTAACCTAAATCTATTGAAGAATTATAAAATATTCTTCACATCTATGTTAAAAGATTTTTCACCTTTTATTACGGAGATAAAAGTTCTCAAAAACTACTAAAAGGCACAAAGCTCTATGTGATGATTTCAAAATACAATATTAAGCATTTATTTCCATTGTAAACTTTCTACGATGCCCATTATGTTTTCATTTGTGCTTAAGAAATTTAAAGATAGCCCAAAAGTAAAAGAAAAATGTTATTCTGCTATTAATATAAAATACATTTAGTATGGTGTAAAATGAAATACCATAGTCATTTATTTTATGCCTTACTTCTTATAAGTTTTCCAAAAAATTGATTATAATGCAAGATGGAAACCAGCCAGATATGAAGCTGCTTAAAAAGTATGCTGTATATCTGCACTTTCCTCGACAAGACCTAATTTCCATCCTTCCTGCACTATGTTCTTTGGCTGGGAGGCTGATTTACTCCATGAACATACACTCCCTCGCCCTCTTGCTTCCCATTGGAGTTGTTCTGTGAGAGAAACTAGTGAAAAAAAAGAGGGCAGAAAGGAAACCAGGTGATTGTATATATTTTCCAGCCCTGTCCTGGCAGAGGCTTCTAAGGGTTCACTAGGATCCCTTGCCAAAGCACATCTTTGTCAGGCATCCTTATGCATATAAAGTGTCCTCCTCATGCCTCTTCAGGCCCAGGTATAGCATACATATACTACATGCCTTTTAGTTTCTCAAAATCAGCCTTATGTTTTTATGAATAGTTTACTTAACTTTAATACCCTCAAATTTCAAGTTTGATTTTTTGCCATACCGTATCTACCAAAATCCTGCATGATACTAAAAAACATTTAATACTACTGATTTTTGAAAAGGTTAAATCGTAATTATATCAAACAAGTTTAAAACTGGAAAAGATTGTCAAAAACAACCATTTCAAGTCTCTAGAGATTTAAGACAGGTAAAAAACTGAAAAATGGTATCCCTCAAAGCCTGCTAGAATTTTGAACCTCTGTGGTATTGCAGCCTCAGTACTCTCATCCTCCAACTCCATTCTCAGTGGTCAGTGAAAATAATTACCTTAGCCAGGTAGGCCTGGAAATTAAACCCAGTATCTTTGACACCAGAAGCTTAGAATCATCTGGGGCTGGCAGCATAAACTTCTGGCATTGACAGCTAACCTAGCAAACTTGGTAAAACACAAATGGGTGAATGTCATAGTTGGCCAGGATATGACATTGTGATATCTGTTGGGGAAACTGTCAGTCGACAGATTTAACAGATTGACCCTGGAAATCAGATAGTTAAATCAGTTCTCCACACCTCCCTGGCTGAGTGGGAAACTGTGCACGTGAACAAGGAAGACCCACCAAAATGAAGTGGAAGAAGAGCCTAGGGAACTTGAGAGTTGGCTGAACTTTGACTACGTTCTCCAACCTAAACAGAATAATCAGGGGATAGTGGAAGCCTACGGGTTTGAGATGTCTTCACACAATCTCTTCCCAAATCCTTGACTAGCCATTAAGATATAAAGATACAGAAGTTATCCCTTAGAAGTGAGGCAAAAAATAAAAATAAGAATTAAGAAAAGAACCGAACAAAGATTATCAGTTTAACCTGGTGAAGGGGGGAGTTCAATCATCACGGTATTGCTCATGTAATTGAAGGTTAATGATACTAAAATAAAAAAAAAAAAAAAAAAAAGATTATCAGTTTAGTAACTGCTCAGCATAGGGTATACAGATTCTGCAGTCAGGCATATTGCAATAAAATAAAATAAATAAACTGTAAGAAAAAAATCCAAAGCTGATAAAATGAATTATCTAAAGTGTCTAATTATCAACCAAAAATTGTAAGACACACACATGCATGCACTTGCTCACACACACACACAGGAAAATATGGTCCATTTCAGTCGGGGAGCAGTCCATTAAAACTGACTCTGAATGAACAAAGGTGGTGATATATTTAGTTAACAAAGAATTAATAGAAGCTAGTATAATATGTTTGAATACTTTATTAAGGAAAATATGGTAATATCTCAACAAATAGGTAACCTCAATAGAGAAATTTAAATTAGAATGAAAGAGCCAGATGGAATTTGAAAAGTTGAAAAGAACCAAAAACAGAACAAGAAATAAGAAAGAAATACTCATAGATTAATAGAAATTATCAAAAAATTATTATTGAAGAAAATTAAAAGGATGTGGAGGTCTGTGAGACAATGATAAGCACAGTGACATATGTGGTGAAAGTTCAAGAAGGACAGAAGAGAAAGGGATGATATGATTCTAGGAAATAAATGCTGAAAACTTTTACAAAATTCAAAGAAAATATTAACTTATTATTTAAGAAATTCAACAATCTTAACTGGAATAAACACAAAGAGATTGATGCCCAGATTCATCATAAGTCAAACTTCTGAAAGGCAAATATAAGAAAAAATATTAAAAGCCACAAAACTTTCACTACACACAGAATATCATCAATATGTTTAAGAGCTAACTTTATATCAGAAATGATTCCAGATGACTGTGAAGTGACAAGATACAAACAAAAAAGGTCAAACAACATTTCTATAAAACTACCCTTCGAAGTAAAGGCAAAATGAAAACTTTCCCAGATAAACAAGAAGTGAGAGAATTCATGGCTACCAACAGACCTTCCTTACATGAAATATTAAAGGAAGTCCTACAATATGGACAAAAATGTGCCAGACAGAAACTTGGCTCCATAGGAAAGACTAAAGAGCACCATAAATAGTAAATATGTTGGCAATTATAAACCCTTCTTCTTTCAATAACTTATGAAATAATATGCAATTATTTAAACAATAAATATAATGCTGTATTTTTCCATTTATAACATATATATAATGTACATCTGACAAAAATAGCAGAGAGAAAGGATTTTGAAATGGATCTATATTAAAATGAAGGAAAGTTTCTAAATAATTCCAAAATTAAATCAGTATAAAATTGAAGTGGATTGTGTTAATTTAAAGATGCATAATTCAGTCCCAAGAGCAAATTCTAAAAAATTAAAAATAAAAATAAAAGCATACAGTTAAAAAAAATCAACAAAGGTGTTAAAATGCTACATTAAGAAGTACTTGATTAACATAAGTCAGGCAGTAAAAAGAAATAGAGAATAAAAAGACATGAACCACCTATAACAGCAGCAGCAAAATGTCAGCTGTACATCCAAGCACATCAATACATATTTTAGATGTGATTGTGTGGAAGACTTTAATCAAATGTAGATATTGTCAGACTGGATGTAGGAACCGTAAGAGAGATGGAGCAGCAATATTAACATTAGAGAAAATAGACTTTAAGCCAAGAAATGTTATAGAGAATAAAACAGACATCTCATGATGATAAAAATGTCCATATCTTATGAATATGTAACAGTTATAAATGTATATGTACCTAACAAAAGAAACCTAATATATAATGATGCAAATAACCAAACTAAAAGAAAAAAAAATTTTTTAATGACAGAGATTTAGATATTATTATCATAATAATTGATATAACAATTAAAAGTCTGTAGAAATAAAGAAGTTCTAAACAGGACTACCAACCAATTTGACATACCTGAGGATTGAAAAACATTGTCTACCCCAAAATAACAGAGTACATCCATATTCTTTATAAACACACATGTGATATGTTCCAGGATAAACTGCAACATAAACCTCAATGAAATTTAAAGATCTGGAATCACGTAAAATATATTCTTTGACTAAATCAATATTAAATTAGAAATGAAAAACAGAAAGAAATAGGGAAGATCCATAAACATTTGAAAATCAAACAATATCACTTTTCTAAATAGCCATGAGTAACAGAATAAATAATATAAAAAATGAAAGAACATAGTGAATGGATTGTAGAGGAAACTCACAAAATATCAAACTTGAGAAACATTTAAGCTGCATTTGAGAAGAATTTACAGCTTTTAAAATAAAAACGAGAGGAAGAAAGATTTAAGGTTCATAACAGCCAATCAAGGAGATAGAAAAAGAAGGGTAAATCAAACTTACAGATGAAAGAAGGAAGAAAATAATAAATATCAAAATAGAAAGCAGAAAAGCAACAGAAAAGAATATGAAATCAAAAGCTGATTCTTTGAAAAAATCAACAAAATTAATAAGCCTTTACCTAGACTAACACGTAAAAAAAAGAGAAAACAAACATACCAAAAAATGATGAAAGCAAGAAAGGACATCAGAAAGACAGGGGAGAGTATTATGAATAAATGTATGCCAACAATTTAGGTAAGTAAAATGAAATGAATGTATTACTAGTCTAGACACAAATTACCAATCTTACTCAAAAATAAATAAATAACATGAATAGCCTGATTCTTTCTAAAGAATGTAAATTTTAGTTGGAAACCTACACATAAATAAAACAACAAACCAACAAGTATGGATAGCTTAACTTGGAGAATATTGTGAAATAGTTAAAGAATAAATAATATCAATGTTACACACCACTATTCCACAAAATTTAAGAAGACGGAATATTTCCCAATTCA
The DNA here is from genome assembly GCA_029783875.1 of Phataginus tricuspis. Classification (NCBI taxonomy): domain Eukaryota; kingdom Metazoa; phylum Chordata; class Mammalia; order Pholidota; family Manidae; genus Phataginus; species Phataginus tricuspis. Next base: position 6,134,528 of record JAQQAC010004068.1, read on the forward strand.
ATCTTTAATGCTATTATTGCTCTGATACATGACCATATAAATCCCTAAATATTTGGAAAGTAAATAACACACTTTTGGAAAGTGAATACCTATGGGTAAAATAAGAACTCAATAATGATTTGATTTCATATAAAGACATTAAAAAAAACTAGAAACCAATATATCTCAGAAATATAGATGCAAAATTTTTTTAATATTTTGGAATATTGAATCTAATAATACATAAAAATGTTAAGCCATTTTGGTCAAGTGCGGTATATCCCCAAAATGCAAAGTTGGTTTAACTTCTGAAAATAAATTAGTATAATAATATATCATATTAATAGGGTGAGAGGTATTTGACAAAATTCAGCATTCATTCCTGATAAAAACCTCTCGACAAAGTGGTACTAGTAAGGGATTTCTTCGACAATGTAAAGGGCCTTTTGAAAAAAATCTAGCTAATATCATACTTAATATTCAAATATTTGAAGCTCTCTCCTTAAGAGTAGAAACAAATTATGAATTTACACTCTCACTACGTATATTCTGCATTGTACTGGAGGATCTTGCAGTGCCATAAACCTATAAAAATAAATACATCCATATGGAAAGGAAGAATTAAAACTATATTAATTTACATACAGACTCTGATTATCAGACAACATGATTATCTACAGATCCTAGAAACTAGAAATGATGTTGCAAGGCTACAAAACACAAAATCAATACAAATCATTTTCATCTCTCTACAGTAGCAAAGAAAAATTGGAAATTTGAATTTAAGAAATAATGCCAGCAGAAAATTTTGAACTACTTAGGGAAAAACCTGATAAAAAATACACAACATCTATACACTGAACAGTAAGACGTATTTCTGAAAGAAATTAAAAAAGACCTAAAAATAAGGAGAGATGTTCATGGGCCTCAAGACTCAATATTAAGTCAACTTTTCCCAAATTTAGTTACAGATTCAATCCCAATAAAAATCCAAATACCCTTAAAAATATATAAACATTGGTAATTTGATTTTATTTTCATGTAGAAATAGCACAGATAGTAGCCAAAATAATTTTGATAAGACTTGCATGCTAGGGGATTTACACTAAATGACATTGCATGACAGTCTAAAGCCACTGTCTAAATCAAGACAGTGGGATATTAATGTCAAAATATGTAAATAGGTCAGTTCAACACAACTGAATGTCCAGAAATTGATTCACACATATGTGATCAATTTATTTTTTAATAAAGACATGAAACAGTTCAGTGGATAAGGAACAGTGATTTCAACAAATGGTGCTGAACAACCGAATATTCGCTTAAAAATAACTTTCATCTATACTTCACTCTTAAAACAAGCATTAGCGCCAAATGGATTACAGATATAAAATATGAAACAATATTATAAAAAATCCAGGAGTAAACATAGTTGAAATTTTCTACTCTGGATTAGGCACAGATTTCTTAAATATATAATGTCAAAAGCATGATCTGTTAACATAGGACAAATTGGACTGGATCATAATTAAGAATTTCTGCTTTTGGGCAACATTTGAACAGGTGCTTTACAAAAGAAGATTACAGATGGCAGATAAGAGCACGCAAAGATGCTCGATAAAACGGAATGAAGAATTGATGCATGTGGACAAAACTAAACATAATTATGCCGTCTGAAAGAAGGCAAATAAATTATATGTACTGTATGATTCCATTTAAATATAATTCTGAGAAATGCAACCCCATCTGCAGGGGTGGAAAGCAGACTGGTGACAGGTGGGGTGGGATGGAGGGAGGATGTGGTTCGGCAGCTTCTGGTGGACAGGCCGCTGCCTCTCAGGCTGGATTTTGTCCTTCTCAAATTGAAATGTGCAAGGATCCAAATATCATTCTAGGCCTGGAGAAGGGATTGAGAGTAAGTCGTGATATATCCTTGTGTGGCCACTGCTGCAGTTGAAGGGGCTACTTTTGCTGGCAGACAGTCCACGGGGACTTGGGCTTTCCCTTTTTAGCATTGGTTGCTAAGGACATTCATGAACAAGTCTGTATGGACATAATTTCCTGGGAGTGGAATGGCAGGATCACATAGTTAAGTATAGGTTTAACTTTTTAATAACTGCCAGACTGTCTTCCAAAGTGGTGGGCCATTTTATATTCCCACCAGCAGCATACATAAACTCCAGTTCTTCCTTGCCCATATTTAGTATGAATAGTAATAATTAGCCATTATAGTGAATGTGTAGTTGTATTTCATTATGTTTTAGCTTGCATGCTCTTAATGGCTAGTGAGTCTGAATATTATTTCATGTGATTATTTGACATTCATGTACTTTCTTTGGTGAAGTGCCCAAATCTTGGCACATTTTCTTTTTATGGCATTGTTTGTTTTCTAAATATTCAGTTTTCAGTTTTTAAAAAACATATTCTAGATGCAAGTCCTTTATTAGACATATAATTTGCAAATATTTTGTCTTAATCTGTGCCCTGTGTTTTTCTTTCCTTAAGAGTCTCTTTTGGAAAGTGGAAGTTTTAAATTTGATCAAGTCTCAGATTTTTTAACCATATTTCTTATTTAAATATATTTCCGAACACATTTACATGGAGACCTCTAAAATATCATGCTCTGTAAGGCACTGTAAAAGGAACTAAGGACATTGGAAGGACTAATATCTTTACCTTCAGGAATTTATAGTCAGGTATGGGACGGTTGCGGGAGGATGGGTTAATAGAGAATAACACACATCATGCTGCCTGAGTAAGACAGATGCCGAAGGGTCTATGGAAGCCCACTGCTAAATGCAAAATCAAAAACATTTCATTACTAGAAATAAGCAATGGATTGTTTTTTCTTTCTTTTTATTAATCTTGAGATGATAAAATCTTTCTAAGCGTAACACAAATCCTATGAGCCATAAGAAATCGCTAACTTAGGCTACTTTGCTAAGGGTAAAATTCCTTCATGTGAAGAGTATGCAGTGCTCACAAATAAATAAGGAAACAATAGGAAAAATATAGGAATATGTTCAAAATATGGAAATGTATATATAAAAGTATACGCCAAAGTCATTTGAAGATGTTCAACATCACACATAATATTAAAAGTTCATCTTAAATGGTGAGCACATAAATTTCTCCAGCTAGCCAATAGAAAAGACCAAAAGCCAGAGGACTTCTAATAAATAGGGTAGAGGGAACTGTTTTTCCAATCTATAGAAATGCAAAATAAGATGTAATAGGAGCAACAACAGAGTTAACACAAATCTGAGCTCAAAAGAAATCATGCACCAGTTAGGGAACTTAACAGAGTGAGTGGAGGCTGAAATGGAAGAGTTTACAGGGAAAGGCATAGAACTTAAGCGTATAGACGTGGGTCTGAAACCCTCAAGTAGGAAAGAGACTGGCCTGCAATACTTTCCCCAAGCAAACACCTTTATCAGATTCTTGGGCATCTTCTTGAGATTTTTTTTCATTTCTGCACAAGAATATGCGTATGAATCATTCCAAACCTGTTATTGCAAAATACTAGCTTACTTTATTTCCTGTTCTTCACTTTGTTATGGCCACTTAATAAGCTTTCTTGGATTATCTTCTAACCAGCACCAATAGAGCTAGCTCATCCTTTTAATGACTGGCTGCCCAGTGTCATCCTGATTGGATATCTAGGTTGTTTCAGGTCCTTTGATGGTGTGGATTTGTTTCTATTCATCCTGCTCAAAGGTTAATTCAGTTCTTTAATCTGAAAACTCATAGAAACTCTTCTCCTTCTCTCTTCATAACCGCCTCTCAGACATTTCCTCTGGGCTTTCTGCAGAATAATGTTTTGAACTTCTCATTCTAAACTACATGTCTTACATTATCTTTTATATTTTCACCCTTTTCTCTGTGTGCTAATTATGATGATATTCTCAGATATAGTACTTCCAATTACATATATTATCTTCATCTTCATTAAATTATTCAATTTGTTTTAATTTTAAATATACTCATTTTTCTTCGTTTTTGAACCTCTATTCGGCTCTTTTGCAGATCCACATTTTTTAAGACCACGTCCTGTCTTTGACTTACAATTTCCATTCTTTGATTAAAAGAAAATGACAATTAAATAATTGTGGTTTCTTCTTTAATATCTGGACTATGGTTTCCCTTAGAATGGTTTATTTCCTCAATGGTTTATCATTCAGATTCAAATCTCTCTGTCAGTGAGAGTGGTTTTACTGAAAGTCTCATGCATTCTGGACTGCAGGAGTCTCTGTAAGAAGCTGATCTGTAGCACTGGCTAACTTCCTCCAGTCTCAGACCCCTTTATTCTTTGTTTTTATTTTAATTTCTCTGTTTGGGGTATCCGTCCATAGGTACCACTCTTTCAAAACCAAGCCCCACCAGAAGGAGACTTCTTTTCCAATGTATTTTGGGGGATGTCTTTTCTTTTCTTCTTTTTTTGAGACATAGAGCATCAGGAATATGAGGGGGTTTGATTTTCATTGGGCAACACTTGACCATTTTAAGATACGCCTGAATTATTTAATTGAAAGCATAATGCATAAGGATATAAATTTATATCTAATCTCAACTTCAGAGAACTGTACATGAAAATTAAGTTAGGAAGAAATCTGAGATGAAAGCAACACAACATGATTTAGTCCAAGATAAAAGTCCTGTCCGAATGCTGAATCTGGAGGAGAAATGAGATTATATGTGCTCTTAAACTTTTATTCCTTGAAGTGGCTCAGATTTTATTAAGTAGGGAAAATATCCTGGTCTCCTACTGCATTGTTACCACTCTATGCAGGTGATTTTTTTCCACTTGTGCACATATATGAATGTTGAATCATAAACTAATCTATTTCCTGAAAGTCTTCATTTACATGATGGAAAGTAGTAAGGGAAAAAATCTATTAGCTCTTGCTTTCAGTTTTTAAAGTGCCAAGAAGAATTCATTATGACTTCAAAATTGGGAGCTGCTAAGAGATTTGAAATTAAATATTAGTATATTAATACTAAGAGACTAGCAAATAAAAACCACTATACTAATGCTTCTCTATATGTATTATATATAAGTGTGTGTTGGAATATGAATTTTTTATTATTATTTATTCTAGATGTAAGCTTTTTCAGATTCTTATTTGTTTCACTCAGTATTGTTGGAAACCTAGAAAATGCAGGAATGTCAAGGGTACTACTAGACACTGGGGGGAATGTATAGGAAGTGTTATACGGAGTTATCATAAACAAAGGACAGCTGAGGGGTATCCGCATTATGAAACACTCAAAGGAATGTAAATCACACTAATAATTAATACTTCGCACGTGAGGTTTGAAAGAGCAAGGAAGGATGATAACAGATACTAGAGTCATTCTTAAAGAAACAGTCATCGTTTGTATTTCTGGCAAGATTTCTCCAAATGAGTACATCTATATTTTTATACACTTGACTATGAAATGGCCTTGTCTGCTGGTGGGCGTTACAGCTTTCTCCCATGGCTGATGCTTCTTTCTATTTGAATTTCTCGTGAATGATCTTTTTCCTGTACTTCAGCCCTATGAAATTGTTAAACTGTATTTCCCAAGGTGTTACCTGTGAACTCCTGGCCCCGGAATCACCTGGGATGGGATGGAATGGAAGCTATGAGCGAGTTTCCCTGGCATCAGCACAGAGCTAGCGAATCAGAAGCTCTAGGCTAGAACCCTGGTCTCCTCAGGCTACAGGAGTCCTCACATGCAAGCACATACACCTCCAAATTCTGCATCCTCCAAAACACCACCCTGGCCCAGGAGTGAGAATCTGTATCTCAGAGGCAGGGTATATCTAGGGCAGGAAAGCCTTCATTTGGAATATTGTAGACACACTGAGCTCGCCAAAGCTGTTATTAGTATCTCAGTCAGGCATGGTTTTGCAAGCTAGTCTTGGCTACTGGCATCATTAATGACATAATTTATACAAAAATATAAACTCTGTATTCCAAAAACAAGTTTAAACTTCACACATTAATGATAATATGGCATTTATTGAGGACTTTACATTTGTTATCATTGAATTCTCAAAAATAAACATGTAAGGTAGGCGCACTTATACACATGCTCCAGATGAGGTCACTTCATTTTCATACATTGAAGGCCATTAAAAAATTTTACCATTGAAATTCACTTGTGATTGGTGTACCTTTCAATAACAGAGACCTCAGACCCGTAGATTTTGATCAACGGTCGCAAGCTGAGGTTGATCCAGCAGTAAGAAATTTATGTCTTTGCTTCCTGCTGTGTGATGACTTGCATGAGCCTAAAACCTGAGCCTAAGCTTAATTTTCCCATTGAAAGTAATGTTTTTATTATGTTTGTGTAAACAATACAAAAGTTAAGTTTACCATGATGAAACTATAAGTGGAACTAGTTACGACTTTCTATACAGACATGCTTCATTTAATTGGGCCTCACAGATACTGTGTTTTTTACTAACTGAAAGTTTGTGGCAACTCTGCACCAAGCAAGACAGGCTATTGGTGCCATTTTTCCAACAACATTTGCACACTTTGTGTTTCTGTGTCACCTTTCGGTAATTTTAACAATATTTCAAGCTTTTTCATTATTATATTTGTTATGGTGATCTGTGAGATTACATATTTCTGAAAGCTCAAATGATGGTTAGCATTTTTTAGCAATATAGTATTTTTTGTTTTTATAGATATAATGTTATTGCACATGTAATAGACTACAGTACGGTGTAAACACAGCTTTTATATGCACTGTGAAACCAAAAAACTCATTTGGCTTGCTTTATTGCAATATTTACTTAATTGCAGGGGTCTGGAACCAAAACCACAGTATCGTTGAGGTGTGCTGGTAATTACTTTATTCTATATTCAATAAGTCAATTAAGTTCTGTTTGATTAATCAGACATTATTTTAATTTTCCATGCATTAATTTAGACTGATTTGAATTACTGTCAAGGAATTTTGAAAATTCCCCTTAACTTTTATATTAAACATTGGTCTTCCAAAGGTTAAGATATAGGGAAATTTTTTTGTATGAATATCTCTCCATGTTCTTTAAAACCATATTCAAATAAATATGTCTTTTTTGTGAAAATAGTTTTGACTTAGTTTGCTTCGTTTTCTTTTAACTACTTTTGACATGACTAGAGAAAGAGATATATCACATAATATATAAGAAATCTAATAAACTATGTATCTTACTGAATATAGCACATGATAGTACCAATTATTTCCACAAAGATTAAATGCAACCAACATTATTTTTTATAATAAAAAAGCAAAGAAATATATGATTTGACTTTTCAAGTATTTTTCAATCTTACCTGCTGGTTTACAGGAAAGTTTCTGTTGATTTTTTTAATCTGCAATGATAAATAAATAATAAAAGTGAGAAAAGTAAACACAAGATACACATTTTATGAGAATCTATTTATACATGATATTCTATATTGATATCCAAAAATCACTTCATATTAAATATCAATTACTAAAGTTTCTTTTTTAAAATTATGACTATCAAAATTATCACAAATTTCATGTCCATATTTTGAAAAAGAACTTTCATCTAGTAATTTTCTCATTGAGAAGAAATTAAAAGCCTGTGTTTTCATACAATGTTAAATGACCATCTACCAAGAATATAGAGAGTAACTTTTTATAGCTTATTTTCCTGTATGAAATCATATTATATTCCATTTGTTTTAAGGCTGAGAACAGAGGAAATGGAATATTCAAACACTAAAGGAAAAAGTATATGTGTTGAAATATTTTTTATTTCATTTATAATATTTAAAAATTATTTTAAACATTTATATTTTATACACCAAATAAAGTGTAACATTTACTTTGAGACAATTTATGAGTGACATTTCATAAGAACTTAAAATAAATCCTCAGAAAAAGAAATTCCTTTGTATTCAGTCACATGAACAAAGTTGAAAAGTTAAATTAAAATGAATATCAGATTTAGACAAATGACTTTATAATACACAAAGTCTTTGTTCAACAGAATTTTTACTAATTACAAACAATTATTATTTTTCATTGGTTTTCTAGAGAAATATAAATGTTGCCAAATCTGTATAGTATAAACTTATAGCAGACTACACATAAATTATTTTCACTTAGAAATTATTTTATTGACTTGTTTTTCCTTTTTTTAGTTTTAGTTCCTTTTGCTTTACTGATACATGTGAAATAACAGGAAATTTAATGGATATGGTGGGTGGAGTTGAAGAATCGTCAAATGGCTCATCTGCAAGATTAGACTTACTGTCAAGATTTGTGTCATTTGAAACATAAAAGAAAAGAAAATTTGAGAAGATTTATGTGATTTCAGTAGGGTCATGTACAAATAACATGTCTTTGTTACATTGCTATAATCATTTCTAAATAGTTTTTGCTCTGATGAGAAATCAGCTAATGAAACCTCTAAAACTACTGGTTCCTTCAGCTAAAAATCAAGACAGTTTAGATATGTAGACAAAAAAAGCAGACCCCTACATATCTGTTATTAACCAGTCAAAACACCCATATTGAATATTTTGTGGAATTATGTTTTTTGCTAGTTCTTAGGGATTGTCAGAAAAATTAGAAAATTGTACCAACATTTTGTATGGACCCTTGTCTTCAAGCACATACTATCTAGGTTTGTAACTATAATTTTTTAATATGAAAAAGAAAAAGCCTGAATAATCTATTTTAGAAAAAAATCAGCTGTGTAAATAAGCATTGCATGATATTAAAGCAGAGGTTGAGATTGTGAACTACATATGGATCACAGAAATCTTGTTCTACCAATCTAAGTAATGTTTGTGGAATTGACAGTCTTTCTCCAGTAGCAGCTTACAGGGTCTGATTGGCCCAACATGGCTGCAGTGCTGACAGGGAAGGAGCTACAGTGAGGATGCATAATGACATGGTCAATCTCTGCCATCAGAGAGACTTAGTTTTGAATTCCAGCTGCAAGTATTACTAAATATCCTCAGACAGATGATTAATTACCCTGTGCCTAATTCCCTTCCTTTGTAAAATGTCAACAATAATATTAGCCACATATATTTGTTGGAAAATGAAATAAAAAGCAAGTATTATAGAGTTAGAGCTGAATAAGGGGCAATTATTTATACAAAAGAAGTTTGGGTTTCCTCTGAAGACAATGAGAGTATTTTAAAGAATGCTGAGCAAAGATGTCTTCTTTTCACTATACTTTGCGAATGTCTCTCTTGTTTTCTTGTCAACTCCAGATGTGGATTTGCATGCTCCTATCAAGTGTGTGGCGACCATGTGTGAATCAGGCTGAGTGCAGCCAATGAGGGTAGAGATCACAGGCTATTAGCATCCACAACCTCAGTCAACTCCAGGCATGCCCACAGTTAGATGGGTAAGGAATCAAGGATGCCTCATATATGAAAATGGTAGAATGTCTTCTTGGTAGAATATCACTTGGAAACAGAATGCCTACTCTTATATTTCCAAGCATATGCTAGGGAAACTGAATTATAAATGGACATACTTGATGTAGAAAATACTAGACATAGTTTGTTTTCACAATTACTTTTTTTGTAGTCATAACAAACTATATCAATGAAAGACCTTAAGAAGATAAAAATATTATAAACAATGACAATGTCATTGTCATTTATTTCTTAAAAAGTTTTATACCATTATTAAGATCAGGCTTAATTTATCATGTGTAGAAAAATTAAGCTATAAATAATATATTAGACATAATATATTCTTAATAATGAAGTCTACTCATAGAGCAAAATTTTAAGAATTATTTTTGGCAACAATATTAATTCTAAATAATGGAAATCCTAAATTTTCTACATCATTTTTAGACTTCTTTTCAAATAAGAAAAATTAAAACTTGTCCCAAAGACATTTTTAATGTTAAACATCTTAGAAACCAATATTAATTATATGTTTTCAGAACCAGTAATTTGTGTTATTAAAAGCTGAAAAATGAATGTAATCGTAATCTTGAACAAAATAGAGTCAGTGTCTGAGCATGAAGGCTTGTAGAGATGAAAGAACATAATTGCAGTTGGAGATGATTACTTAAACCATCAATCTTAAGGCTGTGACGGAAGCAGAATGATTTAGACTGGGATCGACATCGCTCTACAAGAACAGCACGTGACAAAAACTACTACCAAGTAAAACAGAGGAGAAGGATATCCACTTTAAGGCTTTTAACCCAAAAGAGAAAGATAATCTCATTAAGTATATACTCATCTCTACTTGATTTCTTGGAAGAGCACTTCTCACAAGCCTCAAAAGCAGATACCATCTTGTTTCCAAGTGCCCCATTATATTATCTCAGCCAGCAGACAAAGCTTCATAATTCCGTACCTATGACCCTGCATCTATGCCTTCTAATCTGAAACTCCTGTTTCGCAAACATTGGTTCTAAACTGACTGAGAGCAGTTCCTGTTCAAGCACCCCATGTGTTCTGGGTATACAGACATGAAGAGTCCATGAGGCCAGCTTTGTCCAATGCCAGCATCTGTGAACACCACTGAGCAGACCAGTCTGAGGAGGAGAGCCCATGTTAGACATGCAGCTGAGGTAGCTCCCAGACCACGATAAAAATAATTTTTCCTTCTTCCATATGCATAATAATGCCATTATTGGTCTATTACCAAAGTAAACTTTGACACTTAGGTTTCTTGCCAGACTATATTTAAGCTCCAACCATTGTGGAGGTGTTGTGCTGGGATGTGTTTGTGACAACAATTGTTACTGTTTTACCAACCAATGTTCATGCTCCCCAGTTATTTTCCAGGGGTCAAACATGTTAAATAGTTATTGTTGCTAAAAAACACAATGACTTAACCTTGGAGATTATGTACCTATATTGTATCTTTAATTTATTATTTAACTTAATAATTAATTCCTTTAGAAGTTTGCAGACTTCTTATGTCAGCTCTTTGAGGAGGGATCCTAAATTTGTGTTCTTCAGTGTATCCTGTTTCCCCAATGCCCACAATGCCTTTCCTAACACATGTACATGGTAAGTGCTCAGATGTTGAAGGATGTTATGTATATTTTACACACCAATGAAATTCTTTGCTGAAATATGAATCTGTCCCTTGTAATGGAAACATTGCATATTTTTCCTTTGTATATTATAGTATATAATTTTGAATTACATGTTGCCAAAACATACCAAATATTTTAATACATTGTTGATTTAAACTAAGAATGTGTAATACAATTAACACCTACTTGGAAGTACAGGACACAATCTACACTTCAGAATTTTTAGGAACCCCTCACAACATCTTAATAAAAAACAGGAAGTATACTTGAATCCATACTCATAATAAAATGAAATGATGGAAGAAAGAAAGGAAGGGAAGGAGGGAAGAAGGATGTGAAAAAGAATAGATAAATAGCTCAGGCCAAATAATTCCAAATAATTTATGTAAACAGTCTACCCTTAAAGGTGATTATAGACTTAGAATTTCTTTTGCTATCTTAAAGACATTTATTTCAAAGACAGCCCATATTTTTAACTATTTTTAATCATAGACCTCTTCACAAATTGAATGAAACTTCTGTGACTTCTTTGGAGAAAGAAAAATTTTCAACAATTTGCTTGCATTCCAGAGAATTCCCAAACTTTGGGAAATTTTGGGAATTCCATTCTTTGGAACTCTGTAGAGACTTCCAGAAAAGAAAGAAAATGGCACAAGAAACGGAGCTGATTTAACCTTCTCCCACTAGGTAGTGAAATATGCTCTGATTCTTCCTCTCTAGAGACAATGACCACAGCAAAAGGAGTCTCAGCTGAGACTGAAACTGGCGTGCGCAAGGCAGGAGGCTTGGCATCTCCCAGAAGTTTTGACCCCAAAGTACATTATGAACATATGAATTGGTTTAATGACTTACACGTATCTTGAAAGACAATGTCTAGAAAGTAACAGAATACATATGTAAAATAGGGCTCCATCACAAATGGTCTTTTCTGATTTTTTTCCTCCATATCACTTAGCATTATCTAATACTGTTTTGTCTGATTTTTATTTTATTTTGGTATTATGATCTGTTTGCCACCTCCCCCAGCCCCACCAAAAATGAGTTCATGAGGTCAGAGTTCTGTCTGTTTTTTTAAATACATCACTTCCTGCACCTAGAAGATTGCCTAGATCTTAGCAGGTGATCAATCAATATTTGTTGAATGAGTGAAAAGACCAGATATCTCAGAACAAAGGGTCAAACTCTTGTATTTGAATTCTAACTTTGTCTTGAAAGTGATGTACTTCTAAGAATAGAAAAGATAAATTATTAACTTTGAGTATCTATACTAAGTCTAATGGCTTCATAACCTAGAGTTTATACCAAACAAGTCTGATTATCTATAGTAAGTCTAATGGCTTCAAAACCTAGAGTTTATAACAAGTAAGCTGGAAGGAACCCCTGATGATTTTTAAAAAAAGCAAGTACTCATCTCCCAGGAAGAAAAGTTTCTGGATTGAGACCAAAATAAGGAGAAAGAGAGTCAAAAAGAGAGAGGAAGAGACAGAGAGAGAGAGAGAAAGAGAGAAAGATTGAGAGGGAGGTTTGGGCTCCTACAACTTGGCTTTGGGCAAGCCTTGAAGTTGCAGACATAGTAAGCACACATTAGTTTGGAAAATCTGTGTTGGGAGATTTTTGGACTCTTCTCCCCAGGCATTCATGGAAACCCCATGTCAAACAGTTTCAATGACAGAATAGCTCAGCAAGAGGAAGTGTTTCATTCTGAAGGAGAGAATCCAAGATTTCTCCTGCCTGCAAGGCTGGTGAGAAAATAATTATGAAAGCTGGAAGACAAGAAGCTTTGTGTGGGATGGCACATAAGCAAGTGTATCAGGAAGAAAGTGTCACTCAGACCTCAGGGATGAGACTCCCCCCACCAAAGAGTGCACAGGACCAGTGCTGACATGATACATCACCTCTGCAGGACAGGGGGAGGAAAAGAAGAGGAGGAGAACTAGAATTTGAGCATTTACACAAAAAGACTGAATTCCTTCTCAGTAGCATTTCTCATCTGCTTTCTCTCACTTTTGCAGTAACCTACATCCATCCAGTTGTAGAAGGGGTTTTAGAATTTAGCCAACCAGCTTATCATAAAGTGACAAAAAAGGACTTCAAGGGGAAAGGTGTATATTGCTGTAATTTTATATGTTCTCTATAAAAGATAATTAAAGATAATATTTCAGTTTTGTCCTTCTATTACATATATACCATACTTCTAGTGCAGTATTTTAAAATACCAATTCTTAAATTACCATGGCTTATTAAATTAATAAATCATTGTCCATTATTTCTGGAACAGAACAACAGAATCCCACAGCATTCAAATCCCTCCATGCCCTGGTCCTTGCCTCTCTCACAGGTCACCGGTATACCAGGTCCCCGTCCAGAACTGCCGGAAGTCTGCTCTGTTGTGTGGACCACAGCGCCATTGCACACACACCATCCCCTCGCTCCACCTGATGCCTGGCTCTTGCTCACTCTCTCAATCTCTCTCTCCCTTTCTCGCCTTCCCTCCTTCCTTCTTTCCCTCACTAACACTCCTTTTCACTCACTCTCTCTTCCTCTCACTTTTGTACTTGGCAAGAATCTATTATTTTTTTAATGTTTAGCTGAGGTGCATAGAGATGAAATAGCTTTAAATCACCCCAATGTGGCACAGCCAGGTTCTGTCTGAGACCAAAGGTCGTAATGATGTATTTTAAATTATGTATATGTAGAATAATAACGCATTCATTAATTATGATATATACAAAGAGGAAAACACTGATTAGTCCATTCAAAGTGGGTGACTTCAGAATATTATTACTATTATAGGAAAATGCTCATAATTATTTAACTGATCAAAGACTAGCATCATCAATACCAGAGGATGGTAATCTAGCTTTACATAAAGAAAATTAAGCATGTTGTCATGCATATGGAATACATATACTGATAAAAACATTAGCAATATAGAGACCATTATTATTGCAATAAATTTTCATTTTTGTACTCTTCTGCACATTAATAAATACCTAAAATAAAAATATTATGAAAGCACATATTTTAAAAGATATTTTTACCAACTGTATTATCCCAAATGGCTTTTACGTTTAATTTTCTAGAAAACAATATGTCCAAAGATATTGAATAATCTTTTTAAAGAAAGAACAATTAAAAAGCCAATGTGAGAAGACTGTTCGCATTTTTGGATGAAATGGATTAAAAAAGAAAGTTTTGTCAAGATCTTACAATTACTGAAAACACTTGCATATCATCTACCTATTTTTATATATGTTAAAAAGCATAAGGAGGGAGAATGCATCCTATTTTATCCAACATTTTCACCATTTACCTTGACTTCTTACTTTATTCAATTATATTAGTCATTTGCTTTTTCTTGGTATTGATGAAGTTTTACATTTAAAAAACCAAATATTTTTAATGTTATTATATGCAATATCTATCCAATATATTATATGCAATAATATATTGCTATATTATGAAAAGTTTAAATTCAATTCAAAAGTTTTCTTACCAAAGACTTTTCATTAGAATTTTGAGTTTTAAGTTGAGGCTGCTTAAAAAACTTGAGGGGCAAATACAAAGTCATTGAAAGCTTACACTGAAAATGTTTCTCAGGTATTTCCTATATACAAGAACTGAAAAAATAATTATAAATCTACTACTTTACAATTTACCCAACATCAAGAGTTAACATCTATCTAAATACTATGAATTGCACTTTCAAGAATAATATTTATCCTGCTTAAATGCTAGGAAATAATAGTGTCCCTCTTTTTCTTTGAAAACATTTCATTGAATGTTAATGATGGAAACCACTTAAAATAAGCTTGATTACTACAGATCTGTTAAATTGGGATAAAGATAATTATACAACTGGCTCTAATAAAGATTTGTTTGGAGTTAATTTATTTAGAGATAAAATTTAGGATAATAGGAATGTCCATTTGTTTTACATATCGCTCTAATTTTTAAAAATCCCTTTATTTTGTATAGTCAATTTCAACATCATCAATTGTATCCAGAAACTAAAGCAGTAATAACCTCTTTGATATCTCCATAGACAAAAAGACAAATGCAGTATAACATTCAAATATTCCTTTAAAAATGTTCTTTCCTCCTACTATAAATGTCTGTAGGAATAATTATCTCCCAATTAAATGTTTGCAGATTAGTGAAGATATTACATTTTAAAATATTTATCCTACTAACCTTGTACTTTTAAACCTCATGTGTAAGTCAGCTCTGAAGCTGCAGTGGTGTGCTCTCAGGACAGATGATGCAGGACCCTGCTAAAAAGGTATATTTTCCCATGAAAATCCATTTTGAAGATTTACTCAAGCAAATCATTCTTCTGGAAGCAAGAAACTGTCCTCCTATTCTCTCAGAGATTTGGGGCCAATATTATTTAACAGATGTGCGAGGACTCAGAGAGTTCTTCATTCTATAGATATAAATCCACCTGAAGTCTGATGATAAAAGTGGGTGTGCACATCAAGGCAATATAGACATTCTGCAGCTGTTGATAAAACCTGCCTTTCTCATGCAGAGGAAAGAATCAGGGAAATGATTTTTTGCCTCAAAAGCCCACATTTCTGCTCATGTTTTCCATGCATTTTTCCAGGATATGGATTCTATGCCCTCATTACTTTCATTATTACCCAAGGTATTATCAAGGAGCTCCCTCTTCAGCTGTCCTTAGCTTTTAAGCTCCATTTTGGAATGAGGAGTGTTCTAAGATATACTCAATCGAGCAACTGCAAACCCAAAATGATTCCTTGCATAATTTCCTAATGGTCCCTCACCAATCTACTTATCACACTTCACAAACACCTTCTCTCCCATACGAAGCCTGCTACTAAGTGAGAAGACATCTCCATGGAAGGCTCTGTACCCTGTAACCCACAGTTAGAGGGAAAGGTAATTCCTTAGTCTTGCTTTCTAGATATAGCCTGAGGAAGTCATACATGTTAAACCTTTATTGAAGGAAGATGATCAGACCCAAAGAAGCTAGAGAAAGGGGTAAAGGGCAGCAAGACAGGACAGCATAAGGCAAATAGAAGGAGGTGAGCTGCCTTAGTCACAGGGCTGGCCACAACCTCTGCATAAAACACTGCTGGTCATTCGATCAAGTGTGATACCCCTGCAGAGTCTTACGCAATCCCTGAATTTCCAAGTAGTTCATTTACTGAGGAAGGGCAAGTGATTTGCCAGCTAGCTTCTTTTTGATCTTTGTCTCTCTTTGAACAATGTATGTTCCATGGGGACTGTTCCCCACATTCATGTTATCATTAGTCAGGAAGCGTCCCCACATTCCTGTTGTGTTATAATTAGTCTGGAAGTACCTGGTGAGCCCAGCAGGATCTTCTCCTGCTACTGTGGACATGATATGACACGGCAGGTGGCTGAAGGGGGTGGGCGTGTTAGGTGGAGGCCCCCATGCAGTTCCTGTAGCTTTGAGAAGCTGGAACATTGAGAACATTAATGCCCTGGCCAGGAAGAAAGGCAAAGAATGAGACCTATGGCAGGGGTGTGTCAGGTAGGCAGAGTCAACTGGATCAAGGGTGGCACATAAATGGTGTCCAGTAAAACTGCCCACTTTTATTATGATTGCATTATTCAGTGTATCAATGCACGTGATTTGTTGTACAAATAAAATTCAGCTAATATTTTCCCATATCAAAAATTTCAAATCTTTAACTTTTAGTGAGTCGTTTTCCAAGAGACAGAGTGGGTTTTTTTAATTGAAATCCCTCCTAACAACACACTCAAATAAACTCTAATGTAAAAAGCAAAAAATATGATTTCCACAAATGCAATATAATGTCCAAACTTGCCCTTATTATTTTATGATTTAAGTTAATGACTCTGCAGTTGTTTGATTTCACTCTCTGCAACCCCTTTTTAGTTGACACCTGTATGTCTGACATTCACATTTTAGTGTATGAGAAAATACGACACAAAAACACAACCACACGCTAGGGCTAAAAAGTACATCTAAGGACTCAGAAATGTCATCAGCTATAAAAAAGGAAGAAAAAGTCTATTTAAGTGCCACCGTGCCTGTCAGAACCACACTCGGCAACCTCTGATCACAGTCTTTAGTTTATTTTCAGTAAATCTTCTTTCTGCTAGGCTTTATTTTGTCATGACTTTCAATTCACCTACAAACCTGTGCTGAGTATTTTCAATGTGACAGACATAATAAAAGTTTTTGCTTTAGCTTTTCACAACCAAAATTTTATGGAAAAATTATTCCATCTTTTCAACTTGCAAGTGTTTACCAATGCAATATTGCAGATCTCTATGGATTAAATATGTGACTCTCAAATATTTTTTTTCATTTCTGCAGGTAATGTGTAAAATATAGGAATATGGGTGAAATACCTGCTGAGTATTCACTGAGTAAATCTGCATGCATGCACATGTGTGTGCATTTGTGTTTGAGAGTCCTGAAGGACTGTGACCACCCCAAAGAAGGCACAGAGGGTATTGGTTACTTCTGCATTTTCTTTAGAATTACTTTGCTTTTAGTATTAAGTAATTTGGTATATATCATTGGCTATCTATCTCAGAAGATATTCACAATCTTCTTTTCTCAATCATATTCCACTACAAACACCAGAAAGGTAGACACTAGACAATATCACTATCCTGTCACCTCCCCACCCCTTGGAATAGTCATGGGACTGAGTTTAGGAGAATGAGAAGTCAGCATTAGTACATTAAAGGGTTTCTGGGAAATTTTTTCTTAGTCTGATAAAAGGGGAGATAGGTAACTGGTGCTACTTACGCATTTTCCCTTTCTTTCCTATTCTGAACACTGGAGTGATGTTTGGAACCGTTGCAACCCTTCTGTAACCATGAGTTGGCAAACATAAGGTCAAAGCCAACACTGTAATGGTAGCGGAGGGCAGTTTGTGTATAGATAGAAAGTGGCGTATTGGTGTCTTCCTTAAACCAATGAAACAAAGCCAGTAAATGCCACTATCAAGAATCCTTGTCAGTTGGGTACAAACCACTATTTATTTAATCAGTACTTAGAGTTTCTCTTGCTTGTCATTAAAAACATTCTTAATTGACAGAAACATTGGAAAACAGAGTCTATTCTCCTTCACATAATAAAATGTAAGTTATATATTTTTAGATCCTCACATGTAATCACACATTCTTCTTTAAGATTACACTAATTTTCAATGAACCTTTAAGGACAGAGGCATTCATATATATTCATTCATATATATATTCATATATACAGATATTTCTCTATCTATATATAATTCTCTACACACACACACACACACCAGTAATACATTTCAAGTAACACACTTCATTCCAATAAAGGAAATGCCTGTGTAGGATATATACAGGAAGGAATTTATAAGGGAAGAGGAGATCCCTTCATGTTAGTAGGTACCCTTGGTAGAAGTGTCAGGTGAAATTCTCTGTTTGTCAATCATGATTTATTTAAGTGGTGTGGTAGTAAACAGTGACTGGGAAGGCTGGATCCAAGAAACAATAGCAGAAAGAGAGTTTCACATTTTATCTGCTTCTTCTGTTTCTTCTAAAGATGAGGAACCTGATTTTTGGCCAAAATCATAAGGTCCTTAATGGGGTAGGTAGTACTAGACATTTATTTTAACTCATTGTATACACTTTTATCAACATTCTATCCAAAAAACTGCCTTTCAGAATCTCAAATGACAAAGATGTGCAACCTCACATACAGTAAACAAATCAATACTGCCATTTATGAATAGCTTGTGGATTAAAGCACATAATATAGATTGCAGTGGGAAAAAAGAAAAATTACAAATGTTTCAAGATCAGTAATGGACCAGAATGTTACAAGTTCTTTATTTTTTTATTTACTATTATTTTTTAACTTAGCCTGCTAAAACTCCCAGCTTATTATTTTTTTTTATTAAGATTTCATTGATGTACACTCTTTTGAAGGTTTCACAAGAAAAAACAGTGTGGTTACTACATTCGCCATTATTATTGAGTCCCATCCCATACCCCATTGCAGTCACTGTCCATCAGTGTAGTAAGATGCCAGAGTCACTACTTGTCTTCTCTGTGTTACACTGTCTTCCCTGGGACACCACACACACCATGTGCACTAATCATGATACCCCAGAACCCCCTTCTCCTTCCCTCCCAACTCGCCCTCCCCAAACCCTCTCCTTTGGTAACCCCTAGTCCCTTCTTGGAGTCTGTGAGTCAGCTGCTATTTTGTTCCTTCAGTTTGGTTTCGTTGTTATACTCCACAAATGAGGTAAATCATTTGGTATTTGTCTTTCTCTGCCTGACTTATTTCACTGAGCATAATACCCTCTAGCTCCATCCATGTTGCTGCAAATGGTAGGATTTGTTTCTTTCTTATGGCTGAGTAGTTTTCCACTGTGTATCTGAACCACATCTTCTTTATCCATTCATCTACTGATGGACACTTAGGTTGTTTCCATATCTTGGATATTGTAAATAGTGCTGCAATAAACATAGGGGTGCATATGTCTTTTTGAATCTGAGAAGTTGTTTTCTTTGGGTAAATTCCTAGGAGTGGAATTCCTAGGTCAAATGGTATTTCTATTTGTAGTTTTTTTGAGGAGTCTCCATATTGCTTTCCACAATGGTTGAACTAGCTTACATTCCCACCAGCAGTGTAGGAGCATTTCCTTTTCTCCGCATCCTTACAAATATTTTTTATTCCTAGTCTTTTCAATGTTGGCCATCCTAACTGGTGTGAGGTGATATCTCATTGTGGTTTAATTTTCATTTCCCTGATTAGCAATGTGGAGCATCTTTTCATATGCCTGTTGGCCATCTGAATTTCTTCTTTGGAGAAGTGTTTGTTCAGATCTTTTGCCCATTTCTTAACACGACTGTTTGCTTTATGTTTGTTGAGGCATGTGAGCTCTTTATATATTTTGGATGTCAACCCCTTATCAGATATGTCATTTATGAATATGTTCTCCCATACTGTAGGATGTCTTTTTGTTCTACTGATGGTGTCCTTTGCTGTACAGAAGATTTTCAGCTTGATATAGTCCCACTTGTTCATTTTTGCTTTTGTTTCCCTTGCCCTGGGAGATATGTTCATGAAGAAGTCGCTCATGTTTATATTCAAGAGATTTTTGCCTATGGTGTCTTCTAAGAGTTTTATGGTTTCATGACTTACATTCAGGTCTTTGATCCATTTTGAGTTTACTTTTGTATATGGGGTTAGACAATAATCCAGTTTAATTCTCTTGCATGTAGCTGTCCAGTATTGCCAACATCAGTTGTTGAAGAAGCTTTAATTTTCCATTGTATATCCATGGCTCCTGTATCATGTATTAATTGACCATGGAACAGACTAGAGAGCCCAGATATACTCTAGCCTGTTCCATGGGTCTATGGGTCTGTTCTTGTGCCTGTACCAAATTGTCTTGATTTGTAGTAGAGCTTGAAGTCAAGGAGCATAATCCCCTCAGCTTTATTCTTACTTCTCAGAATTGCTTTGGCTATTTAGGGTCTTTTGTGGTTCCATATGAATTTTAGAATTATTTGTTCCAGTTCATTGAAGAATGCTGTTGGTATTTTGATAGGTATTGCACTGAATCTGTAGATTGCTTTAGGCAGGATGGCCATTATGATAATATTAATTCTTCCTATCCATGAGCATGGGATGTGTTTCCATTTATTGGTATATTCTTTAATTTCTCTCATGAGTGTATTGTAGTTCTCAGGGTATAGGTCTTTCACCCCCTTGGTTAGGTTTATTCCTAGGTATTTCATTCTTTTTGATGCAATTGTGAATGGAATTGTCTTCCTGATTTCTCTTTCTGCTAGTTAATTGTTAGTGCATAGGAATGCAACAGATTTCTGTGTATTAATTTTGTATCCTGCAACTTTGCTGAATTCAGATATTAGTTCTAGTAGTTATAGAGTGGATTCTTTAGGGTTTTTTTATGTACAATATCATGTCATCCACAGTTTAACTTCTTCCTTTCCATTCTGGATGCCTTTTATTTCCATGTGCTGTCTGATTGCTGTGGTGAGGACCTCCAGAACTATGTTGAATAAAAGTGGGGAGAGTGGGCATCCTTGTCTTGTTCCCAATTTTAAAGGAAAAGCTTTCAGCTTCTCACTGTTAAGTATATGTTGGCTGTGGGTTTGTCATATATGGCCTTTATTATGTTGAGGTACTAGCCCTCTATACACAATTTGTTGAGAGTTTCTATCATGAATGGATGTTGAATTTTGTCAAATGCTTTTTCAGCATCTATGGAGATGATCATGTGGTTTTTGTCCTTCTTTTTGTTGACGTGGTGGATGATGTTGATGATTTTCGAATGTTGTAACATCCATGCATTCCTGGAAGAAATCCTACTTGATCATGATGGATGATTTTTTAATGTGTTTTTGAATTTATTTTGCTAATATTTTGTTGAGTATTTTTGCATCTCTGTTCATCAGGGATATTGGTGTGTAATTTTCTTTTTTTGTGATGTCTTTCCCTGGTTTTGGTATTAGAGTGATGCCAGTCTTGTAGAATGAGTTTGGAAGTATTAACTATTCTTCTACTTTTTGGAAAACTTTAAGGAGGATGGGTATTAAGTCTTCACTAAATGTTTGATAAAATCCAGCAGTGAAACAATCTGGTATAGGATTTTTTTCTTAGGTAGTTTTTTGATTACCAATTCAACTTCCTTGCTGGTAATTGGTATATTCAGATTTTCTGTTTCTTCCTGGGTCAGCCTTGGAAGGTTGTATTTTTCTAGAAAGTTATCCATTTCTTCTAGGTTATCTAGTTTGTTAGCATATAATTTTTCATAGTATTCTCTGATTGTTCTTTTTATTTCTATGGTGTCTGTAGTGATTTTTCATTTCTAATTCTTGATTCTGTTTATGTGTGTGGACTTTTTTTTTCTTGATAAGTCTGGTGAGAGGTTTATCTATTTTTTTATTTCCTCATTGAACCAGCTCCTGCTTTCATTGATTTTTTTCTATTGTTTTATTCTTCTCCATTTTATTTATTTCTGCTCTAATCTTTATTGTGTCTTTCCTTCTACTGACTTTGGACCTCATTTGTTCTTCTTTTTCTAGTTTTGTTAATTGTGAGTTTAGACTGTTCATTTGGGATTGTTCTTCCTTCCTGAAGTAGGCCTTTACTGCAGTATACTTTCCTCTTAGCACGGCCTTCACTGCATCCCACAGATTTTGCGAGGTTGAATTATTGCTGTCATTTGTTTCCATATGTTGCTTGATCTCTGTTTTTATTTGGTCATTGATCCATTGGTTATTTAGGAGCATGTAAAGCCTCCATGTGTTTGTGGGCTTTTTCATTTTCTCTGCGTAATTTATTTCTAGTTTCATACCTTTGTAGTCTGAGAAACTGGTTGGTACAATTTCAATCTTTTTGATTTTAGTGAGCCTCTTTTTGTGGTCTAGTATATGATCTATGCTTGAAATGTTCCATGTGAACTTGAGAAGTATGTGTATCCTGATGCTTCTGGGTGAAGTGTTCTGTAGATGTCTCTTAGGTCCATCTTTTCTAATGCGTTGCTCAGTGCTTCTGTGTCTGTACTTACTTTCTGTCTGATTGATCTGTCCTTTGGAGTGAGTGTTGTGTTGTTTTGTAGTCTCCTAAAATGAATGCATTCCATTCTGTTTCCCCTTTTAATTCTGTTAGTATTTGTTTCACATATGTAGGTGCTCCTGTCTTGGGTGCATAGATATTTGTAATGGTTATATCCTCTTGTTGGATTGACCCTTTTATCATTATGTAATGTCCTTTGTCTCTTGTTACTTTCTTTGTTTAGATGTCTATTTTGTCTGATACAAGTACTGCAACTCCTGATTTTTTCTCCTTATTAGTTGCATGAAATATATTTTTTCCATCCCTTCACTTTTAGTCTATGTCTTTCGTTATTAAGTGAGTCTCTTATAGGCAGCATATAGATGGGTCTGGTTCTTTTATCCATTCAGTGACTCTATGTCTTTTGATTGGTGCATTCAGACCATTTAAAATTAGGGTGATTATTTATAGGTATGTACTTACTGCCATTGTAGGCTTTAGATTTGTGGTTAACAAAAGTTCAACGGTAATTCCCTTACTAACAGTCTAATTTAACTCACTTAGTATGCCATTACATACATAACCTAAAGGTTCTTTTTATTTTTTTTCCTCCTTTTTATCCCTCCTCCATTCTGAACTTATTAGGTATCATAATCTGTACTCTTTGTCTATCCCTTGACTGACTTTGGGGGCAGTTTATTTGATTTTGCATGTGCTTAGTAATTCGTTGTTCTATTTTCTGTACTGTGGTTTTATTTCCTCTGGTGACAACTATCAAACCTTAGGAACACTTCTGTCTTTAGCAGTTCCTCCAAAATACACTATAGAGGTGGTTTGTGGGAGGTAAATTCTCTTAGCTTTTGCTTATCTGGAAATTGTTTAATCCCTCCTTCAAATATAAGTGATAATCTTGCTGGGTAGAGTACTCTTTGTTTAAGGCCCTTCCGTTTCATTGCATTAAATACATCATGCCACTCCTTTCTGGCCTGCAAAGTTTCTGTTGAGAAGTCTGATGATAGCCTGATGGGTTTTCCTTTGTATGTGATCTTTTTTCTCTCCCCAGCTGCTTTTAAAAGTCTGTCCTTTTCCTTGATTTTGCCATTTTAATTATTATATGTCTTGGTGTTATCTTCCTTGGGTCCCTTGTGTTAGAAGAGCTGTGCATCTCCATGGCCTGAGAGATTATCTCCTTCCCCAGATTGGGGATGTTTTCAGTAATTACCTCCTCAAAGACAGTTTCTATCCCTTTTTCTCTCTCTTCTTCTTCTGGTACCCCTATAATGCCAATATTGTTCCATTTGGATTCATCACACAGTTCTCTCAATATTCTTTCATTCTTGAGGTCTTTTTTTCTCTCTGTGCCTCAGCTTCTTTCTATTCCTCTTCTCTCATATCTATTCCATTTACCATCTCTTCTACTAATCTGCTTTTAAATCATTCCATTGTATGATTCATTTCAAATATGGAATTTTTCAATGATTGAATCTCCATCTTAAATTCATTCCTGTGTTCTTGAATATTTTTCTCTACCTCCATGAGCATGTTTATCATTTTTATTTTGAACTCTTTTTTAGGAAGATGGATGAATTCAGTTTCACTTTGCCCTTTTTTGGTGTTTGTGGGATTTTGATTTGAACCAGTTTTGTTTGACATTTCATATTTGTATGTGTTGCCCTCTAGTGCCCAGAAGCTCTACTCTCTGGAACTGCTCAGACCCTGGAGTAATGTCAGGGGCTGCAAGGGAGTGGAGCTTGTGCCCTTTTTCATGAGTCTGGTCTGTTCTCCGGGTTTATGCAGTCTGGCACAGCCTTCTTTCCTTTTGCTCTTTTAGGATTAGTTATATTTTATTTTCGTATTATATGTGGTTTTGGAGGAATTCTCTGTCTCTCCTCTCATGCCACCATCTTTAATCCTTTCAGCCCATGTTCTTTATTTAACCCTGACAATGACTGGTGTTAACTTAGTGCCTCTTTATGAGAAGGAATATGAAGCTCAAGTTCTATAAATCATAGAGAAACATGGACTTCCTATACAGTCTGATGGCATCAAAGTCCATGCTCTTTCTTCATTGCAAATATACATCTACAAAAATACCAGACTCCATTTCTGCTGACTGATCAAACACTAGAGTGTCTGAAGTTATTCTACTTCCCAGTTTCCAGTCTACTTTATACCAATATGTTTTCCTTATGGTTGCTTATATTCCTTCCCAACTCAGTCATAGAGATCTTAGAATGTTCTATGACCTAATTGGCAATAAAGATTTGTTTTTCCTACCATATCTCGTGTGTTGCGTGAATATTTTAAAATTTAGTCAATGGATATCACAAAGCTTCTGGAGTTACATAAGTTCAGCCTTTGAGAGAACTGAGGAGTTGGTCTTGTTAACCTTCCAAAATCCACTCTCTTCTTAATGACTTTTATTCCATTAAGGACATCACCATTTTACCCAGCCCTAGTACTCAATGAACTGCTGGTAATAATTTTGAAGTTGCCAGTTATTTTAGGGACAATATATCTAGATATGCCTTATTTTCACAAAACTCTAGCTCAACAATTTGGAGACATATATTTGCTGGAGCATTAAAACTTTCATTAATTTGGTGTAATGGCATAGGGTAAACATTCTCTTCTTTTATTAAAGATGGACATCAAATAAAACAAAGTTATCTATGAAAATCATTATTCTGTAAATGAATGGGGATTGAACACCATGGATATAGGAAGATTATATATCAAATTAATGATCTGTTCTTAAAAATAAATTGAGATTCATGAAAAACTCATTTATTTTGATCTAACATTTTCATTTTACTCACAACCAGTGAAAATTTCCATATAAAATGAGATTCATTGCTGTGATTAAAGCCATCAATTTTTTCTCTTATGTAGATACATACTATTACCTCTGCATAAAATGTCTTACCCTACCAATTTTACTCTCATTTTACTCTTATTCGTTGTTCATGTATCAACTTCAGGAAACTTTCCATTTCTGAGTAGATACAGACTTAAACTCACATCACACTTCTTAATGTTATATGTAAAAGCTGTAATTTCACATTTACTTTTGTGTTTAGCTAATGTTCTCCATCACTAGGTTACTTGCTCAGCATTACAGTTCCAGTCTCTAGAGAACTGATACTATAGGCCTTCAAATATATCTACTGAATGAATAAATGGATAAAAAAATCAAGAAGCTGACAGTTAACTAAAAAATATATTAATACAGGCATGTATGTGAATATATATAATGTAAATATTATTTATATATTTTTAAATACTTATATTTATATATATTTATTTATAAATGTATATTAATTTACATTTTATATATAGATGCACACACATGCATATTTTTAAATGAACTTTTTATCTTAAAATAATTTTAGTTTTACAGAAAAAAAATTCTAAAGATAGCAATTTCCATATACCACTCACTCAGTCTCCCGTATTATTAACATGTTACATTTTATTATTTTGGAAAATTTACTATAATTAATGAAACAATATCAATGAACTCTTATTAAATAAAGTCTACATTTTAACAAGATTTCCTAAGTTTGTATATAGTATTCTTTTCTGTTGCAGAACCTCTTGTGGGTTCCCATAAGATATTTAGTCACCTTGTCTCCTTAGGCTACTCTTGACTGAAACAGTTTATTAGACTTTCTTTGTTTTTCATGACAGCAGTTCAGAGGAGTACTGGTCAGATATTTTGCAGAATTTTCAACTGGGATTTTTCTGATATTTTTCTTATGGCTTGAAGTTATGGATTGGTAAGGAAGACCCCCGAGGCACAGCTCCATATTTACTGCATCATATCAAGGATGGATACTATCAGCATGACTGTAACTGTTGAAGTTAACTTTGATCACTGGCTGAAGTTGTGTTTTTTAGGTGTCTCCAATAAAAATGATACTTCTTTCCTCTTTTTATTCTAGACTCTGAAAGATATCACTATGTTCATTAAGAAAGAAAATATATCTTCACTACTTTCCTATTTCATTAATGTACTAACTTCCACAACATTTTACTTGAATTTCCATTGCTTGGCATTCTTCTAAAAAATGTGAGCAAAATATTAGCATCATATTAATGTTAATATAATACTGTTATTAAAAATAATGCCTCATAAGTGGTCAACAGGTACATAAAAAGGTGCTCCATATCCATTAAATCATCAGGGAAATGCAAATGAAAACTACAGTGAGATATCATCTCATATGGGTTAAAATGGCCACTTTCCAAAAGACAAGAAATAACAAATATTGGTGAGGATGCAGAAAAATAGGAACCCTCCTACACTATTGGTGGGAATGTATATTGGTGTAGCCACTCTGGAGACCAGTAGGGGAGGCTCCTCAAAAAACTAAAAATAGGAATACCATTTGACCCAGGAATTCCACTCCTAAGAATTTATGGAAGAAAAGAAAATCCCTAACTCAAAAAGATACATGTTATGTTTATTGCCACACTATCTGCAATTGCCAAGGTATGGAAGCAACCTAAGTGCCCATCAATAGATGAATGGATAAAGAAAATGTGGTACATATACACAATAGAATATTATTCAGCCATAAAAAGAAAAGAAATCTTACCAGTTGCAACAACATGGACGGATCTAGAGGATATTGTGCTCAGTGAAATAAGCCAGGTGGAGAAAGATAAATACCATATGATTTCACTTATCTGTGAAATATAAAAAACAAAGCAAAAGAGAAGAAACCAAACAGCAGTAGACTCATATAGACACTGAGAAGTGACTAGTGATTACCAAGGGGGAGGAAGTGGAGTGGATGCAGGGTCATGGGGATAAACTATTGCACAATTCACCATCACAATGTAAGTTGATCATGGACTGAGATGTACATTTGAAACCAACGTCAGATTATATATTAACAACACTTTAATAAAAGAAATACCTCATGGGCTATGGTATTTGGCAGT
Source organism: Phataginus tricuspis (assembly GCA_029783875.1). NCBI lineage: Eukaryota > Metazoa > Chordata > Mammalia > Pholidota > Manidae > Phataginus > Phataginus tricuspis. Next base: position 6,162,040 of record JAQQAC010004068.1, read on the forward strand.
TGCAAAAATTTATTTGAACCTCATTGTAACCTCATAAGGAAGACAAGAATGGTGAGCACTCAGTCTCTGAAAAGTTAAGAAACTAAGGATCTGAACTTCTGCCTGAATTGTTTAGTATGGGTTGCTTGCACCACTTCGAGTATTTTATAATTGTTGCAGTCAGTAAAAGAACCAGGTTTTCTGACTCATAAGTGTATTTAAATATAAAATACATGGTGAATATTTTTTCACTATGCTAACATGGAATATAACACTAGTTAATGAGAAAATATGAACCCTGACTAATCATTACGATAACGTGCAATGTTGCTGATTGTTTTCAATATATGATTATCAATGGATATTACACAATCAGTAAATACATGTCAAAATAATACTGAATCTTTAAGATACTTGAATTCATGGTAATGTCAGTTTAAATACAAGCTTAAATACATAACTAATATTCTTTTTATTCTAAAGAACTTCTATGTCTAAAGACAGAGACCAGGATGAGAAAACCTGGGATGACATGCTCCTGAGGCACAGGAAGGAACCACTGATATTTCTTTTGGGGAAAAGAAAAAATACTGGCCATGGCATATGATGCATGCCTTTATATATATATACAAGTAAAGAGGTAAATTAAGTTATTGCATGATTTTCCTTTATATATATACAAGTAAAGAGGTAAATTAAGTTATTGCATGATTTTCCCAAGGCAAAATTAATACAAATGGATGAAAGTTACAAGAGAGAGTTTTATTCACTATAAGGAGCATTTCCTAATACTGAGCTGTCAAATAATTAGCTCTGCATTGTGAAGCAGTGGCTTTCTTAGTTATTGGAAGATTTCCAGGGGAGAGTTGGCTGAAGGGATCTTCACAGAAATTTCTTAATGGATGGGAGTGGGGCTAGATGACCTCCATGGCCCCTTCTAATGAAGTTTCAGGAAAACACATGCAAAAATGTTCTTAAGAGAATCACGGTTGTTGTACAATATACATGTGTTCAATCATATTTGTGATTTGCAATCAGATATATGCATTACAGGCCATTTATTCCCTCTATTACAATGTGTCTTTCTACTAAGCATCCCAGAAAGTCATTCAGTTGGTAATATGAAGAAGGCTATTTCACAAGCACGCTTGCTTATCAGACACCTCTTTCTGGGGGGCAGAGGGATAGAGGGAGCTATCTCCAGGGAACAGGTCATCCACAGGACTGCCTGTGGTGGAGTGTGTTGACGGTGCCTCCTCTCTACAGCTGCTCTCACACGGGACGATGTTCCCCAAGTTGTTGAGAATTGATTAGAAGTCCTTACTGCAGCGCTTACGGTAGTTCAGCTAATTTACCCCCTTCCTTCAAGCCCTGATTTACTGATTGGTTGTCTCCTTCATTTTCTGCAGATTTGTTCAGCGTGGACTATCCTAAGTACCAAAATACAAGGACACAGGACATAGTCGCTGCTCCGTTTGATCTCGGTGGAGTCAGGTGTCCAGGACCATTGCTTCTGCCATCGCCCCGAGTGGACCAGCACTTCCAACATCACATCCGAACAGCGACTGACTCTTAAAGGCTGGACGAGTCACGCAGGCTCTTCAGTGCCAGGAGTCCTCACACCGTTCCTGCCCACTGCTCCGTCCTCCTTTCTAGGGTATTTGCAGGTTTCTGGCCAAGCCTGCCGGGGCGCTGAGAGAGCAGACCCCCCTTCCGAACTCCAAAGATAGCCCTGGGGCAGTGGGCTTTAACTCAACAATTATAATTTTTCTTGTAATATTCTTACAAGCTAAAGGTTTTTAAAGTATCTAGAGACTCACATGAAATTACAGGCACTTTGCACTTCAACTAATTAGTGATATAAATATTCGATTGTTTTCTGGTATATGCAAGTGCATTTTATAGCTGTTCTGAAAAAGTTAAGTGTGATTACTAAAGGTATGATTTTCAGATTAAACCATGAGATTTATATCAAGTGAAAAAAATGTAATAGGTGCTACATTAGATTTCTATTCTTGCAATAATAAACTACCACAAACTTAATGGCATAAGAAAACACTAATCTATTAAACTTACGTCCTGTAGCTCAGAAGTCTTAATGGGTTGCACAGGATAAAATCAATGTTGGTAGGGATGTACTCCTTCCTGGAAGCTCTGGAGGAGTAACACCCGTTTTCATTAGCAGCTTCTACTGGCTTCCTGCTTTCTTTGGACCCTGGTCCCTTCCCCATCCTCAGAGCCAGCAATGTCAAGCCTACTTCTTCCTTCTTATGCTGCCATCTCTATTACTCTCTCATTTTGCACTATTCCACTTTTTTTTTTATTAAGGTATCATTGATATACAATCTTATGAAGGTTTCACATGAGCAACACTGCGGTTACTACATTCCCCCATATTATCGAACTGCACCCAACACCCCATTTCAGTCACTGTCCATCAGCGTAGTAAGATGCTATAGAGTCACTACTTGTCTTCTTTGTGCTATACTGTCTGCCCCGTTACCCCCCTACATTATGTGTGCTAATCATAATGACCGTTAATCCCCTTCTCCCTCCCTTCCTACCCACTCTCCCCTCTCCTTCCCTTTGGTAATTGCTAGTCCCTTCTTGGAGTCTGTGAGTCTGCTGCTATTTTGTTCCTTCAGTTTTGCTTTGTTGTTATACTCCACAAATGAGTGAAAACTTTGGCACTTTTCCTTCTCCACCTGGCTTATTTCACTGAACATAATACCCTCTAGCTCCATCCATGCTGTTGCAAATGGTAGGACTTGTTTTCGTCTTATGGCTGAATAATATTCCATTGTGTATATGTACCACATCTTCTTTATCCATTCATCTACTGATGGACACTTAGGTTACTTCCATGTCTTGGCTATTGCAAATAGTGCTGCAGTAAACATAGGGGTGCTTATGTCTTTTTGAATCTGAAAAATTATTTCTTTAGGTAAATTCCTAGGAGTGGAATTCCCGGGTCAAATGGTATTTCTATTTTTAGTTTTTTGAGGAGCCTCAATACTGCTTTCCACAGTGGTCAAATTAATTATACCAACAATATAGGAGCGAGGACCATGGCTAGGACCTCCAGCACTTTGTTGAATAAAAATGGGGAGCGTGGACATCCTTGTTTTATTCTCAATCTTAAAGGAAAAGCTTCCAGGTTTTCACTGTTAAGTATGATGTTGGCTGTGGGTTTGTCATATATGCCCTTTATTATGTTGAGGTACTTGCCCTCTATACCCACTTTGATGAGAGTTTTTATCATGAATGGATGTTGAATTTTGTCAAATGCTTTTTCAACATCTATGGAGATGATCATGTGATTTTTGTCCTTCTTTTTGTTGATATGGTGAATGATGGTGATGGATTTTCAAATGTTGTAACATCCATGCATCCCTGGAATAAATCCTACTTTATCATGATGGATGATCTTTTTGATGTGTTTCTGAATTCTGTTTGCTAATACTTTGTTGAGTATTTTTGTATCTATGTTCATCAGGGACATTGGTCTGTAATTTTCTTTTTTTGTGATGTCTTTGCCTGGTTTTGGTATTAGAGTGATGCCAGCCTTGTAGAATGAGTTTGGAAGTATTAACTATTCTTCTACTTTTTGGAAAACTTTAATGAGGATGGGTATTAGGTCTTCACTAAATATGAAACCATCTGGCAGAGGTGTTTTTTTCTTAGGTAGTGTTTTGATTACCAGTTCAACTTCCTTGCTGTTAATTGATCTATTCAGATAGTCTATTTCTTCCTCGGTCAGCTCTGGAAGGTTGTTTTTCTCTAGAAAGTTGTCCATTTCTTCTAGGTTATCTAGTTTGTTAGCATATAATTTTTCATAGTATTCTCCAATAATTCTCTCCATTTCTGTGGTGTCTGTAGCGATCTTTCCTTACTTTAACTGATAGCAACAAAGCTCCCCCACCTTTCTTTATTGATTGCCCTGCACTTTTCTATACTTTCATTTTCATTCTTCTAATACCTTCATTTTATACTTTCTCTGGTAAGAAATATATGGGCATTACTCTCTTTGTCCAGTCTGACAATCTTTATAACTGGACACTTGGGTCCATTTAGCTGTACTACAAATATTACATGTATATGGATTTAAATTACTACTGTTTTATGTGCTTTCTACTTGTCCAACTTGTTCTATTTTATTTTTCTTCCCTTTTCTTTCCTTGTGGCCTTCTTTTACTGTATTAACATTATTTTTCTACTTATTCCTTGTTAATTTTGAAGTTATACACTGTGTTATGTTAGGGCTTTCTCTAGTAAGTAATACACCCATTTTTAACATATTAGAATTTCATATTAATTACATTTACTTACTTTGCACATATATGTTACTTTTGTGATATAATGCAATTCAGTTCATCTAAATACGTCAGGAAAAACATTATTATTGTTTTATACAGAAAATGTTCACTGAGATTCATTCACATGCTTATCATTTTCCTCCCTATTCCTTGCTTCCCACATCTCCAAGCTCGTATCTGGAATTACTTTTGTTTACTTAAGAAAACACTCTTCAATATATCTTTTATTAAAAGTCTATTCTTGTTGAATTTTCTATATCTTTCTATTTGATTGAAAATTACTTAATTTTACCTGGATTCTTAAAAGATATTTCTAAGATATGTCAAGATAGGATAGCATTTATTTTATTTCAGTACACTGTAGATATTCTTCAACTGCCTTTTTGCTTACATTTATTTCTATTTCAAACAGCCATTGCTCCCAGTTTTAACTGAGAAGAAATGAGCCCACCGTAGCCCAGTTCTCCCTCAGACCACAACTAAATGCACTGGGCAAAATAAAAAAGGCAACTACCTGAAAAATCTTTAGGAAGATAACAACAATGACTCTGGGGAGAATAATTAACATAATTATAGTGGGTCTCTGGTTTTTGTTTTGTTTTATTTTTGCTTCCTGTACCTCCCAGAGTTGACATGAGATCAAGACAAATTAGATTATGAACAAAAAAACTGATACAAGCCCATCTTTCTCACCAGAGGCCTGGGAAGGGACCCTCTGTGAGTCAGGGGTTCTGAAAAGAGCACTCAAGGCATTTTATGTTTTTGGTTCCCTGACCCTGCTCCAAGGCCAGCCTATCGAACAGCTGCTCATACGAATGTGGTGAGGAACTTGGAACGTGGGCCCCTGGTATAGGAGATACCCACACATTTCCTCTCTCTCCTTTTGCGTTTACTGCGTGCTGAGGGGAGGCCCCACCCACGAGGAAATGTACAACAGTGCAGGAGGCTAGACTCTGATAGAAACTCTGACTTTCTTAAAAGATCAAGGACAGATACTCCCTGGGAGCCAGAGAGTGTGGGAGAAATCCTACAGAGAAGTGAGGTGGAGAAGGGGACACCTTAATTCCATGTGTGAACTGACAGAAATTCCGCATTCACCCGCTAGCAGTGTGAAATCAAAACTTTGAAAACTCAACAGATAGATATGCCACCCTGGAAGACAAGACAGAACTTAAGGTATGAATCTAAGCATGTTTTTGTCTGCCCTATTCATTCTTACAGTAGTCCAAAAAAATGACTGCCCCTCCTCCACCCCCAAAAATATATATATGTTCACGTCAAATCCCTGGAACTTTCAAATGTTTCCTTATTTGGAAATAGGATCTTTGTGGATGTAATTAATTATGTATCTTGGGGTGGGATTATCCTGGATTATCTGAGTGGGCACTGTATTCAATTAAGTGTGCTTATAGGAGACATGTGAAGGAAAACAGGCACATAGAGGAATGTGACCATGGAAGTGAAGACAGCAGTGATGTCAAATGAGCTTTGGAAGCCAGGAAACACTGACGGTTACCAGAAGATGGATGAGGAAAGGAAGGATTCTGTCTTGGAGCCTCCAGAGGGAAGCAGCAGGGGTGTGAACACAGTCCTTATGCTGCATAACAACTCCATTACTTAGTGACACAGCACACGTTCACTGCCCCTGGTTTCTGTAGGTCGGGAACCCAGGAGTGGCCAGCTGGTCCCCTCCGGGTTTCTCATAGGCCATAAATCAAGTCAGTGGAAACTTCAGTCTCTTGAAATTTCAACAGGGGGGCATCTGCATCTAAGTTCAATATCCAGCCCCAGTGAGGACAGGATCCATAGGGTGTGCCTCCCAGCAAGGGGAGCTAACTGGGAGTCATCATAGAAACCAGCTCGTCAAAGCCGGCTGGTCTCTGGGATCCACATTCCTGCCACACACAAAATACACTGTCCCCCACAGGTTCTTGAGTTTCATCCCATTACAGCACCAGTGTACTTTAAGATCTTCAATTATTTCAAATGAGCTGGTCATGGAAAAAAAAGTAGTCATTTCCTACGATACTTGATCATGCATCTGGTGAAATAACGAAGAATGGAAAAACATTTTTTGGAAGTATTTACTTGAAGCAAGTCTTGTTTTCACAATTCAAGACTTTAACTTTTGCAAATCTATTCAAGTCTACCTTACCCAAAATCATAGCAAATGCCCAGTGGGAGCTGGCTTAGGCTTTAGCTGGAACCCAGCACACTAAACCATAGCTTCTGCCCTTCCTCCCTTCCCATTGTGTGAGCATATAAAAAATACATGAGCCCCTATGCAAGCACAGCTTTAAGACAAGCCCCCAAAGCATTTTCCTACTGTATACCTTTTACTAAATTCATTGTAGATATCTTGGAGCCACCTTTAATAACAATTTATTTAAATTAAAACTGTGTGTCCAAGTACTTGTAACTATTATATTCAATGACCTGCTGGGAAAAGAAAATTTCCAGATAGCCACTATAGTTACAGAATTTCCACAAAAGCAGTTATGAAAACATCCCTATTCCACAGAATTATTACTGCCAGACAACAAAAAAGAAAATAGAAGGTGGTTAGCCTATTGTTATAGTTACTCCAGTACAGTTTTTGTTTCCTTGTTTGCTTTCTTTTAAACTTTTCTTTTTTTTTCTTTTAAACTTTTCTTATGTCTATTCTTCAACTGGTCTGTATATTAAAATACGATTCATTATTTAAAAAAGTTTCTACAATATTAAGATATTAATATTCTTTTTTTCAAATCGTGTACATATATATTTTATATATTTTCAGTAAAATAATTTTTAAACTTTTTACCTTATTCTTTTATATGCATTTTCCAGTTGATCTTTTTTTAAATGTATGTTTATGCATGCTAATCTCCTGAATAGAATTTCCTCAGATGTTTATTTCAGTATTTTCGTTTTTGCACCTATTAATAAGTCAGATTTATATAGGCCTACACATATATCCTTGTACAAGATATTGTTTCTAGTTTCTTTTTTAGAGTAAAAATTAAGAGGACTAGAAAATATCCACTTATCTAAACAAAATTTTTATAGCTACTCTCAATCTGTCTAATCCTTTCTTTATACTACTAGTCAGCATAGTCGGCTGTATCCATTGTATCATCCACGCAGTCATTATGTCTTCGCTGAAGTCAATACAACTTTTACATATTGTTACTATGCCTAATAATTTTTCAGCATTTATGTAGCACTATATGATTCCATATATATATGTGAGGGTGTTTTGTAACCATTAGTACTTTTGAGTGGGGACTGATTACAAGGTCAAAAGGACACTTCCTTAACTTGTGATCACAGGGAGGAGAAAGAACAGCTAAGTAACTTTTAGTAGAGCAATGGCTTTATCATCCTGGATGGCTCTCGCAGCTGCTGAAACATTGGTTGGGAGAATTGCCTGCTTTCTTAAGTTTAGTGGTGAGCACTTCTCACAAGGTTGAAAAACAAGCAGTAAAATTTGACTTGTCCTTCTTGTTGTTCTTTATCCATACAGAGGATAGAGAGATTTGCATTACCACTTTTTTAAATAGAGCATTCACTTTCCAAATGCTTGCCTTTTGGGTCACAACATTCTACCTGAACATGCCTTCCAAGGAAACATAGTTTTCATAAGAGTGTTCCTAGGATTATTTGAGGTCAATGAAAATTTGGATGTAGATAAAGGGGAAAAAACTTTGAATTTAAAATTTAACATTCTGTTCTTTTAAAGAAAATTTTTATAAATATAGGAACATGGTTCATTTTTGGGGTTCTCTAATTATTGCATGTGGTGAAATAAGAGGCAATACTCTTATGAGTTGTTTTTCTTTTTTCTTTAACCCTAGAAACAGCCCTAAAATGTATGTAATGCATGAGAGGGAGAGGCATGCTCCTTAGAGAAGTACTGTTTTGGTATTTTTGTCTTTGCCAGTCTGAAAACTCTCACATCTTCTACAACTTTAATATGATGATACAACCAGATCAACAAAGACTGGGTTTGGGGGATCACTTTTGTCCAAGCTAGGCCTCCTTGTTAGTTGAGGTTACTAGTTAAATCTTGGTGTATTTGTACCAATCTGGCACCAATTTTTGGAAAAAAATCATCACCTGCCTTAATTAATACCACAATGCAATGTAATGTCACACATACCAAATAACCAAAAATTAAAAAGACAGGTGACACCAAGAGTTGAGGTGATCTGTGAAAAGAGAATAGTCAGCCACCGAGTAGAGAGTAAATTACACAGCCACTTGGAAAACGTCTTCATTACCAGGAAATGTAGCACATGTACATAGCCCATGTCTATCAATTCCACTCCCAGACACCCACTTCAACATCGCCTTAGGAGATGGGGGCATGGCCGTTTATGATGGCATTGCTGTGTTTAGTGGCTACTGGCCCTTCTCATCGGAAGAAGAAATATTTGCTACACTCTTACTTAGATTTCAAAGCAGAGATGTTTATGTCTGGACGGTCATATATGTGAGGAGAGTTTTGTATGTTCATGAATTGGTGAAAGACTTACATATTTCTGCTAGACCATTTACATGTTAGACCTCTGAACTTTCCTTGGGATTCCTTAAATGCTCCAACAAGGCATATGAGAATTGTGGGCAGAAGAGGGTATTGACACAGGCATAGATGATATTTAGTATTTTTTAAAACAGAATAATCTTTAACTAATATCAAATAATCCTTAATGACCTACATCAAAACTCAATGTGGTTTATGGTTCTACATATTTTGTTACACTCTACTTCCCCTAGAAGTAAGGGGGAGAAATGATTTGATTTGGTTATTAAAGAATAGTGATAATGAGAAGATAGAGATAATAAAGAAACAGACTAGGGGAAGAACAAAGGCTAGAGCAGAAGGAGAAAAAGTTGAGAAACCTTTCCTAACAACATAGACACGGCTCTAAGGTCTGATTTCTGGGCCCCACGATGACATCTAACTATTCTTGTGCCAGCACACCTCAGGTAAGAACTTCCATCTCCACGCGGACTCCTTTCACTCTCCTCTCCCAGCACTGCAAACATTTCCAGCTGTAATTCTAAGATCATTAAAAAAAATCAATAACGCTTTCTGAATTCAGTACTGTTTTAGTCCAGAATAACTTAACATATATATACCCATTAGGGATTACACGCTAGATATTTATTCCTACTTATTTAACTAATATAAATGTTTATGTTTGTGAACGGAAATGTACATGTAAAAGTATTCTTGAAGTGATAAATCAGGCTAAACTCTCAAGATAAAATTATTGTCCTTCCAGAATGGCTTTCATGATGGATGTGAAATGGCTCATTCTTAGATCAACTCCAGAAAGTTGATGCAAAATTACATATATATTGAAGAAATTTACCAAGGCTGCATAACTCCAGGTATTTCTTGAATCACTACTTACATTGTGCTTTGTGAGGTTTGAAATATTAGTTGCTATTGCTTGTAGCCAGTCACTGCGGTCTTCACCAGATAGGCACTGAATGATTCCACTGCAGACCCCGTCCACAGCAATGACTTGAAAAGCATTCTGCCTGCAGACATGTCAGAACAGATCAGATCAAAACATCATCTCATTTACCTATTTGCAACGTTAGTATCTGTTTATAGCTCTTCCTTCACACAGTATGAATACAGCTTCCAATTCACATTTGCTTGCTTCTCTTTATAAATATCTCTGTGTTTAGATGCAACACTAAAGATGAACTCAGACAACATATAATTTCAAATTTACTAGAAAAAATCTTGAAAAGCAGGTAAACTTGGATCACCTTTAAGAGGTAAAATATATATTATGTAAAGGGAAGAATAAGAAATTTTAGAAAGGTTCTTTTACCAGTTTACCATAAAATTATACATAGAAGTTTATCTATTACTCTGGCCACAACCATCTCCTGTTGACTTTTTTTCAATACATTTTCTGATTTATAATGGAAAGATTACAAAAATCACACAAATGTTAAACATCCTATAAACATCACTTTATGTCATGACCTGCAGCATTTTGTCAGTTGTTCAATCTCAGCTTATTCATCTTCTCAAAGACAGTTTGGGACCAGAGATTCATAGCCATCTTTAACTCTGAATTTTCATGATCTAAATTTATGTGAATGTTATACATTTTGTTAACAGCCAACGTTTACTTAAAATGCAATGGCCAGTCTGAATATCCCTATGACCTTCTGTTGATTTTTTTGTTGTCTGTTGGAGAAAATTAGATTATGCCATCCTAAATTGTTTACCAAAGTGCTATAGAATCTTAAGTGGCTCCCTATGGCTTTAAAGATTTACTTTCTTTACTGTATCAGGTTCTTGCAGTTTTAGAAATAAGCTTAATGGACAAATATAGATAGAAACCCCACATTAAATGGCATGCCTCGTGCTTGAGAATCACTTTGTTGTGCAACATCACACACTTTAGAAAATGCACACATTATATTTAAATCCCAGCCAATTAGAAAGCAATGGCAAAGTTCTGTAGTTCATTACTTAAAGGCTATGTACACTGCATACATTACAGATTTTTGTTTAAGTACATGCCCTTACTGTCTTTTCTGAGCTTTACAACTAGATATTTGTAGATATTATACACGTTTTCACTTTCCTAAAGACAGCCACAGAGCATGTGTCTGGCTCAACTTCATCACCAAGCCTGTGTCCTCACCCCCTTCTCATAAGAGTAGTCTGTATCTCAGAACTGGGCACATGGTAAAGCCTTTCACTTCTAAGGCACTCTGCATCCACATTATTAAGATTTTTGAGAAATTTACTTTCATATCCTTGACAACTTTCAACTGATAGCAGGGAAGTGTTCAAATAGAATTATTTGTTTTCTCTTAAAAACACATGAAAAACCTCTAAGAAGTAAAACTATTGTCTGTCTCTATGAAATAACATTCTTTTGAATTTATAATAAAAAATATGTATAATAGGAAGAGTATTACAGCTTCACATGACTTTGTAAGCTTTAATTTTGATATTCAGCAGTGAGTAAGACATTTAAAATATCCAGACAGAAGCTCAACCACCCATGGAAAATGAGAGCTAATTTGAGTTTAGTAATATACATTTATTTCCGCTGCCTGATTATCATAACCTTTGCTTCTTGTGCCATGAATTAAAGCATGTCTTGAACATATTTGTCCTCTGTGCCTTAAATTAATCATGACTGCTTGATATTTTTAGCTGATTAAAACACATAGATTTGAAATCTGAAATCTACGTAATCTTATGTTTTACATAGTCCCTATATGGAATCATTCTGAGTGATTATTCTTCTCCAAACCCAGGCTTATATATGAATATATATCACTTTTGACATTCTGTTTCAAAGGCCGATTTAATGGAAACCCTTCCATGAATATAAGGGAAGTATTTGAACAGTGTCTTTGTCACATATGGCCTCTTATAAAATAAGGCTGATCATAAAGATTTCAGTCTGAGTATATTTCTCCCTCTACGATTGGATAAATGAGAGTACTGACAAATTACTCCACTTAGATGTGCCTCAACTTCCCGTAAAGGATAATGTCATAATATGCTTTACAGATTTAACAAGTATTTATAGAGTAACTGACAGGATCCAAATACTTTCACAAATAACTGGAGCTCTGAATGGTTTTCTTCTGAATAATCCATTAACATGTGGTCTTGATTGCAATATTTGAAGTGTTTAGTAAGAATGTCTCTATTTACTCTGTCATGGAGCACTTGGGATGAACTGAGGTGTTTTCGTTTTTATTTGTACCTTTTAGAAAATGTAATTCTTTGGAAATAATAATAGAAAAAAACTTAGTTTTTCACCTTACTTGATGGTATAATTTCTATATCAATAGACTTCATTACCCATTGATTTAGTATTGTGAGACATTAAACTTTAATAATATTTACAATGGTTTGAGGATATCCAGTCAAAATTACTATTCTTTGTACACACACACACACACACACACACACACACACACACACACATTAGCCAAAAAAAGTCACAAAATTGAAGAGTTAGATGATCTGAAGTTTTAAATTCAGATTATTTTTTCTACTCCTCACTCAATATTTTAAGTATGTTTCTAAGGATCTTTAATCATTGCTCTGACAATGAAAATTATTTCTCAAAAGCTGCTGAATTTCAATGAGGGTTTATTCATTTAAAATACAAATTTAGTTTTCCTTGGTATGAAAAATACACCTATGAAAATTCATAAATAATTTTCAATATTAACACAGGTAATAATTTGGGTTTTGATTCACTGTGGATTTTATACCACATGAAGAGATATGTAGGAAAATGCTAAATTTGTGAAGAGTAAATAGGAAAAGGCAGAGAGAGGAGACATTTCAAGCACACAGAGCAAAAGTGTGGAAACTAATGTATACACACTTGGAGTGGGTGCATTGCCACATCCAGGGGGAGTGTGGGAGATCAGCATGGAAAAGCGGGCAGGCTCAGAGTAAGAGGGCTTTGTGTGTCATGCAAGGGTGTTAAAGTCCGTGGAGAAACCCTGCTGAACTCTAAATACAGGTCAGATTTGTGGAGGGAGTGGTCCTCTTAGACCAGTTAGGACACTGTTGTAACTGGAAAAATATGAAATGATATAAAACTGAAATAAACACGTGAGAGTGAAATAGGTGAAGGGGATTAAAAGGTATAAATTTCCAGTTATAAATTAAATAGTCATGGGATGCAACATATAGCATAGGGAATATAGTTAGTAACATTCTAACAACTATGCATGGTGGCAGAGAATCTAGTTTCATCATGGTGATCATTTCTTATGTATTTAAGTGTTGAATCACTATTTTGAACACCTAAAACTAATATAATGTATGTCAATAACACCCCAGTGAAAATGATACAATGTTAAACCTTCTTTTAGGTGTATTTGTATGCAATTCCTAAAATCTGTTATGTCCTGTATAATTTTATCTGTCATAATGTTTTAAAACGTATGTCACAAAAATACCAAATTCCCTTGTAAATTGCATTATAATGAACTCTCATCAGATCTTTAACAATGTTTTTTTTAAGTCTTTGGCCATTTACAGATAGTTATTATTTTACTCTGATGCTTTTGCCAAAGTGATCTTGTAAAAATGCCTCATTTTCAAGGAGATTCACGGAAAGACTGATAAGTATAGTTTTCTGATAATGAAAATCAATTTGGGAGAGGCAACAATGGGCCTCCGAGGTGCTTCCCAAGGCTACCTGCACAGACCCACAGTATGTCACGGCAGGGAAGCCTGAGACCTGTCCCTCTTCTCCTTCCCTGCATCAGTAAGTGGGCCCATTGCACTGATGGCAAAACATTAACGTGTACATGTGTCTCTGCTGCAGGACATTCTACAGACTTAGCTGGAGCATCTGCAGTGGAGAGCAGGGGCAATGCATCCACAGAAAATTAGAGGTCCAGGTGCTGCCCTAAGGAGTCTGGGAGTTTGTTTGGGTCAGGTGTTAGTTGTCCTAGAAGCAGTGATCAATGAGGTACAAGCCTATTCAACCCCTAAGAATGTGAAAGAGGTGTAAGCCTTTGTAGGGACTTGGGGGTTTTGGAGGACTTCTATTTCCCAGCCGGCACAGGGCCTTTGGCTCCCTATACTGCTTGGTAAAGAAAGGACATATATAGGAGTGGGGTTAGAACAGCAAATGGCCTTTGAGAAGACAAAGATACTAGGAACACAGTTGAGAGCTCTGAGCATTTCCCAAGCAGGGCTCCCATTCTAGTTAGATGTGTCCATGACTCCAGAAGGTATGGCAGAGACAGCAAAGGAGAGAGCGCCCCTGGGATTTTGGTCCCAGCTCTAGAAGGGAATTGAAATGTGATATACTCCCATAGAGCAGTCACTCCTTCAGTGTACACAGCACTTCAGGTATAGCCTTTCAGGAAGGAGAAGCATATCACAGTAATACCTTACCTTCCTATCAAGCAGTGCATTAATAGGTGGGTGGACCCACTGACCCACCTATGCCACGGTTCTAACCCACATTTTGCTAAGGTGGCATCTCCTGCAGCAGAGGAGCACCCTGTCCAGAGCCACTGTGTCTAGAAATGCAGATGCCACTAGGCCTTGTAGAGTACAGAGCTGCTCCAGATGCCACCACCCCTGTTCCTGTGGCAGCCTGTATGACCTGTAAAGAGGGAGCTGGGGAAACTTCTCGCTAATTCCTCATATACGGATGACCGGAAAAAGGAACAAACCCACCGTGGCCACTGGGCTGAACTCAGAGGAGTCTAGCTGCTGATCACTCAGGAGCCCTGGCTGTTAACCCTTTGCACGCACAGTTGGGATGTCCTACAGGAGGTAACCCAGGCTTGGAATGGGTAGCTGAGCAGTGGATGATCATGACTAAGTCCTTGTGGAGTCAGGGTAGGTAGAAAGACATTTGGGTTTGCCTGGAAGTGCTTGAGGCAATCCTCACTGTCTTCTGTTTCCTGGCACACTCGGGCAATTAAGAAGCTTATGCTCTAGTCCAGGAATGAGGCCTACCAACGGACTGTTCCATAGATACAGCCGGTTGGGTGGACGGGAAGAGCAACCACCGTGCGCCTGGATGGGATGGCATATTGCCCAGGATGCCGGATTACCCTTGAAATACAATGACTTGGTTAATTGGCAAATTAGTTATATTGGCCCCCTTCCTCACCGAGAGGGTTCTAACTATGTCTTGGCTTGTGTGGACACTACATCTGACCTAACCAAGCTTTTCTTTGTTTCTGAGCAAACTAGGCTGCCGTCATAGGGGATTAGAAAAGCTAAACACCATGTATGGGTACTTTTGTCAAATAGACAATGACCAGGGATCATATTTCAGAGGTCATGATGAGCAATACTGGTCAAAAGCACATAATGTTGATTGGAGACTCTGCTTCCCCTATGACCCACAAGCAGCAGGGTTAGTGGAAAGGAAGAATGGAATATTCAAACAGCAGATTAAGTTGCCGACAGGTAAAACCACCTTGGTCAGGAGAAATAAAGTAATGCCCCAGGCCTTAACACATTTGAATGATCAACAAGTGGGATTAATTGTCCCACTTGCCAGACTGGGGACACCACCAAAATACCCAATGTTGTAAAGACATGGAGATTGTGGAAGACAGCCACCGCCCAACTCTCACTGTGGACCCACACGCTATGCTATTGAGAGCATTAAGCTCCCCCATATCTGGGAAGGAATTATCTGCTAGAATGTGCAGGATGTTGTCCCACCTGATGGTGAGTTACATCAAAGCCCTGGGTGAGGGGAATTAGTCAGTCTCCACTGGGACCCCATTGTCCTGCTTCAAGCAAGACCTATGGAAAGGCACTATACTTAGGATGGAACATGTATCACTGAAGGAGGTAGAAGGTGGGGGGCCTGCTGGCATATCCCACACCTACTCCATCTCCTTACACTGGACATTGCTTTCTTTCCTGGCCACCATGTGTGGCATGGATAACCAGCTGAGGTTCTTAAAGCTGCCAGACTCCCTCTCCTCAGTGCTAGGTGGGCACATTCTGTTTTTCACTGGCACACTCATTAGGCCACTATCTTTGTCCCCTTCCTTGGCCTGGAGGACATTATAGTGCACATAGAACCCTTACTAACCTCATCCAACAAGCTTTGAGTGATAGCTGACAAAGCCTCTCTTTACTGAGCACTGAAATGTCTCCAATGAGAAAAGCTGTCCTCCAAAATAAGATGGCCTTTCACATTACCATGGCTTCACAAGGAGGCACCTGCACCCCCATCCAAACAAAATGTTATGCGTTTATACCTGATGAATCTGCTAATGTATCATCTTTATGAAAATCACATAAGGACACAAGTGACTGCTCTTAATTGGTCTCAACCCCAGCCTATGAGACTTAATAAATCAGGAGCTCAGATCATGAGGTCTTGGTAGGAAACAGTGTTACTTATTTTGGAATCATTGTCCTAATCTGTGTTTTCTCTTGCATGTGCCTATATTGTCATTGCAGTATCTGCTTCCAATGCATCCAGATAGCTGCCAAACCAGCCACCTCCATGCTAGTGAAACCCCTTGCTAACCACTCAGGGCACATTGTGGAAAACTGGAGCATGTGAGATTGTAATAGCTGGTCACTAGAGGGGGGAGTGTTGCAGGAAGTATTTGAGAGGATGTGATCATCACTAAGCCTGTGAAGTGTGCCTAATCTGAGGCTCTTCACCAGCCTCCATCCTTGGAATGCATATTCTGCCCACTGTTCCCAGAGTGGGAGCTGTTGCAAGGATGCAGCCATGAGAGAGGAAGGTGGTGTTGAGACCATCTGGATGGGATGTGTGACTGAGCCCAGGAAAGGCCTCCTCATAAACGTTAAGATTCTGGCAGGTGGGGGCAGACATCTACTGGACTTGTGACCACCCAAGACAAGGGAGACGGTCTGTGATGCAACAACGTGGAAGAGGTAGAGTGTATATGAAGACTATGCTAGAAAAAGACACACTTGTCACAGCTTGTGGAGTAGGTGAAACCAAATAGGGTTTAATGCTATACAATTAAATATTTTTTTGAAAATCTTGACTGTTCTTAGTTTACACGGAGCACAGGCCTTGAGGACTTACTGGCCTACTGAGTAAATGGAAAACATCAACCAGTTTACCCACTCAGGAGCCATGTGCTTGAACCACATGTAAGAAGACAGAGATGGAAGAGCTGGGGTGTAGGACCCCCACAAAGGGAAGCTGCTCCTCCCCTGGCCTCTCCTTCCCCTCCACACCCATGGCATGATGTGCCTTGAATGTGGGGTCCCTTCTGCCCCATCACATTACAAGTCCCTACACTTGGTTTCCCCTTCTTTCCTGCCAGTATCCTTACAGAAAAACATTTCTCAGTCTAATTCACTGCAACTATTATTCTACCCAAAGTCACCTTAAAACTAACCACTTTCTCAGTCCTCTCGGCATTTCTTTCCTGTAGTTGCTATGATCAACCCCTTTCCTGCCCTTACAACCCTGTTTGCAGTAGACTCTGGCGTCACCAGTCATGGTCAGTGCCTTTTCCTATTTACTTGCTTCTTCTTATTTCATACAATCACTGATTCTGCTTCCTCCACAGATCCTGTAAAATATACATTCCTAAAAGTCCAATCCTTCAATGAGCAACAAGAATTGAGTACTTATTATAAGCCAGGTTCATAGTCTGTTCTATCATTAGACACCCTTTTGATAAGACTCTTGATGACAGCACATCTTTCGCAACCACCATCCTTGCCTACTGTTCAGATGCTAAGCTTCATCTACAGCGGCCCAACATGGCACCATCCCACATGTCCTCACACCTCAGGAGAAAAAGGCTGAGCCCTCTTGGAGGGGCACTGAGAATTGTGCTGTCACTGGAATATTCCAAAACAACAGCACAAATTAGTAGACTTTATTTCAGTATTGTTGGTTTTCAGAGTACTTGAGAAGCATGCAATAGATGATGCTGTACTCAAAAAACAGAGAAATGGCATTCTTCCTCAAAAACACTCTTTTAATGGACATTTATTGAGTGCTTTTGGGCCATAAAGACTGATAACCACTGGACATACAGAGATAAATAACTATGTTTCTAAGACTCAAATATATATACACACACATATATACATACACAATATATATGTATATATTATACACTCAACAGTATACATACTCATATCCTTTTTTTCACATAAGGAAAAGAAAGCTTAGAAATTAAAAGAGCAGCCAAAGTTCCCATAACTTCTATGCCCCATTCTAATACCCTGACATTGTAATATCCTGCAGCATTATAACACTTTAGCATTGAAATCTATATTTCTAATCAGAGTCAGTGCCATATGATGAACATAAAATATCTCACACTGAAAAAAATACTGTGATGCTTTAATTTATATCTACACAATAGTATATGACAATAACAGCTCTGTTGGAATTCCTTGTGAAATTAAAAATCATGGGCCTTGGGCAAAACCCACCACCAAGTAAAACCCTCGATTTGGAACCAAGCTAAACAGTTTTCTGTATTTGTCCTCATGGGTTAGTAATTTATACTTTCCTTTTCTTTTCCCTCACTGCCCTGTGAGTTCCTTCAGGGAAAGAACCAAACACAATACCTTCCAATTACAGACATTAAGTCATTGTTTATTGAATGAAGAAGTAAACAATAAATTAGCTCTTGACTCTGAATTGCTGTGCAATCCACTCTGAACAGTGCTGTGCTTATAACTTCTTATTACTGTAATATTTATTTAGTGTAATTAATTCAATTGATAAAAGCTGTTGATGTGTTGAAGTGTCATAAAAATGAAACTGTAGAGTCATCCGGACAAATGCAAATGATTTTTTTTATCATAAATTGACTTAGCTAAATACTTTTGCATCGTGTTATCTGCATAAATTTTTTTCGAAAATTAAAAGCAAAAGAAAACACAAAAATACATGTTTTAAGAAAAATACCATTAATGGAAATATCAAGAGAGTTCTTAAGGAGGATGAAAAATAGAACCAAATGGAAGAAATAAAGAGAAAGAGAAGATACATTTAAATAAATACTTACATGAAAATAATATATATCTTGAATTTTTAAAAAATATATATAATTCTAATCATATCAGAAATACACCCAAAGACAGAAAAGAAATTAAAGTGTTCTAAGTCTCTAGATTTTTTGAAAGAAGCCAAATTATATTAAACTGTAATAAGTCATGTATATATTGTGTTATGGTTTTAATGTTTATATCACCCTCAAATTCATATGTAGAAAGCATAAAGACCAGTGCAATGGTAGTAGGACGTGGGGCCTTTGAGAGATGCTTAAGCCATGAGGGTGGAGTCCTCATGAATGGGATTACTGTTTTGTTAGAGGCCTCAGAGAGATCCTGGCACTTTCCACCCTGTGAGGACACAGGAAGGAGACAGTAGATAGGACTCAGGAAGACAGTCCTCATTAAAGAGTTTGACTGTGCTTGTGCCTTGATCTTGAACTTCCATCATCCAGAAGTGTGAGATAAATTACTGTTGTTTATTCAGGCAGACTGTGTTATATTGATATAGCAGCCTGAAAGGGCTGAGATATAAGGAGTAATATTTAGGCAATAACCAAAATAAAAGAACATATACGTAGCAATATTATAGAAGGAATATTTAATAATAAAATCATTCTACTATCAGAAAAAAGTTTTAAAAAAAGGAGAATATAAAAACTGGTGTGTTGAGACAAAAGGACATTTTTTTTTGAAATATACAAAACTCAAACCTCAACAGTAAATAAAAAACAATAAGCCAATCACAAAATGGTCAAAAGACAAAGAGACATTTCACCAAAGATTTCATGTAACAAATAAGCACATGAAAAGATGTTCAATATCATTAGGATATGCAAATTCAGGTCACAGTCTTATATCACTACATACCTATCACAATGCTAAAATAAAAGATAGCAACAATACACCAAACACTGGCAAAAATATAAAGAAACTGGATCATTTATACACTGTTGTTGGGAATGTAAAATTATACAGCCACTCTAAAAACAAAAACAATTTACTTGTTTCTTGAAAAACGAAACGTGCTATTATCAGGCAACTCAGTAATTGAGCTCTTGAGCATTTGCACAAAGAAATGAAAAAGTATGTTCACACAAAAATGTATGCATAAATATTTAGAATAGCCCCAAACTAGAACAACCCAAATGTCCTTCAAAGGGTGAATTTTTAAAATGTTTTTCATTTCATTTTTTCAGTTTATTTCAATTCTTCAGTTCATTTTAAAATTAAAAAAATTTTTTAAATGAATTGAAAAATGCAACACCTTGGAAGATTTAGCAGAGAATAATACTGAGTGAGAGAATGTAATCCAATGAGGTTACATGATGTAGGTGTCCATTTGTATAACGTTCTTAAAATGACCAAATAGCAGAGAAGAACAGATCAGTACGTTGTCGCAGGTTAGGGACATGTTAGGCCATGGTTATGGAAGGGTAACAGGGTCTTTGTGAGGATGCAACTGTGTAGCGTGGCTGCATTGGTGGATACAGGAAACGAACATGCAACAAAGTTCTATAGAACTAAACACACGCATATGCACACTCACACATGTGAAATATGGGTGAGTAGTAGATTTAACAATGTCGGTTTCCTGAATGTGGCATTGTATTGTAGTTTTGTATGGTGATACCACATGGGAAAATGGATAAAGGGTCAATGGAATCACTCTGTAGTATTTTTTACAACTATATGAGAATCTACAGTTACCTCAAGATAAAACATTTAATCATAAAAAACAAAAAGGTAGAGTACTGAATAGAGAATAAATACTAAAACAGCAGATATAATCCCAAATATACTAGTAATTACATTAAAAGTTACTAGAATTGATGATCCAATTAAAAGACTAAGATTATTACTTTGGATAAAAAAAGGAAAAAAATATATGTACAGCTCTGAAGAGACACATTTTGAAGAAGTAGGACAAAGAAAAGTTGAAAACAAATGGATAAAATATACAATGTAAATATTAACCAATAGATATCATGTGTAATTCTTGAAGGCAAGAAGTAATTCCAAAATACAGAACATTTCATGATAAAAAGGTCATGCATCAGGAAGCTATAAAAATTCTAAATCAGCTTGTATCTAAGAATGTAGAATTATATATATATATATATATATATATATATATATACAGCAAATACTGACACACTAAAAGGAGTGTCACAAAATAGACACAGCCATCATAGTGGAAGATATTAATACACCTTTCAATATCTGACAAAATAAACAGGCAAAAATATTTATTAGTGATGAAGATGATTTGAACCCCTTCATGAGAAATATGACCTATATTTATATAAATATATAGAACACTGCACTAAAGAAAATGGCAATGCATTCTTTGAAGTGCATATGTAACATTTGCCAAAGTTATTCATATACTGGATCAAATTAAATCTCAACAATCAAGGGATTTAAATCATTCAGCATGAAACTGTACTTAGCAATAACAAAAGAGATAATTAGAAAATCCAAAAATACTCTGAAACTTTGCAATTCACTTTTAAGTAGTCTTTGGGTCAAATAAGTAATTATAACACAAATTAGAAAATATCCTTATGTGAATACTAAAAACAGATGTTAATATCAGTTCTTATGGAAACCCAATTCTGTCTCAATTCTAGCCCCATTCCCCCCAAATTCTCCCTCATACAACCAAAGAACCTTGGGCATAACCCAACAACAAAAACAGGCCATCCCTGAAAGGTAAGACAATAATGCTAATTGCCTAAGGACCGTGGACTTGAAGAATGACAAGGTGGCAAGTGTCGTGGGCTTTCTTACTGCCTCCCATGTATCTTAGACAGTTCTCTAGAAGCCTCCAATCCCAGAACCACCAATAGCAAGACAAAACAAGGCTCCACAGAAAGCCCATTCTACCTTGTTAAAGAACAAGGAAATTCGTAGTCTAAAAGTATTTGACCTTTCTGGCAATTTTCCCTAGTCCAGTCAAATGTCAATGGAATCACTGTCCCTCTCCCCGAGGCTTCAGCAAGCTGAATAGAGAACTGGTCTCCCACCCATCCTGATTCTACCACCTGGTGTTGTTTGAGGGACCAAGCAGGAAGCTGACCTTTTATCCCCTCTGTGAAAGAAGTAGGCAGCACTCCAATTCCTCCCCAGGATAGTGTCAGTGGGGTCCAGTAGAGAACTGGGCCTCCGTACTATGCAATGAGGCTGAGTGAGGTGATAGGAAGTAGGGCTGGTCAGTGTTTTGCCTCACCCATGCTGACCACCACGGTGGAGCAGGGAGCTCAGCATCCACCCACTGTCATCACCGAGGAGGAGTGGGGTGGTGGCAGGTGTGGCTGGTTGCCTCCAGTTCTCCCTCCACAGCTCTCACATAAGCAGGATTTTACCATGGAAAACTCAGCTTCTACCACCTCCTGTAACAACAGAGTGGTGGACATCAGCCCTGCCCATCCACTCTCCAGGAGGCAGCAGGGAACGGAGCTGACACCCGGTTCAAAGGCCATGAGGTGATGGAGCTGGCCTCCACCTGCCACCAGGATTGGGTAGGTGAGCCTTTGGGGTGGGCCAGCTAACACGCCAGCCATCTGCTGGGAGGCAGTGTGAGTGGCCATTCCACTGCTTCTGGGATGGTGTCAGCAGGGAACTTAACACACACACCCATTCAATCTCACACTGCACCTCCACAAAGGGATTGCCTGCTAAGAAAAGAAGATTACAATCCAGAGTCCTGTAATTTAAAATCTAGAAAGTCCAAAAGGAAATTAAAAAAAAATCACTTCTTTTACCAATGCCAACTTGAAAGAGAGGAGACAATCCCAAGACACCAGTACTGAGGTGAACAAGGTGCTGAGATTGTCTGATGAAGATTTTAAGTCACCATCATAAAAGTACTTCAACAAGTAATTACAAGTGCTCTTGAAACAAATGAAAAAAGAGAATTTTTAGCAAAAATTATAAACATAGGTTATAAAAGAGAACCAAGTGGACATGATAGACCTGAAAAACACATCAACAACAAAAAAGTAAAACGCTGAATGGGCTTAGTGGCAGAATAGAAATGACAGAAGCTAGAATACAAGAACTTGAAGACAGATCAATATAATTTACTGTCTGCAGAACACAGAAAAGTGATTTTTTAAAAATGACTACATTTTCAGGGATCTGTGAAACAATAATACAAATGCTAGCATTTGTATCAACAAAGTGCCAGAAGAAGAGAAGAAAGAGTGTATTGGCAAAGTATTTTTGAAAGCATGGTGGACAAAAACTTCCGTCATTTGGTGGAAGTCATAAACTTTTAGATTTAAGAAGCTAGGTGAAGCCTGGGGAGAATAAACCCAAAGAAATCTGTGCCAAGGAACATCGTAATTAAACTTCTGAAAACTAAAGAAGAGATGAAAATGAAAACAAAACAAAACATTGAAAGCAGCAGAGAGAAAGAACATACTACTTATAGGGGACACCAGCTTGAGTGACTATGGAGATCCAAAGGCAATGGGACAGTATTTCTCAGGCACAAGAAAAGCATTGTCAACTCCAAATTCTATACCCAGGGAAATAATCCTTAGGAATGAAGGTAAAATAGAGATATTCTCAGACAAAGAAAACCAAGAGAATTTGATACTAGCAAATTCACCTTTAAAGAATGGCTAAAATATATCCTCTAAATAGAATAGAAATGTTAACAGAAGGCTTGGAACTTCGAAAAGAAAGAATGTTGGGCTATGCAAGTCTTGGGTTAAATATAATAGATTATTGTTCTTTCCATGAATTTTTTAAACCACTTCTGATAATTGAAGCAAAATTCATACCACTTGATACAATTCTTGATATATATATAGGAAATTAAAATCATTTCACTTACCAGGTGGGCAAGATAAAAGGGCTAAAATGGAAATCATGTTTCTATATTTCATTCAAAGTGGTAAGTCATTAATATCAGTAGTGTGATAAGTATGCATATTGTAGTAGCTAGAGCAACCAATCCCTTTGTAAAACTATACAAAGTGAAATACTCAAAAATTCTATAAATAAATCAAGATGTAATACTAAAACTGTGGGTATTGCTGAAGCAGACTTTGATGGAAATGTGTAGCTCTGATTACATATATTAGGAAAGAAAGTTTGAAAAATTAATGACCAAACCAGGGCTTGGCAAACTATTGTCTATGGGCCAAATCCAGCCTGCCCCCTGTTTTTATAAAATATTATTAGAAAAGAGTCCTGCACATTCATTTATACATTGTCTAAGCCTGTTTTCGAGACACAAAAGCATAGTTCAATAGTTGTGGCAGAGACATTAGGGTCTGCAGAATCTAAAACACTTTACAGAAACATTTCTGGATCCCTAGAACTTCCATCTCAAGAAACTATAAATACAAAATGTCAAGCCAGAGAATTTAAGGAATGGAAACAAGAACGAAACAGGAACTCATGATTTGTAATATACACATATATGAAGAGCTTCAACAAAGTCCAAAATTAGTCCTTTGAAAAAAAACTGATAAAATTTACAATCCCTTAGTAAAACTGACCGGGATAAAAAGAAAAATTGAGACCATTGTCAACTACATGAAAATAAATTTTGCTATTTCAGTGAAATCTACCATTTCCTTGAGAGAAAAACAACTTACTGAACTAACACAAGAAATAAAAAGAAAACAAAACAACAAAACCATGTCTATTAAAGGCATAGAGGCTGGGTTTTAGCCTGGCGTGTTTGTCATCCGATTTGTAAGCCGCTTACTGTATCCTAACTCTGTAGTTCTTCCCCTACTATTAGAGATGTGCTGAAGGTAGGAATCATGATCATTACGCTCAAGTTATAAATTTGACTGTTGGTCTCGTTTTCCATCAGCAGAAAGTCAGAACTCAGTAACACAAACTCACCGACACAGATCCGTCCCAGGCACGTACTGAGAGAGGCGCGAGTGGAGCAGGGGAATCAGCCTAAGGTCGCACCATCGCTTTTCCCACCGCAGGCCCGGAGATGTTGGCCATGAGGAACACAATAATGTGTCCTGAAAAGATACAAACATTAGTATCGTTTTCTTTCTTTCTTGTGTGTGTGTGCGTGTGTGTTTTTAAGTTTCTGTAGTTTAAGTTTCTGTGTCACAAATCCTTTTCATTTGGGGGATATGTTTTCCCCTTAGATACTCAGACGATATTTACAGAATACCGCAAGAAATTGATATGCATTGGCATACAGTTGTATTTGTTGACTTCTTTAGTAATGGAATTCTATAAGAAAGTGAAAAGGCAATTATTGAGGTTAACAAGGGTAGTGAAAGCATATGAAAAATGTGGGGAGGGGAGAAGGAAGGAAAAATAAGGTATGACAGGACCTAATTCACTCAAGAACAGGGCAGATGGGCTGAGTGAAACTGCAATGAATTAGTAAGGGACAAAAACAAACTGGGGAGTAGTCCATTCAATTAGCCAAAATTCCCTGGGTATCTGCTAAGCACTAAACACTGGTATGAGTGTTTGTGATTTATCAGTAACTTGTAGATACTTTCGGGTAGAATGAATATTCTTATAAAACAACTTTAAAAAAGTACTGAAGGAAATGTGTGTCCACTCTTTTCATGTTTATTAAATATTTGTCTTTTCCTGTATTGTTTTCACGTCATGTTGAATCAACTACTGCTGCTTTAAAATTACACGTATTTTAAGTTTCGCTAGAAGTGTGGGTTTTTTCCCTTACGTACAGAGAAAACATATTTGAATAAAATGTGAGCTTTTCACTTGATGACGATGTATGCTTCTTTCATTGTTATCAGCTTCGCTGTTGAAATTTCTTCCTGGGACCAGTACCTGGATTTGTGTGGGTATTTATGACAGCCTAGGGTGTAAGGACACAAGGCTCAACTTGATCTGGAAACTGTTGACACTGACCTCTTTCCAATTTACAGATTCTTTAATTTTTGAGTGACAATGTTAAAGGAAATCCTATTTTAGTCTAGATGTTGAAACCCTGTTAGTCGAAATATTTTTAGCCTTCTCTTTCAGGTATTAATTCCTTCAAAATTGCTTGGGATAAAAAACAAACAAAAAAAACTTCTGTTATTTTCACAAAAGGTTGAGCGCTCTTTGGCTATTTGGCTGTCATGTTAATTGTCACCACTTGTGCTAATAAAAACCTGCTAAATTCTGGGAGCAGTTAGAATACCCAGAAGGGTGACCTGATGAAGCTGCTCAATGGGACCCTCCTGTGGTGATCAGCCTCTAAGATGCCTATCCTTTGACACAAGACTGTTTTGTTTAATGCTTATCTGGTACTTACAAAGGCACAAGCCTAGTTCCATGTTTATGTTTCTCTTGGTTTTCATGTTATAGATGGTCAGCATGTGATGTGGGGTCAGCTGGGTGGCAGTACAAAGGATGGTAAGGGCTTGGACTCTGAATCAGAACCAGACCATGTGGGCTCAAGATCCACCTTTCCCTTCAACCTAGCAGCAAGCTATTTAAACTCTCTGTGCCTTACTGTGCCTATCTCCAAAAATAAGGCTATCACAATGCTCTTCTTACAAAGGAAAAACATAATGCTATTTAAGAAGCATTAAATTATTGCTCCCCCACCTTTTCTGCATGAGGGCCATGAAGAAACAATAATCCTGTGTGACTAGAACACTGGGATTAACAGACTAGGTTCCTACAGAGTAACAGAACTGACCACAGAGTGTCTAAGTGCCCAGGTCCCACCAAACTGCCCTATAACCAAGCCCAGGTCAGCTACAGGTGGAACCTACGTGCAGGATCCAGGGCCCAGGGGCTTCTGCAGAGGTCTACAGTAGAGAATTACCCAGGTCATCCAGTGTGCAAATGATAGTGCCTGAGGCCCTCAGACCTACATCTTTCTGATTCCAGAGACCTATCATAACACAACATTAATAGTCATGATCAGAGGAAAAAACATGGAAAGAATAACTCAGAGCTCTCTCTTGACTATTTCACTATTTCGCTAGGTAATTTTAGGCAAATTATTTAAAGATGTTTCCTGATCTGTCTTGAAAAGCACAGATAGTTCCCCTTACTTTATATGTTCTATAAACAAATGGGATAGAAAATGTAAAAGAATATTAAAGACATGGGCAATGGAACATTAGGTGAGTATGATAAGTTTTACAAACCATGTTTTACAGACTTCATAGACCGGCTGAAATGAAAACACCTGTGATCCTTGACATGCCTCTGAGATAGCATCTCAGCTTGATGTCTTTGTGCACCAATGTTATAAAATGTCACTTTCAGCTTTTGAACTGATTAGGTTTAATGTATTTCACTTTACAGATATGCTATTTACAGTGGAATACCTAGTATCCTTTGAAGATTATCCTTATTTATTTGAATTATGAAAATAGAGTATAAATTTGCTTTTTAGTTTTCTTTCTGTTAATAGTAGTCTTAGATTTATTTTTAAATGGAAAAAAGACAATCTAAAAACATAATGATTTTTATGGTTTTAAGGCCCACAGCAGCTATTTTCCAAGAGATTTGTTCTTTGATGCCAAGAATGTTGTTTCCTATAATATTAATAATATGAATAGGAAAGATAGCATTTACATAGTCTGCTTTAAAATAGACACTTTTCCTCAGTGAAATAAGCCAAGCCGAAAAAGATAAGTATCAAACGATTTCACTCATATGTGGAGTATAAGAACAAAGAAAAAAACTGAAGGAACAAAACAGCAGCAGACTCACAGAACCCAAGAATGGATTAACAGTTACCAAAGGGAAAGGGACTGGGGAAGAAGGGCGGGAAGGGAGGGATAAGAGGGTAAAAGGGGCATTACGATTAGCAGACATAAGGTGGGGGGGCACGGGGAGGACTGTACAGCTCAGAGAAGACAAGTAGTGATTCTCATCTCACTACGCTGATGGACAGTGACTGTAATAGGGTTGGTGGGGGGGACCTGATGAAGGGGGTAGTTTAATCATCACAATATTGCTCATGTAATTGTAGGTTAATGATACCAAAATAAATTATTTAAAAAATAAATAAATAAAAATAAAATAGACACTTTTCCCAAGACTTAACACACTTCAAGGTATACTGTCACACAATAACTTCAAGAACAATCATGTTACCAAAAGAGAATTGCGTACAGGGCAAAATGCTGTTCTAAATTTTCTTGAGGACCTGGCAGAGAAAGTATTCTTTAAAGGTATACAGTTAAGAAAAATGTTTCTCAGAATCTGGCTAGCTGATTAGCTGAATGTAAGTCCCCAGTGAGCACAAAGCGAATTCCTTTTCTCCTTCTTGGTTGGGAAATCAGATATTCATATACCCTACAATTTGGTGATCACAAGTTCTTAGACAGACTAAACTATATTTTTATGCAAGACAGTGGAATGATGTTAGTATAAATTATTTTCCCATATGTTTAAAATGCTGTTTCAGAAAACCAAAATAGTGCCTACTTTACTCAAAATTGGCTTCAGAGAATAATTGAGGCATAGGTATTAAAAAATGGAGTTTCCTGGGTCCAGGATAGAACTGAGGATTTAGACACATGAGGGGATTGAATGTTTCTCTGAAGGAGACTTTCTATAATATGCACACATTCTGTGGAAATGCATGTCACAATGCATACTCCTTCCAGGTTTCCACTGTTCTTTGTTACTTAGTGATGGGTCAGAAGAAAACATGCCTTTGCTCCTAATTTTACAAACTTGTGAGTAGAAATGTCCTCCACTCTCCACCTCATCATAGCCTACTCAAGATAAGAAAAGAAACAGAATAGTGCTGGCTGTGGGAGTCTGTGTGACCCCATCAGGACTGAAGACTTTTCTCATAAGGGCAACAGAGTCAATATTTGGTTCATGGTCCCTCAATTAAGTCATATGTTCAAAGTCTCTAACAGCCTTTTCTCCAATGTTAGAATACTCGTATCCGTTGTTCCTTTTCCACTTGTATTACAGGTCACTTTATGCATTTGTCTGTGGATCTGAATTTTAAATTTTTTTGGGTCAGGAACCTTAATTAACTTCTCTCCATGGTACTTAGAGGAGTATTTCTACAGAGTAGGTCCTCAGCAAATACTCATTTAATTGAAATGCATTGAGATTCTTTTCTTTATTTTTAATGTACTTTATTTGAATTGTCTTATGTCATGATTCTTATCCTCTAAAATTGTATCACTAATTCCCTTGTGCTTAGATATCTTCAGCAAGTCAAAATAATGTTCCATCTTCATGCTAAAAAAGGAAATAAAATGTACCTCTTAAAACCAGAAAGACATAACTCCAATAACAAAAATGTTGGAATAATTGGTTGTTAAAATTTTATATGGCTGGATTTATGTAGAACAGTCTTGTACAGAAATTCTGAGTATTTTCTTGCCTTAACTATGTCTTTCTGAAGGAAGACATTATATCAAGCAACCACACAGAGACACAATTCATAAAATTAATTCCATCGGTGTTTTTGTGTAGGTCAATGGCATGAGTTAAAAACAAAGACGAATGCTTCTTACTCACAGACCCTCTACTCTGACTTCTCTACTAATTACTATTATAAAGAGTCCAAGAGTGCAAGGATGAGAATTAGAATAAAAATATTACCAAATTGTCTGACAGAAATTAGCTCTTCCTTCTTATCTTAGGAGCAGAGGTGAGATGGGGATTCTTGTGTGAGTGACATGTTGAGGGCGAGTTCTCAGGAGAAACCTATGGGACGAGGGAAGCAGTGAATGAGGCAGGAGCAACCTGGCCAGAGACATGGACCTATGGGAGGCTCTGTGCCATCTGCCAAGGCCGTGTCTTGGGGGGTCTGCCTTTCTATTCCATCAAGTTCTTGGCTGCAGCCACTGCAGGGGAGGCCCGTGGGTCCTCAGTCCCAGGCAGAAGCTCCTTACAGAAGGGCAGCTGGGAATGGGGTGGCCACACTCAGCAGCTGCAGGCAGAGGCACCACCAGCCCAGCAAAGACACTGGAGGGGCATCAAACGTATCAAAGCATCTAGATTGCAAGGAGGAAGGTTAGCAAAGCCACTGCTAACATAAGAGGTGAAGATCTGGTTGGAACCTGTTAGAAGCATGTAGAATTGAGAAGGAAGCTGAGGGTGGCACAGAACGTTTATATTCATTTTCTAATTCGGTCATCAGGATCTCGCCTTCTTCTGAAGATCAGTGCTTTAAACATCCTCTGTAATGACAATTATTTCTCTGGCAACCAAAAGAAGGAGGCCAGATGAAATACACCCAGGGGCTGGCTTACGCTGCCCCGGTAACTTGGTCCCAGGAATCTGCGATACAAGGTGAGGGACAGAAG
The DNA here is from genome assembly GCA_029783875.1 of Phataginus tricuspis. Classification (NCBI taxonomy): domain Eukaryota; kingdom Metazoa; phylum Chordata; class Mammalia; order Pholidota; family Manidae; genus Phataginus; species Phataginus tricuspis. Next base: position 6,192,090 of record JAQQAC010004068.1, read on the forward strand.
TGGAGCAACGAAGGCCATGCAGGCCTGAAGATGTTCAAATGCAGCATTTGAAGTAAAGTGGTACAATTAGGTCAAGAATTTCAACTGGAGGATGAAGCATACAAATCAGAAGAAACTATATGTCTCATATATACTACTTTGCAGAATAGAAAAATTAAATTCTACCTAAAGCCAGCTCTGCTGCTCTTCACATTCGCGAACACAGGGAATAATTGTTCGGCTTAATATATGACCAGAGGGAATTGTTCTGTCCTTAAATGTGTGAATATTTTGAAGGGCAAAATACAAGAGGTTTCATAGGAGTACATATTTATTAAAAAGAAACTTGTTTACTCTAAAACGCAAATGAAAAAGAAAATAGAATATTTATTAAATGTATATAAAATGAGCATGCCAATTTTATCAGTTATGAAATACCTCTGTAGTTTAACATTCAGTACATGTTGACATAATGTGTAGGTTAGGTATCCTCACTTTGCATTAATTTCTTAGCATATCTGAAGATCGCTAAGAAACCTTCTTAGCAAGAAGATTGCTAAGAAATTGCTAACAAGTAGCACATTAAATTGCTACTATAAACTATCCGATTCAAAAGGAAAATGATAAAAATCATGTCAAATCATTTAGAGCATGAAATTACATGTAATATTCAATGTTGCAAAATGATTATATGACATTATATGTGACCTCTCAAAAGTCTCTATAGCTTGCAAAGGGCTTAATATAGATATAAGAGGAGAAAAATGATATAAAAAAACTGACTTATTTATTTTATCCTTCCTGGCTTTACTGTAATACTCAAATGATGAAGCAACCAAGAATTTCAAATATATCCGAGAAACCAGATTCAAGGGCAGTTTTTGCACACTACAACTATATACGTTCTCCTTGGGCTTTCTTTGTTTTACATCCTTACTAATCTGAACTGTGGCTCATCTTACTGTGTTGTTGGGATGGTAGTTGAGGTGTAAGCCACTGTCACAGAGAGGGGAAGAGGTTCCGCTGCTCTGGTCACTGGGAGCACCTGCAGGGAAACAAAAAAACAGCCCACTGGTTAGAATATTCCGGATGGACAATATTCCGCATTACGTATTTTAGTATGCTCAATAGAGCAAGTAAAGCAGGTAGTAAAATACATTGTTATTTCACTTACATCAAAGCTAGAATTTTGACAGTAAGCAGTAGGCTAAGTGACTGAAATGAGGTCCTATAAGAGACCTGCCAATATTTACTATTGATTTCAGAAATATTAAGGTTTTATTCAGAAAACATACAACCTTATAAAAATATTACTTTATTTCATTATCCAAAGTGACCTCCACTTATGAACCACACTTATAATAGTATAGAATTCTGTCTACCAAGTGCTATTTATTGTCATGTTTCAACCTACTGACAAATACTATATTTAAATACCATATTTTCCATGATGCAAAAAACATTTGCACATACCTCTGTCTTCACAAGTATTCTTGGCATATACTATAATTGGAAGTACTCTCATTGATGCTATCAAGTTTTGTGAAATTGCAACTAAAAACGTATTAGATCCTCATGAGATACTTACTAAGATCTAATTTTTAAAGATGAGTAACATGTCTTAACGATTTGTGATTTTCTGAGATTTCACAATTTAATAATTTTTAGACCCAGGATTAGAATACATATTTCTTGATTTCTGATTCATTGAGATTTCTTAAAACATTATGTTATGGAGTTGTTTATGTTGATAAATATGAGCTATTGATGTAATTGACTCCCAATTTTTATTTCAAAGTTTATGCTTAAATTCAAGCATCAGAGGTCATAGAAAAAAACTCTTAACATATTAACCAATGAGCTCAAAGAAATAAATTATTTTTTTCTTCTCTTTTATTACTCTAAAGTTTCATAGATTTCTTGGTGTTAAGGAGATCATAGGCTTTTTTTGCTACACTAGCCTGGATATAGTTTTTCTACTCTTTAAATCTTAATAACTTCATACTTTGTTTTAGTTACTTTTTCTTTTGATGTATAGCTGCATTTCTTTCTTTTGAGACAATGTTTTGAAGACATACACACATTACTTTAAAACATCCATTTTGAACTGAATAAAGTGAAACCATAATATGTCAAACTGTGTGACAGCATCTAAAGCAGTCTTTTGAGTGAAATTTAAAGATTTAAAAACTTTAAAGATTTAAGTGAAATTTAAAATTTAAAGGTTAATTTAAAAATTTAAAGATTTAGTGCACAAAAGAAAGCAGGTGTAAGCTCATTTATGTTTCCATTTTAAGAATGTAGAAATGGAAGAGAATATTAAAACAAGTAAATGGGGGACATAAAATGTAAAATTAAACATGGAAAGCAGTGAGACTGAAAACAAAATAATTGACAAAATTAACTAATATTAAAATGGGTTATTTGGAAAGAATAATAAAACCCACAGCAAAAATGTTCTAGCAAAAGAATGGGAATATACAGATTATAGATATAAGGAATGAAGGAGGTGGCATGTCTGCAAGTCAATACATATTAAAAAGAATAATGAAAAGATATGGTTAATAACTTCATGTAAATAAATTGACAACTTATTTGAAATGGAAAAACCCTTGAAAATTTTACCAAAACTTACAAAAGGAAAAAGAAACTATCAGAAAAATCCCATATCCATTCAAGAGATTAACTCATACAAAATAAAATACCTCTAGGCTCACATTGCTTTTGGTGAATTTATTCAATTATTTTTTTAAAAAGTTTTTATCACTGTAAAACATTTTTTTCTGGAAATAGAGGAGGAGTTATAGCTCCACAACTTATATGATGGCATAAAAACCCTGATTCCAAAATAGCAGCAGACTCACAGAACCCAAGAACGGACTAACAGTTACTAAAGGGAAAGGGACTGGGGAAGATGGGTGGGAAGGGAGGGATAAGGGGGAAAAAGGGCTATTACAGTTAGCATACATAATGTAGCGGGGGTGGGGTGGGGGGATACAGAGAAGGCAGTATAACACAGAGAAGAGAAGTAGTGATTCTATAGCATCTTACTATGCTGATGGACAGTGACTACAATGGGATATGTGGGGGGGGACTTGATAATAGGGGGAGTCTAGTAACCATAATGTTGCTCATGTAATTGTATATTAATAATAGCAAAATAAAAAAATTAAAAAACCCTGGTTCCAAAATCCCACTTAAGCATCACAAGAAAAGTACATATGGATATCCCTCATGAACATAGATTTGAAGAAAAAAAGTCTTAACAATTTATTAGCAAATTAAAACTAGCAATATACAAAAAACATAACACTTCATGACCATGTGGTGTTTATCCTAGGCACACAAGCTTGATTTGGCATTCAAAATCAATTGTTAAAAATTAACCATATAAACAGAATACAAAAAATTATATTTCAATGGGTATAAAAATAACTTGAGACAACTCACTGTAATTTATGTTAAAAAGAAAAAAAAATCACGTAACCCAGGATTTGAAGACACTTCCTAGCTCTAACAAAAAGCTTCTGTGAACACCTACAGCTAATATACGTCATGGTAAAAGAGTGGAAATTTCTCCCCTAACACCTTGAGCAACAGAAAGATGTCTGCTCTTAATACTCAACATTTTATTGGTGACCCTAGCTATTGCTTTAGGCTAGAAAAAGGAAATACAGAAATATACATTGGAAAGAAAGAAGTAAAACTTGTTATTTGCATTTGAAATAATTGTACATGTAGAAAAACTTAAAGAATGTACAAAAAATCCTACTGGAAAAAAATTAAGCTATGATGTAGAATATGTCAATACATAAAAGTAAGTTTTATTTCTATTTGTTAGTAACAGATAATTGGAGAATGAAATTTTAGAAACATCATTTATAGTAGAGTAGAATAAAAACAAAATACTTAAATTTAATAAAAGATATGCAAGGCACTGAAAACAAAATGTTGCTGAGAAAAATTAAAACATGAATGGAAATTTATCATGTTCATGGAGTGAAAGACTAAAAGTTGTTAATTTGTTAATTCTCCAAATTGTCTATAAATTCAATTTACTCCCGTTCATAAGCACAATAGGTTTTTACAGAAATTGATGGTATTTCTAAATGTATGCAGTAATGCAAAGGATCTAGAATAGCAAATCTTGTAAAATTGCAAAGTTGGAGAACCTATCCTAGGTGACGGTTTAAAGACATAATTCTACAATAATCAACACTTTGGTTTTAGTGGAAGAATGGGCATACAAATTAATGGAAATAAAAAAGCTATTTCTTGATTCTTAATTCCTACCTTAGACACATACACACACACACACACACACACACACAAATAACTAATATAAGAGACTATAAACTTAAATATAAAAGCCAATGTCACAAAATGGGTAGGGGATTCTCTTTCCAACCTTGATGCAGGCCATTATTTCTTAGAGAAGATAAAGCAATAATCATATATGACAAAAACAACAAAAAAATGATAAATTAGGCATTATCAAAATTAAAAACTGCAAGTGTACAACACCTTTAGGTCAAACATAGGTAGCTACAGGCTGAAAGATGTTTGTAATATATAGCTGACAAAAGGCTTATATCCAGAATATTTTTTTTAACTCCTGATACGTGAAAATATAAAGACATACCAATGGAAATGGGCAAAACTTGAGTAGACAGATTACAAAATAAGAGATGCAAATTACCAATAAGACATGCACATGAAACATGGTAAGGAGCTTAATCTTCAGAGAGATGCAAATTTAAACTACAATGAAATACAACTACACATGCAGCAGAATTGGTAAAACAGATAACTTGACCATCACATATTAGAATAACCATAGAGCAACCAGAAGTCTTATACACTGTTGGAGTAGACAGCGAAAGATCTTTAAAAATATGTCCACTTGAGAAGTAGGGTTGGCAGTTTGCTAAGAAGTTCATTATACAGCTCTCCTGTGACTCAGCAATTCCACTCCTAAGTACTAACGTTAGTGATATAAAATTATAAGGCTTCCAAAAGTTATGTACAAGAATATTCCTAGTAGCTTTATTTATAGTAGCAAAATACCAGAAATTGCGGTGTTGTTAATCAATTGGAGAAAGGGTTAACAAACTTTAGTATATTCATACAATCGAATATTACACAGCAATATAAATGAGAAAACTACTGAAATATATAACATAAGTGATTGTTCACAATGAAAGAAACCAGACATACGAGACTAAATACAGTATGATTCCATTCTAACATGTTGTAAAAGAAGTAAAAATTTCTGATGACAAGAAATTAAATTGATGATTGTTTCTGGGTTGTTATATCCTGGGATGACGCACAGAGGAAACATTCTGTGATTTAAAGGCTTGTGGATTATGCAAATGTGTGCATTTTTCAGAATTCTTTCAATTGTACCTTTAAATATATTTACACTTCCTTGCATGCAAATTATACCTCAGTATAATTATATTGAGGTATAATATAAAAAATTATATTCTTCTTTGATTTTTTAACAAAAATGTTAGATAACATACATTTAATTTCATAATCCAAAAATTGATACAGAAATTCTTAAGTAGTGCTTAGGAAACTTATTTTATTTCCACATAGACTGGAGCCTCTTTTAATTTCCCTATTCTCATCAGGACAACTTACATTTAAATGCTTATTTAAAAAGTTCAGTGGACAAATAAGAGTATATCATTTTCTAGTGAGAGAAAATACATTAATCAAATATTATGAATGAAATTTGATACAAAATATCTATGTTTCATATGATATTTATTTTTTAAATGTGTCTCCAATTACAGGTTGGAAAATAACTGCACATGTGGTGAACACATTCTAAAACAAAAATAACATCTGTTCCTTTTGCATAAGGGTTAAAAGAATGCTTTATGAAATAAAAATGTAATTCAGGCAGAAATTCCAACTTTAAAAACAAATTACCAATTGCTGTGAGGAAATAATTGTTTAGGAAATAAACACGCTGACGTGGGCATTTTACCTATTCTTCAAAAATGCTTACATGTACAATCTTCGTTCAGTGGGAGTTTGAGGAAAGCAGGTGCCCTTTTTAAAAATGACACTGTTAGGGTCACTTCCTCTCCAGCATTCCGAAGAACCTGAACCTAAAATAACAGAGAATGAAAATGATACCATTATCAGTATGTTCACAAAATTTTATATGATTACAAAACCTTAAAGTGATTGGTTTCTTTCCCACTTCTCTTTTCCCTGCTGGTGAGAAACATTTTATGAAAGAGGGAACAAATTATCTAACATTGCCAAGATACAGCCATCACCTTCTTATTCTGCCCACTATTCTATGGTCCCCTGCTCACACACAGTGTCATCATCTTCCATTCACATTGTTGATCTCTCTTGAGTTGATGGACATTATGAAGGATCATGAAGTACAGAAGGATGTGGGGTTCAACCCACTGTTACTAATTTAGTAACTACTTATTGATCATCTATTATGTGCCACTTTGAGAAATAAGAATAAAGGACCCTGCAGATGTTCAACAGAGAACTAATTCAAATTAAACAAAAGTGCCCCAATTCACTCAAACTCTTTTGTAAAATAAATAGTTATTACTTTCTTATTATATCATTATGTATCTTCTTTTCCTTTCCCTGAAAACTTGTAACAACGGTGGAGACTGTCAATAACTCACAACACCTTCCAAATTACAGAATTAGTAGGTCTGGTTAAAATAATGCCAATTTCTTCAAAAACGATACAGGAGAAATGAAAGAAATACTAAAAGAAGTATAAGAAGTTGAGGAATTATTTATATCAAACATACCCAGGAAAGATGTAAGTACATTTATAATTTTTGAGTCTCACATATACTAAGAGGAGCATTATAAATATATAACAAAGAGGTGGTTAATAGACATGGGAACATAAGTTGCTATTAAACATCTAAAAAAAGGCTCAACCTCAGGTCATTAAAGAATTAGCTATCAAACCGATTTAGAATGACTTCTGGTCCCAACAAGATGGCATAGATGCATCTCCCCCTGCTATGACCCAATAAGTACAACTACAAACCCTGAAAAAAATGCAGGAGACAATGAACAGTGAACTTTGAAAGGTATAAAGAAAAAGAAGAAATGATCAGGGACCCCAGGACAGCAGGAAGAGCCTGGAGGAGGGCTGGCTAGGGTGCTACCCAACAGAACTATCTACCCACTGTGGGGCAAAGCATTTCTCTCCAGTCAGTGGCACCAGGGGGCCCAACCTAGGAAAACACCTCCTACCTCCTCAAATAGCAGCAGCAGGGACCAGGGGGAGCCCCAAAGACACAAGGTAAGTCAGTCGAGACCAAAGTAACACCAAACAGGCACAAAAAATTATGCAGTCAACAGAACCAATAGGCTAGGACCTGTGGGGTAAACAGATTGAATTCCTGACAAACAGAAAAAGAAAATCTTAAATAAGGAACAGTCTCTGAATATAATGAGCAAAGTGACCAGGATGCACTCAAATAACATGTCACACTGAGCACCAGGAAAATCATAATTTGAATGAGGAAAAGCTACCAACATCAACTAGATGAATCACATGCTGGAATTTTCTGAGAAGGACTGTACAGCCACCAACAAGAAATTACAAATTATCAGACTAAATGAAAAAGTACAAAATATCAGTAAAGAAATACAAATTTTAATAAAGAACCAAGTGGAATTGTAGAACCAAAAATTACAATAACAAATTTAAGAACTTGCTCGATTGGCTCAGTAACACAGTGAAGATGGCAGGGGATAAAAATTAGTGCACTTGAAGACAGAACAATACAATTAACCCAGTCTTAGCAACAAAAAAAAGACACACACACAAAAAGCAATGTATTTCATCACATTAAAAGTAGGGAAAAACTTTAAAAATGAATAAAGCATATAATCATTTCAATAGATGCAAAGAAGCACTTGATAAGCTCCATTTGATAAAAACTTAGAGAAAACTGAGTGTACAAAGGAGTATCCTTCATATTATGAAGGGTATGTACAAAAAATAATTTAAGAACCATCTTAGTGGTGAATTGTTGAGACCCTTCTCTTTGAGATCAAATATGAGGCAACAATGTCCATTATATCCATTATTCCTTAATCTTTTTGAAGTCTTTCTGCAATAAGGCAAAAAAAGAGTTGATGAAATGTGTTAAGAACTAGAAGAAGAAATGAAACTGTCATTTAGAGGCAACGTGATTTTGAACAGAAAATATCCTTGAGAACCTATAGACCTTGTTACATGAGACATTACCAGGTGAGGTATTAAGGAAGTTTAGTACGGAATAGCATAGATACTAAATAATATGCAAATATCAATTGGCTTTAATACCAATAAAAAATACAACATAAAATTTTAAATAAAAGGGAGGATATGCTATGCATAGATTGCTAGACTTAACAGCGTGAATAAATTTGTTCTCTTCTATTTTTCTGTAGATTCAAGAGAATGCCATTCAAACAAGTTTTTTTCTTTTCATTTGGTTTTGGCTTAGTATGAACTCATGAACTTGTCTTATGTTTTCCCATGACATGTAATATTATTGTAATCATTATTATAAAACTGTATTGGAAGTTTACATGCCAGGGAAATATATGGGGTGGCAGAATGCAATAGTTAAATACTCATGTTCTATAGTAAGTGTACAAAAGGTGATATCTAGTGTTAAACAATGAATAACAGTATGACAATCTTAAGTGTAAACCTCATAAATTAGACATGTACAAATTAAATATGTTAAATATGGTTACCTCAAAAATAGGCAACGGGCAACTGATTTTCTTTTAAAGTTTTAGATTTGTACCTGTCTTAAAGTTTTGTTTAAGTGTAACAAAAAGATAGTTTTGTTTTATTTTTAATAAAAGGTCAATTAAGGGTATCTTTCTGGGTAATCATAATTTCAAGTCTTTGACACATACACATTTTTAAAAATTATAAATATTTTCATTGGAATATAGTTGATACACAGTATTATATTGGTTTCAGATGTACAAAAGTGATTCGATAATTATATGCATTACTAAATGCTCTGGACCACAGTAAGTGTAGTTATCCCATTACCATACCAGGTTATTACAACATTATTGGTTGCATCTCTGTACTGTACTTCCATTCCTGTAACTAATTAACTTTACAGTTTGAAGTTTGTATTTAATTGACACAGGCATACCCCTCTTTACAGTGAACAGAATTGAGATAATATGTTTTTAATTTTTTCAGATTTCCTACTATTCTTTGAATGCATATTTCACCAGCCTGATATTGTCAGGTTGGGAAATATAGGGTCTACAGTATGAATAATGATGAATGTCATCTTCATACAAAATCTGCACCAATAAATCCAGTTCTTTTTCATTTTTGTTCACATTTTATGATGCAAATCAAATGTGTATATTTTAATCAGACAATGTATGAGCACAATTATTCTTTTGTGTTGCCTTGGGTGAGTATGTGAGCAAAGGGCAGAGACTGGTAAATGATGACCATCAGTAAGAATAGAAAAGAGAAATGGAATTAAAATAGATACTTAGAAGTTTATTAAACCATGAAAAACCTAACATGAACTGACTGTTCTGAAGTTCCATTCATCTGTTAAAACAGAATCATTGATTCGTTTTGTTTTCTTGACCCTTTTCTCCTTCCTCTTGGGGGCCACTCTTGTCTTCCATGAGATTTTAAAGAGGAATTGAGCTTTGAGCTCTCTGCCACTGCTTTGGGATATGAGGCCAAAATCCTCATATCAGGGGATTGCTTTATATTTTTACTTTTTAAAGACTTTATTTTTGTAGAGTAGTTTCAGACTCGCAGCAAATTGAGGGGAAAGTATAGGGAGTTCCCTGAGACCCGCTGCCCTGACAGGCACAGCCTCCCTATCATCATCATCCTCACCAGAGTGGGCTGTTTATTGCAACTGATGAGGTGACATGGACATGTCATTGTCACCCAGAGTCCATAGTTTACATAGGGCTCACTCTTAGTGGTGAACATCCTAGGTTTGGACAAATGTATAGTGACATGTATGCACCGTTACTGTATCATACAGAGTATTTTCACTACCCTAAAATCCTCTGGGCTCTGCTAGTCATCCCATCCCCCAGGCCAACCTTGGGGATTGTTTATAATTGATGAAAAGAGGGACTTGTGTAAAGACTTCGGGGAAGATGGCAGAGTGAGCAGGGTGGCGGAAATCTCCTCCCAAACCATATATATTTATGAAAATACAACAAATACAACTATTCGTAAAAGAGAGACTAGAAGATACATTACAACAGCCAGGCTAGAGCTGCACCTGCAGGAACTCAGTGCTTCATGAAGCGGGTAGGATATGGGGCCGTGACCCAGCGGGACGCGAGTGCTTCCCCACCCCAGCGCACCGGTGGGAGGAAAGGATTTGGAGCATGGAGGGAGTGGAGGCACAGGCCTGCCAAATAACCAGCCCTGGTGATCTGCACTGGGAGCGCTGACACACTTCGCACAGTGTATCAGAGTTTGGAGAGACAGAGGGGCAGGATCTGAGTGGGATGGCACAGCTGGGTCCTCTCAGCCCACTCCCCAGGACAATAGAAAAGTGCACGCTTTCATAAAAGTCTTAAAGAGACAAAAGCCCAACAGCGGAACAAAATTGTCCCAGGGCACTCAGCCCAGCAGGCTGGGAGTCCTGGGGAATTTCGGACCCCTAGGCCTGCGGCCGAGCAAAGGAGCCGCACCGAGGCTTCCACAGAGATCAGCAGCCTCCCATTCGTTCCCCCCCCGCTGGCCAGCGCCACAAAGGGTCCAGCGGAATGGGATAGTGGAACAGCAGCGCCACTTACAGCAACCTCACAGAATCTACTCCAAGTGCGCGTTTTGTTTTCCTTCTTTTTTTTTTCTTTTTAAAAGTCTGAAAGAGCCCAGCTGACACACGTGGCACCTACCAGAGACTACTTCTATCACCATGAAAACACAGAGGAATATGGTACAAACAAGCTCAGCCAGACAACCCCAGACAGGGAGCCTGATGGGATGGACATGCACAATCTTCCTGAAAAAGAATTCAAAATAAAAGTCATAACCATGCTGATGGATCTACAGAGAAATATGCAAGAGATAAGGGAGGAAGTAAGGGAAGTGAGGAAAGACAATACAGAAATGAGACAAACAACCAACGGGCTTGGCAGCAGACTGGACGAGATGCAAGAGACTGTTAATGGAATAGAAACCAGAGAACAGGAATACAGAGAAGCTGAGTCAGAGAGAGATAAAACGATCTCTAGGAATGAAAGAATATTAAGAGAACTGTGTGACCAATCCAAACAGAACAATATTCGCATTATAGGAGTACCAGAAGAAGAAGAGAGAGAAAAAGGGATAGAAAGTGTCTTTGAAGAAATAATTGCTGAAAATTTCCCCAAGCTGGGGAAGGAAATAGTTTCTCAGACCACAGGAGCCCACAGACCTCCCAATACAAGGGACCCAAGGAAGACAACACCAAGACACATAATAATCAAAATGGCAAAGATCAAAGATAAGGACAGAGTATTAAAGGCAGCTAGAGAGAGAAAAAAGATCACCTACAAAGGAAATCCCAACAGACTATCATCAGACTTCTCAACAGAAACCTTACAGGCCAGAAGAGAATGGCATGATATATTTAACATAATGAAACAGAAGGGCCTCGAACCAAGGATATTGTATACAGCATAATTATCATTTAAATATGATGGAGGGATTAAACAATTCCCAGACAAGCGAAAGCTGAGGGAACTTGCCCCCCATAACCATCTCTACAGCATATCTTAAAGGGACTGCTATAGATGGAAGCACTCCTAAGGCTAAAAAGATGTCACCAGAGAAAATAAAATCATAGCAAAGAAAGCAGACCATACAAATAATAACTAAAGGCAAAGAATAAAAAACCTAGTACATAAAGAATGGAGGAGGAAGAATGAGAAGGAAGAGTAATAAAAAATCATCAGACTGTGTTTACAATAACTTAACAAGAAAGTTAAGTTAGACTGTTAGATAGTAAAGAAGCTACCCTTGAACCTTTGGTAATCATGAATCTAAAGCCGGCAATGGCAATAAGTACATATCTATCAATAATCACTCTAAATGTAAATGGACTGAATACACCAATCAAAAGACACAGAGTAATAGAATGGATAAAAAAGCAAGACCCATCTATATGCTCCTTACAAGAGACTCACCTCAAACCCAAAGATATACATAGACTAAAGGTGAAGGGATGGAAAAAGATATTTCATACAAACACCAAGAAGAAAAAAGCAGGTGTTGCAATACTTGTGTGAGACAAAACAGACTTCAAAATGAAGACAGTATCAAGAGATAAAGAGGACATTACATAATGATAAAGGGGTCAGTCCAACAAGAGGATATAACCATTATAAATATATATGCACCCAACACAGGAACACCGACATATGTGAAACAAATACTAACAGAATTAAAGGAGGAAATAGAAAGCAGTGCATTCATTTCAGGAGACTTCAACACACCACTCACTTCAAAGGACAGATCAACCAGACAGAAAATAAGTAAAGACACAGAAACACTGAACAACACACTAGAAGAGATGGAACTAACAGACATCTACAGAACTCTACACCTAAAAGCAACAGGATACACATTCTTCTCAAGTGCACATGGAACATTTTCCAGAATAGACCACATACTAGGCCACAAAAAGAACCTCAGTAAATTCAAAAATATTGAAATTCTACCAACCAACTTCTCAGATCACAAAGGTATAAAACTAGAAATAAACTGTACAAAGAAAACAAAAAGGCTAACAAATACATGGAGACTTAACAACATTCTCCTAATTCATCAATGGGTTAACAACCAATTCAAAACAGAAATCAAAGAATATATGGAGACTAATGACAACAACAACACAAAGCCATAACTTCTGTGGGATGCAGCAAAGACAGTTCTAAGAGGAAAGTATATTGCAATCCAGGCCTATTTAAAGAAGGAAGAACAATCCCAAATGAATAGTCTAAAGACACAATTATTGAAATTGGAAAAAGAAGAACAAATGAGGCCCAAAGTCACCAGAAGGAGGGACATAATAAAGATCAGAGAAGAAATAAATAAAATTGAGAAGAATAAAACAATAGAAAAAAATCAATGAAACCAAGTGTTGGTTCTTTGAAAAAATAAACAAAACAGATAAACCCCTAGCCAGACTTATTAAGAGAAAAAGAGAATCTACACACATAAACATAATCATAAATGAAAAAGGAAAAATCACAAAAGACTCCACAGAAATACAAAGAATTATAAGAGAATACTATGAGAATCTATATGCGAACAAGCTGGAAAACCTAGAAGAAATGGACAACTTGTTAGAAAAATACAACGATCCAAGACTGACCAAGCAAGAAACAGAAAAACTAAACAGACTAATCACCAGCAAAGAAATTGAATTGGTAATCAAAAAAATATGCAAGAACAAAACCCCTGGGCCAGATGATTCACAGCAGAATTCTACCAGATGTACAGAGAAGAAATAATACCCGTTCTCCTTAAAGTTTTCCAAAAAATAGAAGAGGAGGGAATACTTTCAAACTCATTCTATGAAGCCAGCATCACTCTAATACCAAAACCTGGCCAAGACCTCACCAAAAAATAAAATTACAGACCAATACCCCTGATGAATGTAGATGCAAAAATACTCAACAAAATATTAGCAAACCGAATTCAAAAATACATCAAGAGGATCATTCACCATGATCAAGTGGGATTCATCTCAGGGATGCAAGGATGGTACAACATTTGAAAATCCATCAACATCATCCACCACATCAACAAAAAGAAGAACAAAAACCACATGATCATCTCCATAGATGCTGAAAAAGCATTTGACAAAATTCAACATTTATTTATGATAAAAACTCACAACAAAATGCGTATACACGGCAACTACCTCAACATTATAAAGGCCATATATGACAAACCCACAGCTAACATCATACTTAACAGTGAGAAGCTGAAAGCTTTTCATCTAAGATCAGGAAGAAGACAGAGATGCCCACTCTCTCCACTGTTATTCAACATAGTACTGGAGGTCCTAGCCACGGCAATCAGACAAAACCCAAGACATACAAGGCATCCAGATTGGTAAAGAAGAAGTCAAATTGTCACTATTTGCAGATTACATGATATTGTACATAAAAAACCCTAAAGACTCCACTCCAAAACTATTAGAACTAATATCTGACTTCAGCAAAGTTGCAGGATACAAAATTAACACACAGAAATCTGTTGCTTTCCTATACACTAACGAGGAGCTAATAGAAAGAGAAATCAGAAAAACAATTCCATTCACAATTGCTTCAAAAAGAATAAAATACCTAGGAATAAACCTAATGAAGGAAGTGAAAGACCTGTACTCTGAAAACTACAAGACACTCCTAGGAGAAATTATAGAGGACACTAACAAATGGAAATTCATCCCATGCTCTTGGCTAGGAAGAATAAATATTGTCAAAATGGCTATACTACCTAAAACAATCTACAGATTCTATGCAATCCCTATCAAACTACCAACAGCTTTCTTCAATGAACTGGAACAAATAATTCTAAAGTTCATATGGAACCAGAAAAGACCCCGAATAGCCAAAGCAATCCTGAGAAGGAGGAATAAAACAGGGGGAATTACGCTCCCTGACTTCAAGCTCTACTACAAAGCCACAGTAATCAAGACAATTCGGTATTGGCACAAAAACAGACCCACGGTCCAGTGGAACAGAGTAGAAAATCCAAACATCAACCCAAACATATACAGTCAATTAATATTTGATAAAAGAGCCTTGGATATACAATGGGGAGATGACAGCCTCTTCAGCAGCTGGTGTTGGAAAAACTGGACAGCTACATGTAAGAGAATTAAACTGGACTACTGTGCAACCCCATACACAAAAGTAAACTCAAAATGGATCAAAGACCTGAAGTAAGTCATGAAACCATAAAACTTTTAGAAAAAAACATAGGCAAAAATCTCTTGGACATAAACATGAGTGACTTCTTCATGAACATATATCTCCAGGGCAAGGGAAACAAAAGCAAAAATGAACAAGTGGGACTATATCAAACTTAAAATTTTCTGTACAGCAAAGACACCATCAGTAGAATAAAAAGACATCCTACAGTATGGTAGAATATATTCATAAATGACATATCCAATAGGGTTTGACATCCAAAATATATAAAGAGTTCACACACCTCAACAAACAAAAAGCAAATAATACAATTAAGAAATGGGCACAGGATATGAATAGACACTTCTCCAAACAAGAAGTTCAGATGGCCAACAGGCACATGAAAAGATGCTCCACATTGCTAATCATCAGAGAAATGTAGATTAAAACCACAATGAGATATCACCTCACACCAGTGAGGATGGCCAACATCCAAAACACAAACAACAACAAATGTTGGCGAGGATGTGGAGAAAAGGAAACCCTCCTACACTGCTGGTGGGGATGCAAATTTGTTCATTCATTGTGGAAAGCAGTATGGAGGTTCCTCAAAAAACTCAAAATAGAAATACCATTTGACCCAGGAATCCCACTCCTAGGAATTTACCCTAAGAACGCAGCAGCCCAGTTTGAAAAAGACAGATGCACCCCTCTTTTTATCACAGCACTATTTACAATAGCCAAGAAATGGAAGCAACCTAAGTATCCATCAGTAGATGAATGGATAAAGAAGATGTGGTACATATACACAATGGAATATTATTCAGCCATAAGAACAAAACAAATCCTACCATTTGCAAAAACATGGATGGAGCTAGAGGGTATTATGCTCAGTGAAATAAACCAGGTGGAAAAAGACAAGTATCAAATGATTTCACTCATATGTGGAGCATAAGAGCAAACAAAAAAACAGCAGCAGACTCACAGAACCCAAGAATGGACTAATAGTTATCAAAGGGAAAGGTACTGGGGAGGATGGGCGGGAAGGGAGGGACAAAGTGGAAAAAGGGGCATTATGATTAGCAGACGTAATGTTGGGGTGGCGCGGGGACGGCTGTACAAGTCAGAGAAGACAAGTAGTGACTCTATAGCATCTCACTACGCTTATGGACAGTGACTGTAATGGGGTTGGTGGGGGGAACCTGATGAAGGGGGTAGTTTAATTACCATAATATTGCACATGTAATTGTAGATTAATGATACCAAAATTAAAAAATTGAAAAAAAAAGAAAAAAAAAAGAAAAGAGGGACTTGTGTTTGCCAGCACGTACTTTTAAGCACACATCAGGAAAAACACACGTATACACACTCATCTTCAGGGCAATAAGAGTAGTGACACAGCTTGTGAGGGTCACAGTTCCTTAGCAGCTTAGCATTATATCAGAATGACCAAATAGGATTGAGAGCTCAAGAGAGGAAGGCAGGTACTGCTGCTCACGGATGACCACAAGGGAAAACAGTCACCCAGAATTTCTTATCACCTTGGACTCATCCCTCTTGACATTGTTAAATGAGTAAATCACTTCCTTAAAGTGCTGACTCCTGGACAAAAAGAGATTAAACATGACCTTGAGGAATGTTTTTAAACAGGTGCCTTTACAGATAAATCCACTAGGCTAACTCTAGATGTAATAATATGCTTTACTCTTTATGTTGAGGGAGAGGTTCTATTTGCATACTGAATAAACAAATCCTTTTACTGTATAATTGTGGGAAAAAAGGACTTGACTTATTACATGTATTTATAGGGTAAGAGGTTGAGATGAAACTAGAATTTAAAGCCTTTCCTCAATGGGTTTAGAGGTTCCTCTGGCCATTGTGTGTTTATTTCACACCCTGGTGTTCAGAGGAATGTGCAGAGGCAGAGGAGGCAATATGCTTCCCTTTCGTGGGTTTGGGTACAGGTATATAGTTCACACACACAGATTACACACAGGGTCAGAGTGCCTGCCAGTTCTCAGGGCAGGAGGTAAGGCCTTCTTAAGAGAGAATTGTTTGACCAAGAAAGGCATCTACAATATTCACAAGACCTGGTGCTTTTGGGCTGGGTATTAAATTAAGTGTAAAAGTAGAAATTATCCAACTGGAAAATAGGGTATAGAACTGTATCTAGGATAATTATATTGCATCACCTTTGGAAAGAGGGATAAATTAATAGTGAAAAATAAAATATAGTGTAGAATTTGGAGGAAGCAATGCAAAAGAAGAAAGCAATTTGGGATGATTGAGAAATATCATCTCTCACTTTGAATTGCTATCACCATGGCATATAGAACAGTGCTGAAAAAGCTAGGAATAGATGGAATGCTGGATGGTTTAGGACTACCACGGACATAACAGCTCAAGAAGGGTAAGGTGACATTCCAAAGAATATATTCCATGCATTTTTTCATTTCATCATCTTTCCTGCATTTTAGTTTGTGAAAAACACTCCATATATAAAAAAAGTAAAATAAAAGGCTTTCTATGGGCAATAATCGTCTAAGTTTTATGTTGTTTTAAAATGAAAAGTCACAGAAAAAATATATATCTGGTTATGTGTTGAAAAAAGAACCAATAATATTTTAATATTTCTGAATTCCTAAAATATCAGCCTAAAACTGTTCATGTATGCAGTAATTTTTGGGTTTTGGTACACATTACAATTAAGAATGAAGGTTGACTAATACATTTCAGTTCTAATAATCAAGATATAATAATAATATATTGTAAATATATTAATTTCAATGTGAAAAAGAACCAGTTACTTGAGCAAAGCAAGAGTGTTGAAACAGTTGGTCAAATTTTATTGGAATATTTAAAACTAAAATATTGACTAAAATGGCTAAAAGCAATTCCAACACTTTAAAAGACCCCATTAAAACAAGGTTCTATGTAACAAAAGTGAGTGAAAAGTCATATTCTAAGTAAGATGAACTTTAACTCAACCAGTAGAATCCAGTTAGCTAGTTCCCATGGCTATAGATATATTTTTCAGCATTTGTTTTAATTTTAAGGTGACTTCCTCAATGACTCAAGCAAAACTTTACTTTGTTTTCTTATTGCTATGTGGCCAATTGACTAGTTTATGTTCTCTTAACAGGTTAAAATAAATTTTAAAATTGATAAAAGCTTTACTTTGAAAAAGATGTGAGAAACAGATGGGTTCAACACTGTTTACTATAATTATTAAAGAAGAAATTATTCTAGCATAAAATTATTAAAGTGTCTTTTATTCATGTGATTAAGTCAAACTAGAGTGAGAATTAATAAGAAGTATTGGCATAAATAGTATGAGGAACAGAGACATAAGACCATTATTAATGAGACTATGGATGTTATAATTTTAAATACTCTAGTAATATTTAGAATCCAACAAGTGACAAATAAAATTGTACTATGACCAAGTAGGCTTTATTTCAAAATAGCAAACCTGGATAAATATCAAGAAGTTAATATCAATGTAATTAATTTCATCAAGAAGTTAAATATATACATTATCTATCATTCTACTAATACATAGTAGATAGATGATAGAGTGATAGGAGAGAGAGAAAATTTGAGTTTTTAATCCTATTAGAGATTCTGAAAGGACATTTGGTCAAATTGAGGTACAATTCCTAATAAAAACTTTAAGAAAAATAGGAATAGAAGAATGCCTAGTGGTATTTCCTGAATATGCCTGGCTGTTCCCTGGGCCTAGCATGGTCTCTCCCTAAATATTTGCATGGCTAAACATCCTTACCTCTTTCTACCCTGCTCAAAATTCATCCGAAAGAGTCTTACCTTCATCAATCTATTTAAAATTATAGCTCTCCCATACCTTTTACCTTGTTTACCTGCTCTACTTGTCATTTTTCATACCTATTAAGCACCTCTTACCTACCCACACTGGGCTGACATATCATATCTAATATACTTTTAGGACAGCAAGCTATATCTTGTTCACAGGTGTATTCAAAGAGCCTAGCATGGCACTTGGTCAATAAAAAAATCGTTAAATAGTTTTGAATAAATAAATAAACTTGAATAAATAAACTTAATAAAGTCAGTTTTTCAAAGAGATGCAAATTGTCCTAAGGCAATAAAACCATGTCAATTAAAATCGGGTACTGGATAAAGATGTCCACTGTCTCTATTATTTTTCAAAAATGTTTTATGACCTGAAGTAAATACAGTAAATTAAGAAAATGAAATTACTTTTATAAATCTTAAGAAAATAACATTTTCTCTTTTTATTAAACATATTATTATGTATTTAAAAAATACCCCACTAACATGCTAATTAGAAATTAAAAGATAATGTGTTAAGGTAGCTACAGTGTAAAGTATTTACACAATAGTGTAAAATACCCTTTTCCTTTGCAATAAACACCAGAAGAAAAATTAAACTGGAGGAAAAGAAATCCTATAAAGTCCTCAGAGATTTAACAAACAGACATAGATTACATTGAAGTAAATTGTGAATTCTTATTGAAGGATAGTAAACAAAATCTAAATGCTTGCAACAGTATGCCATGTACTTAAAGAAGTTTTCTATAAGAACAAATTAAGTCAACAGAATGTTTTAAGATATACCCAGAATGTCCAAGGAAAGCCTAAAAAAGAGAAGCAGTAAGGGTTGGGAGAAATTGGGTTATCAATGTCGGAAGATGGTATTAAGTCATATAATCAAATCAGTATGTTATTGATATACAAAAAGACAAATTAATCCATAGAAATACATAGAAACTCCAAAGTAGGTCTTAATTAACTTGAACTTTAACACATGATAGCATTATTTTTTTTAAGTCTAATGTTTAAAGGACTGCTTATCATAAATGGTGTAAATACATCTTCCTGTCCTTTTAGAAGAAAATGTAATAGGACACTTTTTTACACATTATGCTGACAATAAATCCTAATGGATTAATGAGTTAAATATAATTAATACTATGGAAATAATGTTGTAAGGAAGTTTATAGAGAATACCATGAAAAATCTAGGGGAAGAAAGAGCAGATTCAACTGAACTACAAGCCTGGAACTTAGAAGAGATACTATATTTGTACAGCTCTGTACATAGACAGCAATGTATATAAATGTAAATTTCCAACAGTTTTGCCTGTTCTTTAAGTTCAGTTGAATTAGCCCCTCCTCCAAGTAGATATGAAGAGAAGTGTTTTTCTATTTTCTTTTTCTTTTTGTTTGTTGTTTATTTTGGTAGCAATTTCGCTAATTTAACCTTGACATTACGCTTTTGGATGCTCTCAGAAGAACACCTCCATGGTTCATAGATTTGCTAAGGCCAAGAAATAAGGAAGAACAGTTTTCCAGTTCATCATTTCAATGTAGTGGACAAAAGCATGAAGAAAAATGAGCCCAAATCTTGCATCTCATGAGATATAGGCTATATTTTTAAGCCACAGAAACAAAATTAGATCAACATTCTAAAAACTGGTTGCAGGATACTAGGGGAGGTCCACACATCCTGTCTTGAACATAACCATCATTCTTAATCATCTGACACACACATCAGTGGTTCTTTAAACACTACACTTTCAGAGATGACAGTGACACATAATGCAACGTGGTTAAAATGTCCCAACAATAATTCAATATGACAGTATTTTCTCTATTGAATATTGGGCCACATCATCTGTTAAATTATTTTTATTTCTATTTGATTTGTTTCTACTAAAAGTCTTACATTCAGTAGGATGTTTAATGATTCACATTTATATAAATGAATAATGTGTCACCAAGTGTGCAGCCTTGGGTTTATGAAATAAATTTTATAAAGTAAACAAGGCAAATGTTATTATCTTTTATTTTACAAATGAGAATTTGAGACATCAAAAAGCTAAGTGACTTGCTGAGATATAACAACCAATATATGACAGACTGACAAGCAAAGCTACATGTATTAATGAGGGCTCCACTCTTTCCACTAGGCCATTTTCCAAAACACGGTTAAGGCAAATCTTAATTATTTAAAAAGCATATTTGACTCTCATAGAGATGGTGAGAGAATAATTACTACCTCTCAGTGTCTATGCATCCTTTTACCTGTATCTCCAGTGACACTGCCTTATTGTACTAGTTCTGAGGGGATGGAAGACAGAGTCCACGGGGGGACCAGATAATGGAGCGAGCAGCTTCCCTCTGAATTGGTGAGACTGCATTTGTGTAAGTTTCCTACTGCGCATATTTTCTTCTAAGGATCAATGACTATGGAGTTTAAGTCAGTCAACACACATCAAGTGTCTACCATATTCAGAAGACCATATTGTGTAATACAGAAGGTGCAGTGCTGGAATGAGAATGATAAAGCCCTTTAGTTCTAGAGGCCAGCAAACTATGTGAGAAAACAAGTGTTTCAATAAACAGGGGGGGAAATGCTATAAGGAAGTTTTTAAAAAGTAAATAGCATATGGGAAGTATTCAGACCCAAATCTAGTCAGTATACTAGGCATCACGTAATTTTTCTAGTCACTCTACTAATAAGACTGGTAAGTTTGTGCTCTTTTCATTGCTTAGAGCTATAAGAACAAATGAAAACTGGGCGGTGTTTCCCTCAGCGCTGAAGGTCTCAGAAGTCTTGCCACCAGCCGCTACAGTCCCTCATTGGCCATGACTCAGAGGCCTTCTGTGACTCTGTTAAATGAACAGAGTTTCAGTTTTTATACCAAAGACATCAACTGTTTAGTGAATCCCTAAAATATTTGAATCAGACTTTTATCTTTGAATGCCCCTCATCCTAATTCAATAATGGAAAGTATTTTTATAAAATGCATCCATTGCACATTATAAAGTATATTCAGTTCAAATCTTGGGGGAGACATCTTTTACAGGTTGAATCACTGTAGTGTATTTCTTATACATGGTTATGATATATTTGAGGCAGAATAGTTAGGTATAGAACATGTCCACATTTGTGGAAGAAAACCCAGAGTATTTAAAATAAAGTCCCGTACAGATGATAATATTTTATATAATCATATTAGACTGAAATAACTAATGCACGTATTTATTCTATGTTCATAATATTAAAACCATAGCCACAAGGATGTCTGTTTTAAAATAGTATACCCGATTTAAGTAGGATTCTTGAAGGATGAGGGAGAAATCACAACACTTTTCCTTATTTGTATAGAATTCTGTATAAGATAATCTCATACAAACTGAATTGTCAAGATCCAAGAAAATGTTAAACATTATCACACCCACATTAGATTTGCAGCTGCACCATACATTTGCTAAATATTTGTTTATGCATATTATCACCTCGTTTACACAACATAAGAAGTAAATATTTTAGAACCACTTGTACCATTTCCTGCAATATACCGTCATTTCAGTCTATTGTTTGAATCATTTAAATACGTTATTCTGAATTTTAAATGCCACCTCTCCATGATACATATTGAGTACAGCTAAATACTCTGATACCATTCGTGGCATCGTTGGGGCTCCCAGAGTAGTCTGGGCCCGCATTTCCTTGGTAACTGAAGTCTGCATGGGGAGAAACACAGCTGTACTGTCATGGGAAAATGGGGCTTTCTTTGGAAAGCTGGTGATTTCAAATTCTTCAAAAATCGATGTGTATGCCTCAACTGTAATAACTGAGTAGGGACAAAATAATTTGCCCTATTTGTTGCTAAATGCCTAAAGAAAAACACATATCCATATCATTGCTTAATCATTACCTCAAGTTTCAGTCTTTAGAAAAATCTGTTGGAGATATGATGACTGTAAAAGCATTAAGATGCTTATCACATTGTGCAAGGTGCATGTGCCCTCTGAGACGCATGTACTATATTTGAAAGCAATGTAAGTCCCCTCTTATACGCAAATGATTAAAAATACATAACAATGACCCTTAGCAAAATTATAAACTTAACTGCCTTTCTAGTTTGTCATCTCGAACTTATTTTCTAGTCTACTTTCTACTTCGAGCTTTAGTTCTTTTCCAACAGAGTCTCTAAGGCATTCCTGCCAACTAGTACCTGAATGACAAAAGCAAAAACAGAAGTAAAAATAACGCAAACGTAAAAACGCTCCTGGGGAAACCTCTCTGTGTTCATGCAGTCCGCTTCAGGCTCAGGCTTCATTCTCGTCCCATTCCTCTCCGAACATCGGGGGTCATTGTCTCCATCCAGTGGGACTCTCAGGAGAGGGGTAAAGGTACCTGACAGTATGTTAAACATAGGTGCCAGTATACGAGCCCCTTCATGCCTTAAAACTGCATTTTGTCAGAGGTCATCTAGAAGCTTCTGCATCTTCTCTGACTTTGTAGCAATAGTTCATTAACAGAATTCAAACTCTATGTCTTTAAACGAACTGAGGTAAATTAATGCTGCTTTCAGAAATCTCCAGGCTATCCCCTTGAGGTCTAAAACTGAAATGGTTTATGTTCAGTTAGAGATTTTAGAAGATGGAATCTTCACTGAAGGTACCACTCACATACTTTCAAATGAAACAATGTTGGGGAAAACTACTGACTGCGATTCCCACAAACATGCCCTTTGAAAAGCATGTGGTTCATAGGTGAGGGCAGGGCCGCTGGGCCCCCTTCACAGCTGGAATATTAAAACGGCAAACCCATCATCTTTGAAATTCCCTTTTCTCACTCCACCCGCCTTAGATATATTTGAAGTCCTGAGTTGGGTGAGAGTTCATGTTTGTTAGTAATAAGTGGAAGAAAAAAGCTGCTTTTACTTCCTTGTCTATTATTGCTCTGTCTCCATAGCAACCTGGGGCTGCGATACCCACAGACAGAACTGCTCCGCAACTACACCTGAGCGAGGGAAAGAGGAAGCCTGGGAAGACATGTTAACAGACTGACTGGGGCAACAATTTATCAGATCACTGGCCTGGGAAATAGCTACAGCAATGCTTTTGACTCTCTTCTTATCTTAGCACCATGAACTGAAGTCTCAATAAATGTCTGTAACACCTAGCGTGAGACAGTGAAATCCAAGACCAGCGCTGTTTCTGTTCACCACAGGAACGGACCATCTCACTGCATGCCTGTGCAGGAATCACAAAACTAATTAATAGCCACAAATATTGCATTGGAAAAGAAACCACTTAGAGCAATAAAGTACGCCTTCTCTTTGATACTGCTTTGTGAAAGAAACTCCAAAGGAATTCTTAGACATTATCCAAACCAATAATCCAAAGCTCTTTGATAAAACCAGGCATTATATAACCTTGTTCCAGTTGTTGACAAGGAAAAATGTCAGAGACATTATGATTTATTTCATAAGTCCAGAGTAATAAGGTGGAAAACAAAGAAGTACAAGCCTCTTGTCCTTTATATATAATCTCAATAGATTTTAACATAGGTAAAGAGAAAAGGTTTTGAATTTCATTTGATGTGGCCATAGTTGTTACCCAAAAGGCATAATAATTCCCATTCCTTGAATATCTGGAGCATGATAATTATAGGGAGAGAGTTAAAAAATTTCAAAATAAATCAAATGCTACATATTGTCCATCGCTACCATCTGATAATAACTTATACTGTCTGCTGTATCTATAATACCTTATATTTATGCCCTCAAACAATTACTATGCTGTTTTGCAGGTGCTGTCACCTTTATAAATAGTTCCTAGGAGATGTTTTTCTAGGAGTTTCTAGGATGATTTTTTTTCCTAGAAGTTACATTAGATATTCAATGCTTGTTTGTTAAAAGAATGGTGATTTTGGTTCTGTGTCTCTCACAATATATTTAAACTACATACTTTAAAAGCGACTGTGCCTTCTCTTATTTTCACACCTGTAATTCTGCCTATGAGATACTTTATATTGTTAAACCTAGGCTGATTTATGTTGTGAAAGTAAAAAAGTACCTTACAAATAATTATTAAATCATACCAAATACTTCATATCGATTATCGCAAAATAATTTTGTAAATACAAAACATCTTTAACTAGATCTTCAATATTGAGTCAGTGCGAAAAGAACACAGAGATTATAACTGTTTTCTGGATGCTTTACACTGTTAACATTTTCATGCCAAATAGTATTTATCATCTAATTATTTTAATGCTAACTAGCAGTTTGTTTCCATTTATTTTCTTGGGTTTTTATAATATTGTATGTGAGGGGATTGTCAGTTCACCTGAGTGGCTCTCCAGGTAAACAGTAAATAAATTTAAGTAAAAGAGAAATACAACTCCAAGTAGTGTAGAAGATTAGACATATTCCTCTCAGGTATATTTTCAAGATATCTCAAGTCAGTGAACTGAAAGTGGCCGTATCCATTTCATAGGCAACTGCATGTACCAGACTTAACCGGCTGGCCCCAAAGTTGAATTTGTTCATGTTGGAAAATGTCTCAAGGAAGGTCAAGATAGTGTTTGCCAAAGGATCCAAATAATAGTGAATCTAAATGTGTGTAGGGAGAGGGTAGGAAGAAGGGGGAGAGACAGTAGCTTACTAAAGAGTGTTCTATTGAAGGGTTTGTGATGTTAGAGTTTAGGAGTTAAAAAGAAAATGGTAAGTATTATGTGTCAAGATGTTTGAGATGATTTCTGCCAGATGTGCTCCTTCTTCTGTTAGATTAAGGTTTTACTATTTTATAGTCTCTATAGTTAGTAATCATTTTTATACATTCCTCATCCAATTCATTAACCTCACCAACGAATATTTACTGAACTTCTATAATGAAAAATCCAACAGCATTCATTAAGACCCCAGGAGAACTTGAATAGATAAGTATTTGTAATTATCAGAGTCTGGCCAATAGAAACTACATTAGGCATTCCAAACGGGAATTTATCTAGGGATTTTGGGAAAATTCAACAGAGGAATGAGAAAATTTGTACACTAGCAGCAGCAGAGACCCACAGACACCCTGACAGACAGGACAGCTGAAGGCACGGTGCCCGCTGGGCCCAGGAGCCATGCTGTATTGCTCTCAAAAGAGGGCTCTCTGTGAACAGAGGAAGGGGCCTTCTATGAGCTGTAAGAAAGCCAGAATGTACAGATCTCATGCCATGTGGGACCAACTTCTCTGCAGATGAGGAGCTAAATGAACCATCTGGGACATTTAGAAGGTGGAGGAAAGTTGGACGGCAAATAAATAAATAAATAAATAGCAGCCAATAATTTTCCACCCAATAGGGAAATAGGTAGAAGACAGGCACTAAAATTTTTCAGGATAAAAAACATTTTCCATTTACACATGACACACTACGGACTTAGAGCACTTTAAAAATACCATCTGGCAACATCAGATAAACCTGGGCAATTGATATAATTTCTCTAATGTACATAATTCTAATCTGTAAAATACTAACAATAGTCATATCTACTAAACAAGTTTATGAAGATGAAGATAAGTTTTATAGCCTACAAAATGTTATAGAAGAGCGTGGTACCTTGATTTTACTTAATAAATGTTACTTTTTCTCACATTGCTAGAAAATTAGATTATTGAAGTGAAAAGAATTTCATATAAAATGCTTTATTATAGAATGTCTATAACAGAATGTCTATATTATGTCTTTAACAGAAATAATAGATAAATTTATTCATTAAATATTTAGAACCACTTACATGTAGCCAACTGTACATAACCATCACTCGCCTTAAGAGCCACAGGAAAAACTCCAGGAAGTCTCCAGTATTTAAATAACAAAGCTGTTTGAAATAAAATGAATTCCCAAGAAAACCAAAGATAGTTTTCAGGCATACACACTACTAAACTCAGTGAAAGAGAAGACAGACAAAATTTGAAAGTATACTTTCAATAGATACAGTTTACAATTTGAAGGAAGAGAAGTATTATCCAGAAATCCTTCAGTTGAAAATATTAAACCGAAAGAAAAAACTATCAAACTAGTGATAAGGCAGTTGCTTCAAGAATGGTATGGCTGATACTAAGCATGGAATGTCAGGAGCAGAGAAGAACTTAAAGTTGTATCAAATTTTATATCTCATTCAGAAGTCCATAATTGGGACACAGAAATAAACAGAAGCCCTACAATCCGTAATGAAAAATTGGCATCAGATTAAATCTTAAAGCAATCAAATGTAGAAATTTATTAAAAATAATTTAGAGTCCAAAGAATTTTTCAAAGGGAGTTTTTTAAAATGCCAGGTGGCGATCCAGCTTCTGTTGATTCACCTGTATTTCCATGGTTCTTTGTGGGAAAAGTAAGGACATATTCTAAAACCAGTAGGCCAACAGCTGTCTAAAGCTTCATTTCTTAAACTGATAAAAGAGCTATTATGACAGTTGAATATAAAGGGCATGGGAATTATTTGGAAAGAGTAAGAAAAGAAGGAACAAGATCGACAGGAGAGGAGAACTATTTCTTAGTGGGACAGTCCAGTTTGAGGGGGAAAAGAGCATTTCAATATTGTATTCACTATATATTTATTGATCGCAAAGCATTGAATAAAAGAGAAACAGTTCTCATTCCCAATGAGCTGACATTCTGGACAGGAAAGAGAGAAAAATAAATGTCAAAGGAAAAGGAAAAAAATATGAGATCATGGTAAGTACTGTTTTATTCGGATTTTAAAAATAAACTTTTTAATGTTAGAGCAGTTTTAGATTTACAAAAAGTTGAAAAGATAGTAGCGAATGTTCCCATACAGTCCACATTCAGTTTCCCCTATTATTAACATGTTACATTAATGTAGGACATTTGCCAGGAGTAATGAACCAATACTGATGCATTCTTACTGACTAACGTGGGCATTTTGCCATTCCGTTGACTGCATAAGCCAGACAGGCAGATGAGCCAAGAGGAAAGCTGGCAACGGACAAACTGGGAAAGTATGTAGGCCGAGAGTTGCCAGAGCTTCTGATTTTTTTCCAGGAAAAGACACAAATCTGAATTTTTATGTGATCTCTTGATTTTCTTCTAAATTTTTAATTGTAGTGAAATACACATAAAATTTATGGTTTTAATGATTTTTTAGTGTACAGTTAAGTAGCGTTAAGCACATTCACAATGTTGTACAATGTATATCCAGAAATTTTTCATCTTGCAAAAGTGAAACTCTATAACCATTAAACAACTGCCCATTTCTTCACCCTCCCAGTCCTGGAAACCACCATTCTACTTTCTAGTAGACTACTTGGTATTCTACTAGTCTAGTATTCTACTCGACTACTCTGAGGGCCTCATAAAAGTGGAGTCAGACAGGATTTATCTTCTTGTGATGGGCTTTCTTCACTTTGCATAATGGCCTCCAGTTTCATTCATGTTGTAGCACTTGATGGGACTACTTTCCTTTTTAAGACCGTATCATTTTTGTTGCCTGCACTGTTGGTGTCATATCCAAGAAATTATCGCCAAATCTAATGTCTTGGGTCTTTTTTCCATGTTTTCTTCTAAAGGTTTTATAGTTTTAGATTGTAACTCAAAATCCATTTTGAGTTAATTTCTGTATATGATAAAAAGGAAGGGTCCACCAGCATTTGGTGAAAGGACTGTCTTTTCCCCATTGAATGACTTGGCATCTGTGTCAAAAATTATTTGACCATACATATGAGGGTTTATTTCTGGGTCTTTTACTCTAGTCCACCAGTTTATATTTGTTTTTATGCTAGTTTGGTTACTGTAGATTTGTAGTAAGTTTTGAAAGTGTAAGACCTTTGTTTTGGCTATTCAGGATCCCTGTGGTTTGATCTTTGTGATTCTCCAATGGATTTTTCTATGTTTACAAAAAATGGCCCTGGGATTTCGATAGAGATTGCACTGAATCTGTAGATTGAATTGGGTTACCTTGACATTTTAACAAGATTAAATCTTCCAATTCATGAACATGGAATGTCTTTCAATTTATTTGTTTCTTCTTTAATTTCTTTCAACAATATATTGTCGTCTTCAGCATACAAATCTACTGCCCCTGTGCTTCAGCTTTTTCCTAGTTATTTTATTCTTTTTGTTACTGGATGGATTTATGTTCTTAATTTCCATTTAGGATTGCTCATTTTAGTGTGTGAAAATTCAGCTGATTTTTGTGTACTGATCTTGAATCCAATAACTTTGCCGGGCTATTAGTTCCAACAGTTTTTTATCTAATGGAATCTTTAGGATTTTCTACATATAAGATTATGTTGTCTATGAGTAGAGATAATTTTATTTCTTCATTTTCAATTAGGATGAAAATTGATTTCTTTCTCTTTTTCTTGCCTAATTGCCCTGCCTAGGATGTCCAGTGTTCTGTTGAGTAGAAGTGGTAAAAGCAGGTATCCTTCACTTATTTCTTATCTTAAAGGAAAAGTTTTTAGTCTTTTTGTCTTTTGCCACTGAGTGTGATGCTAATACTGGGGTTTTCATATAAAGCCTTTATTATGTTGAGGTAGTTTACTTCTATTTCCATTTTGTCGAGTGTTGGTCTATTTGTTTGTTTTTTAATAAGAAATGGGTGTTTAATTTTGTGAATTGAATCAATTTTTTTCTGTCAATTGGGAAAATCATTCCTTTTTATCACTGAAGAGTATTCCATTTTATGATTGTATAACAGTTTGTTTATTGATTCGTATGGTGAAGAACATGCTGATTGGCTCTGATTTTTGGTAACTATGAATAAAGCTTCACTGAAGTTCCTGTACATATTTTTGTGTGAACATATGTTTACATTTTTCTTGAGTAAATACTCATGATTGGTTGTATGGCTGCATGCTGGGTTATATGGTTAGACAATATGTAGCTCTGTAACAAACTGCCACACTGTATTCAACAGTGGCTTCATCATTTTGCATTTCCAACTGCAGTAAACGAGAACCCTGTTGTTCCACATCCTTACCAGCATTTGATATGTTGATTTTTTGAAATGTGTTATTCTAATAAGTTTATAGTGGTATCTTGCTGTTTTCTATTTAGTTTTATTCTTTGCACAAAATAGATGACAATTTTTTTAAACATGTAGAAAATGAGCATATTGGAAAGGTATCAACTCACAGAATTGAAGCAACGGGTGCAAAAATATGCTCTGGGAGGGAGCAAAGATGTTTCCACACACAAAAAAAAAAAACGGGATTTTTTAAATGATGTCTTGATTAAGCTGTTCCTCCCAGGGCTGATGTGAGGAAATGCACTGCAGTCTTGACCATACTTCAATCACAGAACATAATCTCATATGATACTGTAGCCTTACCACATGCTTTTACAATTAAAATTCCTCTGTGAGAAACCATGAAGGCAAGAAGAGAGTGAAGTGAAATATTTAGTGTTGAAAGAGAAAAGCTTAAACTCAGAATTCTATATCCTGTTAAATTATTCTTGAAAAGTGTAGGAATAAAAACTTGGATGCACAACATCAGAGAATGACTGTACTGCAAAAAATGGTATAAGGATTCTTTTAGGTATTAAGAAAATGGCATGTCAGAAACTCAGATTAACATAAGGAAAGCAAGAGCTAAAGGAATAAATACAAGCATTGTTTTTTCTTTGTCTTAATTGATTGAAATATAACTTTGCACTTAAAATAGTAACAGCAACAATGTATGGGGTTAGTAAAGAGTGTAGATAAGTGATATGAATGACAGCGATGTCATAATAGATGAGAGGGATGAATTAGGAATATGCTGTTATCAGGTACCGGAATAAACATGGAACAACATAGGGACATTTGAAAGCAAATGCAGACTAATTAAAAATGCACATTGGAAACTCTAAGGCAAATGTTGTTTTTAAAGTATAATTGATACAGAAAGAGAAGAGATATAATGGACTGTATAAAAAGCTTAATTTAAGCCAAGGAAGTAAAAAAAGAACTGGGGGAAGAGACAAAGGACAAATATGCAACAAATAGAAAAGAGTTATAAACTTGGTGGGTATTAATTCAGTGTTATCAAAAATCACATTATATGTGAATGGTCTAAAGATATAAATCTATTAAAAAACAGAGATTGCCAAGGGGATATAAACATCCAATTCTAAAATCTACAAGATAACATTTTAATATAAAGACTTCAGTAAGTTTAAGGTAAAGACGTGGAGAAAAATATACCTTGTGAATACTAACCAAAGATAACTGGAGGAGATGTATTACTTATACACAAAGCAGAGTTCAGAACAAGAAAAATTATCCAGGTCAAAGAGGAGAATTTAGTAATAATAATAAAGAAGTAGAGTCTCTGAGACTATATAGTAACAGCAAACATCTGAACAGAATATCAAAATATATGAGACAAATATTGGTAGAACTGAAAGGAGAAATAGGCATATTTACTATTTCAGTTGTAGCCTTCAAGAGCCCTCTTTAAGGAATTGATAGTTCAAGCAGGTAGCTATTCAGTTAGGATGTAGTTAAACAAAACAGCACTGGTGTTCAAATTGATACAACAGACTTTTACAGAATTCTCTATCCAAACATGGCAAAATGCATATCTTCCCAAGCTAATATAGAAAATGTGCTAGGACAGACCAGATCTAGGCCTGAAAACAAAACTTAACAAATTTAAAAGAATAGAAATCACCAAAACTATGTCCCCAGGCAACAAGGAATTTAAACTAGAAATCACTAACAGAAAAAGAATTGGGGAAATCCCCAAATATTTGTAGATAAAACAATCCCTTTCTATGTAACATTTGGGTCAAACAAAAAGTCTGAAGAGAGACAAAAATATTTTAAACAGAAATGAAATACGACTTTTCAAATTTGTGGAATGCAATGAAAGTAGTGCTTAAAGAGAAAGTATACCATTAAAATCATATATTAATAAAGAAGATAATAGTCAATGATGTAAGCTTCCACTATAGGAAACTAGAAATAGTAAAGCAATTAAAACCTAAAGCATGAAGAAGAGAACAAATAATAAAAATTACACAGGAAATCAATGAAATGGAAAACAAACAAAAGCAACTAAGAAAAATCAATGAAACTAAACACATGTTCTTTAACATGGTAATTAAAATTGATAAAGTTCCAATCAGACTAACCAGGAGATAAAGGCAGAAGATACAAATTACCAGAATATCAGAAATGAAAGAAGGGTCATGTCTATTGATCCACATGAACATTTAAAAAATTGAAATAATGGAATACATGAGCAAGCCTATGCACACAATTTTGATAACTTAGGTGATATTGATCAATTCTGTGAAAGACACAACTATTAAAACTCACAGAAGGAAAAGTAGGTATTCTGAAATGGCCTATATATGAAATTGAGCAATAATAATAACCTAACAAGAAAAAATATATAACCCAGAAAGTTTCCCACATGAGTTCTAGCACATATTTAATGAAGAAATAATGCCAATCTTCCACAATCTTGAATATAGAGGCTAATGAAGCTAGCATTATCCAAATACCAAAAATGATTACAGAAACATTACAGAAAAAGAAAATTAAGACTTAAATATCTTTCTCATGATATTGGTGATCTTCAAAAATTTATTAGCACAGCAGACCCAGCAACATATGAATGGAGTTATAAACCACACCAAACTGGGTTTATTCCAGGTAGGCCAGGAAAAAATGTTATTTAACATTTTTGATTCAATCAATGTAATCCACCACATTAAAGGGCTGTAAAACAACAACAGAAAGACATATCAACTGATACAGAAAAGCATTTGAAAGAACCCATAGTATATCCATGATTAAAATTCTCTGCAAACTAGGAATATGGGAACTTCTTCAACTTGATAAAGAACAGCTACAAAAACCCACAACCAACATTATACTTCATGGCGAGAAATAGGAGCCCTTTCCACAGAGACCAGGAGCAAGACGAGAGTGTGCTTTCTCACAATGCCTGCGCGAATTGTACCGAAAGTCTAGGTTAGTGCAATATGACAAAAACAAACAAATAAATAAATAAAAGGTACCTGGGCTGGAAATTAGAAAATAAAGCCATCTTCATTCACAGATGATGTGATTATCTATGTAGAAAATCCCAAGAATCGACCAACATTAATAATAATGACAACAACCAATTTCGAGAGCTAACAGAAAAATAAAACTTTAGAGCAGAATAGGCATTTAATATGCAAAAGTTAATTGCTTTGCCATTTGCCAGCAATGACCAACTGGAATTTGAAGTTATAAAGGCAATATATTTTACTAGAACACCAAAGAATTGAAATATTTAGGTTTAAATCCACAAAATATGTACAGGATTATATATGCAAAACTACTGCTCATGGATTATAGGACTCATTATCATTCTGATGTTGATTTTCCCAAGCTGATCAATGCATTTAATGAAATCACCATCAAAATCCTCAAAACTATTTTGTAGATATGAGGAAGCAGCAATAACCATGGCAGCATTCTATTGGGCAGAAGAGCACACATACTGATTGACAGAAGAGAATAAAAAGACCAGAAATAACGTCACCCAAATATAGCCTACTGATCAACAAATGAGTCAAGACAACATAATGGAAATGAAAGTCTATTTGACAAATGTGCTGGAACAATCAGAAAGCCATATGCCAAAAAATAAAACATAAATTAACTTAGAAGCAGACCTTACCCCTTTCACAAAAATTAACTTACAATTAATCATAGAACTAAATGTAAAATTCAATACTATAAAACTTTTAGAAGATAGCAGAGGAGATTATTCAATGACCTTCGGTTTGGTGATGAGTTTTTAGATGCAACGCCAAAAGCATAATTCATGCAAGAAGAAAATTGATGCATTAGATTTCATTACAGTTAAGAATTTTTGTTCCTCAAAATACACTTTTAAGAAAATGAAAAGATAACCCACCCACAGACAAGGAGAAAATATTTTTAAAACAGGCATTTGATGTTTACCCAACATATACAACAATTTACCTCCAATATATCATAGAACTTAACACTCAACTATAAAAAAACACCCAATTAAAAAATGGACAAACTGTATGAACAGATATATCACCAAGGAAAATATAAAGAAGGCAAATAAACATACACAGAAAGATGCTCAACATCATTTGTCATTAAGGAATTGTCAATTAAAAAGCAAGGAGATACTACTGCATGCCCAGATTTAGGCCCTTAGTCCATCCCCTGATAAAGGGAAGCAGGACCTCTAGGAGAAATGGCCAGTTCTTAGACCAGCAGGAAATACACAAGATGAGCCTGAAGCATCTTTTAGGGTCAGAAACCAAGGAAGTGCTAAAAAAAGACATCTCAGGTATTCAAAGCAACACTGAAAGAGCACCCAAGAGCCGCAGGTGGAACCACTTGAGTAATAAGGTAGTGTAAGGGTTGGCTCACAACATGAAGTGTAAAATAAATATCCACGAGTCTACACAGATCTACCAAAATGATGGAATAAATAAAGATGAATAGACAAATCTCCCATGTATCAGAATTCCGAAGAATTTATGTGGACAGTGCATCTTTTTGGAGAGAAAGCATACCCCCCACTCTTCAAGCACAGACTCTGCATTGCGGCCTCCTTCTGAAGAGCATGGAACAAAAAGTGACTTTATTGCGAAGAAACATGACAAGCTCTACCTCAGCCAGGTGATCAGTCAACAGCAATGGTGCTAAGTCATGTTGACAGCATGTCCTACGCTTGATGAGGTGTGATGAGAATGACCTTCCTCTGTGGTCAACCTTCCAAGACAAACACAGTCTAATCGCAAGGAAAGCATCAGAACAACCGTAATGGAGGTGCACTCCACAGCACACCTGACCGCCCTCCTCAAAATTATCAAGCTTATCATAAAACGGGGTCCTAGAAACTGCAACAGCCAAGAGGAGCCTAAGGAGACAAGACTACTAAATGGAATATGTATTCTGGATGGGATCCTGGGACAGAGGACAGTGACTGTAATAGGGTTGGTGGGGGGAACCTGATGAAGGGGGTAGTTTAATCATCACAATATTGCTCATGTAATTGTAGGTTAATGATACTAAAATAAAATAAATTGTAAAAATAAATAAATTAATTAATTAAGCCAAGATGTTCAGCCTAAAAAAAAAAGAATGTTAACGGCAGAGCTGTTAATAATAGCAGGAAAATAAAAACTATTTAAATGTCCATCAATGGGCCAAATAGATAAGTACACTTTGGTGTATTCATATATTTCACAGCAATGTAATGGAATACTGTACAGTAATAAAAAAAATTATCATCATAAAAAAATAATAAATAAAAAATAAAAGTTATTAGGAAAAAAAATTAAGGAAATCTGAATAAAACATTGACTTTTCTTAATAATAATGTACCAATATTGGCTTATTAATTGTAAGAAATGTAACGTAAGGTTTATTTAAAAATCGAACATATAAAGAACAGAGTTTGGGGACTTAAATTTTTCAGTTTCAAGGCTCAATGTAAAGCTAGAATAATCAGTAGTATGATACTGGCATAAGGATATGAAATAGTTAGTGTACCATAATTAAGAATTTAGAAATCAGCCCTTACATTTAAGAGCAATTCATTTTTAACAAAAGTGCCAAAGAAATTCAAAGAAAAAGAATAATCCTTTCAAAAAAAAAATGATACTGACATAACCTTTTCTCACATCATTTGCAAAAATTTAAAAGTGATCACAGACTTAAAAGTAATAGTTTATAAAAACTTTAGAAGAAAACACAGTCAATCTTTGTATCTTTGGATTTATTAGAGAAGATAGCAGAAGCACATGTGGTAAAATTGAAATATCCATAAATTGGGCTTCATGACAATAAAAACTTGTTTCATTTTTCAGATAATAGATGAAACTTTTCTGAAAATCCTGTTGGTTTGATGCTAGAATTTCTGAATGGAATATCTCTAATATTCTGTTCTGTCTTATTGTTAATTTATTTGCTCTTTTATTTCATTTTAAGAGGTTTCCCAACTTTATTTTGCAAGCTTTCTACATTCTATAGCTTTTTTCAATACTGCTATCAAAATTTTAATATCTGGGAGTACTTATTTTTTTCTCCACTCTTCCTTTTAAATATATGATGCTGGCATCTCTTAAAATTTTATAGTATGAAGTCCTTTTTTTCTGAAACTTGTCTTTTTTTGTTTTATTCTTTTTTTTGATATAGGTGATTTTCTTCAAATATTGGTGATGCTTTTATATCAGTCAATATTTAAGACTGAAGCACTAAATAGCAAATTCACAGCTCTATGGAGAGGATGTGTGGTCTATCCACTGTGGGGCTCCACCGTGGAGTTATTAGTGGGAACCCAGCTGCAGTGAGAGAGCCCAGATGTACTATTTTGGGTTCTTTCTCTTAGATCTATTTCATTATGAAAGAAATGTCTAACCTTCTCTGTTAGTGGTTGAAACAACCAAAACTAGCCGCCAGTGTTCTGGAAGTTGAAGGAAGGACAAAGGCAGAGAGACTTGGTCTTCAGAATATGCATCTCCTTTGCCGTGACTCAGCTCTGCCTGGCAGGATGCTCTAGAGACTCGGTGAGCTCTAAGTCTTCCCTGTTCTTGGCAGTACCTCCTTTAGTATCCCTGCTCCAGTTCCTAACAGAACTCTGTAATGTTAATGTTTGCTCTTCATTGGCTTGTGTTTCTGCTTTCTCAGCCCATCTAGGATACTTCCTGCTGAAATGAAAATCTGATTTCCATTTTCAAAAATTTTAACTAAAAACCCTGTTTATTGTCATATAACAAAGTTACAGGAGGGAAAAAAAGCAAAACATCTTATTTATGTCCAAATCCCTGCATTGACTTGCCTAAGATGACAGATTTACCACTTGGGAAGGTGTCTGCTCACTCCAGCTGCTGTAACAAAATACCCCAGACTGGGTAGATAGCTTACAAAAATTAGAAATTTCTCACAGTTCTAGAGGCTGAAAGCATAGGAGCAGGTGGGTTGAGGGTGCTCTTCAGGGCCGCAGACTTGCATCTTCACATGAGGAAGTGGTTGGGGAGTTCCAGGGCTCTCTTACAAGGACACCAATCCCATTCATGAGGGCTCCATCCTCCCTACCATCACACCTCCCTAAGACCCTACCTCCTGATACTATCACACTGGCATTAGAATTTCAACCGTGGATTTGGGGGAGACACAGACATTCAGTCCACAGCAGAGGGCTTTAGATTTTTCTTTTGAGAGAAAATCCTGAAAGGGTCAAAGGTGCTTTTTTCTGTACTGTTTTGATATCCAAAACCAGGAACTGGAGATTACCTGTGAGTTTGTCCACATAAACATCATCGGTGCTACTAAGTCAGGTATGATCATTTCTATCGCAGCTGTTCAGAGCTCCCAGACATTTTGAAAGGTAAACATACATATATAGAATATCTTTCTACCTTAAAGTCACCCAAAGAGCCATAGATCTTGGGTATTTTCCCTTTCTGATTCCCAGACCTCTGACCCAGAGAATTATGTCTGTTGTTGAGACGAACTTCAGAAGGACCTTGGGCATTCTGAGGTATCTCAGGATGATTTCAGAACATACAACTCCAGAAGCCTCTTGGTAAGTCTTCTGGTAAGAGCCTGGGTCTAAGTGTGAATTCTAGAAGGCTTCACACCACCACAGGATCATAGTGAAGGGTTCACAGTCTGGAGGACTAATGTTATTTGCTCTTCATTAATGAGAACTAATGGCCTTAAGAGTGATAGATGAATGCCTACCCCTGTCTCATTAATTTTTATATTCTATAAAATGGCATGATCTCATCTTCCACAAAAATCATCTGTCTCCTGATGTGTCTGTTTGTCCAATGCTCTGTTCTTCCTTTCTTCCATCTTTCTAGTCACTGGTTAAATTCTTACTTAGAGCAGACCCTGACTAGCATTACTACTTCTGCTGGGCATAGCGGCTGCTTCGGTTGTGTACCACTTCTTTCCTTGTGTAGTGGTAGTGAAAGTGTACTGAGAGGCGTTTTCTTACAGGTAGCAATGCACCGTTCCTTGCATCCTGATATTTTAAAAGCATTTTTCCAAAACATTATTTTTTAGGTTTTTTATTCTCTTAACGGGCTCTGTCCTATAGACTCAAATATGAATCCACAAGAGTTATGGAAGCCTGAAAGAAAAATCTAATCTGAGTAATTATGACCATTCTCAGGTATCACTTCTCCATTCTCATAATTTTTGCATACATCTTTTTGTAAATGCCATGATTTTGGCATATATATCTAGTGAGTCATGAAAGAGTACATGGAAATGGGTGTGCTCTTCTTTCTGTTTTTCAATCTTAATAGACTTTTTTAGAACACTTTTAAGTTGACAGAAAAAATGTGCAGAAAGTTCCCTCTGCAGCTCTCATATGGAGTATTTTCTATTATTAAGATGCACCCTAGTGCAGTACATCTGTTACAACTGATGAGCCTATGTTGATTCATTGTTATTAACTAAGTCCCATACTTAGGGCCATTAGCAGTTACTGCTTGTGTTGTCTAGTTCTACAGGTTTACCAAAAGTGTGTGCTCTTTAAAATAAAAGAACTGAACATCTCAGCTGGAAAAGAAATGAAAAGTGATCTATTTCAAAGTCTTCATCTTTCAGATAACAAAAACGGGGATCGGAGACATTTAGGCCCTGTATGTACATCACACGTGGAAAGTGTCCACCACAAAAACCTAACTTAGGTCTTCTAACTTCCATTCTCATATACTTTCTTCTTCTTGCCTCACAGTTTAATCATTGTGAAAATAAAATGTGAGCTATATGAAAAATGTATAATCTGTGTAGCACATATCTCCCTCCTCATTCTAACTAGGGGAACAGGAAAGTGACTGAGAATAAAGGGTCTTTGCAGGAGGCGTAAAAAGAATATTGAGACTTGCTACCACCTCATCAGCCACTGTCTCCTCTCAGTAGGATCTGGTCTCCTTGTGCCTACTGCCGTGTGCCCTCCGTGTCTGGTCCTATAAATGGAAATTGGCCCGCATCCCACTAAGTCATCAGTTTATCACACTTGATTTTGTCTCATTATTAAGGAAGCTACAAAATTGGGTCTTCGAGCTATGCAAGACAATAAATAAGGATTTGATGAGAATTAGTAGCTAGAAGTACAGAGCGTGCACTTTAATTAGAGTGTCACCTATGTTGTCTATATTCATAGACTGATTAGGGAACAGACCTGTGGGTCTAGCAGAGAAGCAACTCTTAAGGGTGTTAATTTAACAGTAAGTATGTAAGTATGTCAAGTTCTGGATATTTTATTTCTTTCCAAAACCAGAGACAGCATAAACAATATTTGGCACCTTTTTGTCTTTGCACTTAACTTTTCCTGAACCAGAGGGAAACATTAGAAGTTAGATTATTTCATACATGGCTTTCCTTGGTGGTAGTTAATTCAATAAAAAAGAGTCCACTATGTTTTGGATTCTTAAGGAAAGTATTAACCAGTTAGACCTTAATACTTATTTCCAAACTGAGAACAAACTGAGAATCATTAGCAATTAGGTAAAACATGATTTGTGACTCAATGACATTTTAATCTTTTTGCCAAGATCTAAAATGATTTTGTTCCCAAATCACATCCTAAATACGTTCCTTGGTAACTCATAAAACCTCCTATTTGTTCCAATATATAAATTGATGCCTCATTTTATGAAAATACCCTTGTAATGTTATTTTCTGATTATTCTAAGCTACAAAAGAACATGTTCTTTTTATTCCAGTGGAAATTTTAAATTAAGCATATATCATGACAATGAAAATGCTATTAATCAGTATTTTGTATTACTTTTATTAGAATTTGTTTTCATTAAATACATCATTTTAACTTTCATAATTTGACCTATTCATTCTGCTTTTGTAAGACTTATACAATTTTTTACAGTTTGACTCAGAATCAGGGTAATAGTTATTTGCACATCTAATTATCTAATATTTTCTATCAATAAAACTGTAAAAATGAAAAGCAGGAGATCCTCTTGTTCAGGACCCATAAATCTCAAACCCAAATCCAAAACAGTTCTTTAAGAAGGACACCCCTGGAATCATAAACCATCACCCTGCTTCACCTAATGATGGAAATTTCTTATTAGAATTCTAAATTCTTATTAGACGGAAATTTCAACTACACTAATATATTCTCCTTTCTAAGTATCTTGATTATAGAATCAGTATACAAGTTCTTCTGCTAGAGCTAAATCTTATTTTATTTTATGTCTAGTGAGCATAGACAGATCACCACTGTTATATTTTGAAGAACTTTAGAAAACAATTTTTTTAATATTTTCCTTTCCTAATAATTGTTGTATACTTTCTTAATTACTAAACTCAGAAGAAATGATGCCACATGGCAATAAGTTCAGAGACAAATAAAGTTAATTATAAACTCCTTTTTGTTTTACAAAAGACTCAACTCAGTACATTTCACATAGATGGCACTCAGAAAATACTGATATGTGATTAGTTTACCTGTTTATCTATATATCTCTATCTCTGTCTATTATCTACCAATCTACCACCTGTCTACCTACCTATCTATCATCTATCTATGGATGATAGCTAGATACAGAGATGACAATCCACGTAATGTGTCCAGTCTTTAGTGGAAAGGTAGACAAAGCAGAACCAAGCTTAACATCAGCAGTGGCAATAGGTCCAACTTCCTTGAAAAAAAAGTGATATATTAGGGACTTCCAGTGTCTTGGTAACATAAGTCATAGACTACAAAACACACTCACAACAAAAATAAAAAGAGATACCCTACAATGATGAGTGAGGGAACTTCATTTTTCCAACAGCCCAGCCCCTCCAGCCATGGGCGCCCACTCTGATTTCTGACTGGAAGTGGTGAAGGAACCTGGGGTGCAGAGCAGTTTCATCACTAGTTCCCTGTCTGGATGGGGACCTGCTGGGGGCCAGCAAGGTCCCAACAAGACACTGCCCAGTAGTGGCCCCTGGGCAAATAGGGAGAAGAGTGCCAGGGTCAGAAGCAATATTAGTTGATGGCACAAATAATATATAATTTTGCTTAATCACCAGATCTGTGCTAGGAGTTCCATATTTATTACTCTCCTGCAGTTCTTATAAAAGTTATTATTAGTTTATTTTACAACTGAGCAAGAGAGAGAGACAGAGGAGGTTAGTTCTTTTGCCTTAAATTAGCATGGTAGTGAGTGGTTGGGCTAGGATTTGTATACAAGTGTTTCTGAGCTTCTGAGCCTTCTACATTCATTATCCTGCTGTGTCCCCCACCATGTCACATGCATAAAAACACTGTTCTAGTCTTTTTCAATAAGGAAACTTTGGGAGCTTCTCTTCCTTAGCAAGCCTCTGGTGAGAAGAATGCTCTGGGTGGGGTGGGTGAAGTCCAGCACTGACTGACTGCACACTCAGACTGCTAATATGAGAAACTGATAGACCCAAAGGCTGTGATCATCTAATTCCAGGCTTTTGGATGAGAACCCCATTAATAATTCTGCAGAGTGCCCACGGTGGACAGCATGGGTTCCCCCTTCTACATAAATCAAACCCTGTAACTCCAACATGGACATTATAACTGTACGATTGAAGGCATCTTGCGAGTGAAGCTGATCAGGCCAAATGCATAATTTCTAACATTGTCAGTGAATAGTGTGGGTGAATAAAGGAAAACTTACATGCACAGTCAACATTCTGCCACATGTACCCAGTTGTTTTTGAATATGGAGCTCTATGGGAATCACTGACTTGGAATAAGGACTGTGGTAAGTCGGCAGGCTTTAACACCACCCACATCCTCTGAGAGCTTGTTGTGCCCTTTTCTGCCCATGTGGGTCCAACTTAAACTCTTAATTAATATCTCGGTCCTACCGAGGTGTAAGTAAGTCTATTTACTTAGGTTATTAGCAGTGAAGACTAAAGCATTGGAAAATTAAAGATTGGAACTAAATAAGAATATCAGTACCCATGTTTGAAAGTTGATAAGATTAAGCCTGTCAGAAAAATAAGTCTACTGTGAAGGGCCACACATTATTTGCAATACAATCTTAAATTCCTTTGAATCAGGATGAACACCATTAAGAAGTGTCATTATTTGCACATTCTGATCTTTGATGCCACTCTGATCTGTTTAATCAAAACGTCATCACAGTTTGTTTAAGCATGCTGCCTGCCTTTGAAGGGCCAGCTGCAAACCTGGATCCATCTAACAGCATGGGGCTTTGAAAGAGAATGCCCTTTGTTTTGCTCCCTGTATAAGGAGCTTGTAATTACTTTGTACTTTTGAAAAAAAAAACTTACTTTAAAATATCTTTGCTTACATGGCTCTATTTAAAATCTACACATGAGTCTGCTGAACGGGGAGCTCTGTGTCCTGCTGTTTGTTCATTTGTCTAAAAACCTGTTCTAAAGTATGGCTTTTCTTGGTACATATATGTAGTAAACTTGAGACTTGAAATCCTTATTTTTTTACATCATGTTCACCAGAGTGGCAATAGGGTGGCCTAAGTAAGATTCTTGATAAGCAAAGACAGGTCATAAATACTGACAAACCTTGATTAGTTATTCTCAGTGCTCACAACAAGAGAACCCTCTCTTGTCACTACCTGTGAAATAGGGCTTTTTACAGACACCTGAGATTGCCTCTTTGAGGTCTGAAATGTGTAAACATATCATAACTTTTCTACAAATAGCTCTTACCAGAGGAGTAATGCATTCAAAAACCAAAAAAACTAGAGTTGCGAGAGTCAAAAGGCTTACAGTATTTTTCATCTTGTTTGACCTTTGAATATAAACTATTAAATGTAACTTCTCTATCCCTTCCCATGTAAGCTGATAAAGAAATTCAGTGGGGTTCCATGAACAGTATTTAATCAACCATAACAAATGTTTCCCAAAACACCAAACACGGTTCTGTTCCTTTCTGTGCTATTTCTTACATCATCTCACCATCCCCAGTGGAAGCTCCTCAACTTCCCAGTTTCTCCCAAAGTGCAGTTTAGAAGTTACCTACAGTGGAGCCACTTGGGCTGGTTGTTAAAAATTCCTGGGCTCAAGTGAACTGATTACATTTGCAGGTCTGAGGCTGGGGCTTCAGATCTGCACATTTACCTGCATCCAAGCAAATGCCACACTAAAAATTGATAAAATTCTGCCTAGTGCCAAAACAAAATTTAGAGATCAGGCTCCTCTAAATTTTGTCTCTGTCTCACATGCACACACACACACATAGTCTTTATATGCTCTTCCAAATGTCCCTGCTACTGAGATTTTACATACATAAATTTTATCACTTATAAGCTTTTAAATATTTGCAATGATTCAGAGATAGTTTTTACCTAGATATACACTTGGTGGACATTAACTGGTAGGGATTAATAGAAAAACTGAAAAAACATAGTAAGTGACCTCTGTAGGTATTTATTTGAATTACATTTCATCTGGGGTGGTGCTATGGATCTGTTTCTAACACTAAAAAAAATATTAAAAGATCATTTGAAAATCTGATAGCATACTTGAGCAATGTCCTAGTTTCTTAATGAATAAAATGAACCACTTTTATCAATGTATCCTTGTTTGCGCATGGGAAAAATTGTGATATTAGAGAAAAGTAAAGAAAACTCACCACTTCTTCATGTCTGCATTTTCTCACATTAATTCCATTTATCTGCAGTGAAAGAAAAGCATAGTTTAATGTGGCATATTGTGAATTGGCCTTGCACAAATAGAATAATGATAAATTGCATACCTGTAGAATTGCGTCCCCGATAAAGAGCAGTCCTGAAAGTTCCGCTGTAATGACAAGGACAACTGATTTATGTATGGGCTACTTTCTTCACGTGGGTAAAAGTTTTTTAATTAAATAAAGTCAAAACTGACCAAGAAAATTAAATGCTTTATACAAATCACATCTTAAAAGTTCCACAAGTAATAGAACAAAACAATCACACGATTCAGTCCTGATATTAACACACATGCTGAGATATTTCTATTTAATTCTATGGTTTCAGATCTAACAGTTGCCAAAAATCAGTCACTCTTCTGGATGAATGGATAAATCTTCCCATGTACCTATGACTTTAAGGTGTCTGTGAAAAAGTTTAGAACTAGACCTTCAATCCAAAACCTAAGGAATCAGCTACAAGAATCTTTTAAAACATTTTGTCTTAATGAGTTCGGTCAGTGCAATAGTAGCTTTGCATCTGCAGTGTATTCCCTAGATGAAATTTCATGTGATAGGCTGAGTTAAGTTGTATATGAGAACTCAAAAAAATACTTGCAGTTGCCTATATTTGATGTGACTTATTATCCTTACATTTGTCTACATGTTGGTTTAATGAAACAATTGGAAAGTTATGTAGTTCCTAGTTCACTCACAGTCACATGCTCTTTATTTTTCCTTGTTGCTTTCCTGTGAGAAAAGCCTTCCCTTGGAGCAATAAAGGGCACAGATTCAGGAATCAGACTCGGCCACTTACTGCTTGGTCAAGGGGACCCTGGAGCTAGTCGGCCACATGCTAATGTATCATTCTTAAAGTTCATCTTATTTTTCAATAATCATGACTTACAAAGGAATGGCTACTATATCATTCTCTTAACACTTTACCTCTTTGCTCCTTGGAGATTTTTGAAATGACAACTGGAATGTTATGTTCTGCTCCCCCCTGAAAAGAGAAAAATCATATATTGTGCTTTTTCTCATATCAAAAGAAACTCACACTCCCACACAAAAAAACTACAGCTAGCTTTCAGTTAGGAAATAAAACAGGTTATGAATAGCATGTTAATGGATACCAGACAGAATTTCAATGAACTTGTGGAATTCCTCTACTAAGTAGACGGCACGCTGAAGAAACTTTCATCTGGTTAGAATTTCACCATGACGTCCAGTAACTAATAGCAATTGATTTAGAAAGTTTTCATTTTTCAAATGAAGCTCGGTCATGCCTTAAATAGGCATTCCCTTCAACAAGCAGCAGGGTCGCCATTGCAGAAATTCTCGTTTAAGGTTCCGAAGACCAGATAATCAAGTATTCCATTAAATGGATTAATCAGATAATCCATTTTCTGGCTAAGT
Organism: Phataginus tricuspis; assembly: GCA_029783875.1. NCBI lineage: Eukaryota > Metazoa > Chordata > Mammalia > Pholidota > Manidae > Phataginus > Phataginus tricuspis. Next base: position 6,236,864 of record JAQQAC010004068.1, read on the forward strand.
TGCTCTTTGCTGGTCACCAAGCACAGACCCCTTTGGATGCTAAGTGACTAGAAGAAACTTTATCTGCACAAACTGATACAAAAGTTGAGAGTGCGCATGCGCATGGTAGGGAAACGATCATCTGCATTACCTGAATTAGTATTAGATTCCTCTTTGTGCAAAAGCACACACTAAACAATTCACAGAATAAAGTGATTTGGCAAAAATACTGTAGTAGGCTTTGCTTAATTGACCAAATGAGATATATAATAAGACAGAAAAACAAGTAAGCCAAACATATGCAGAGAGAAATAAAATAAATCCCTGAAATAATGGCATACAAAGTCTGTTTCTATACTACAGAGTTGGGAAGGTTGAAAGCAATAGCTGAAAAACCAAGTAAGTGCATTAAAGGATAAAATGTTTTGTAGAAAAGAAGTATAGCACTTTCAACATAGGAAAGTTGAAAAGAGGATCTAAATTCCACTGGGGTTTCTCTGTCTTCAGAATAAGTAAACTTCCTAAGCCTTTCTCTTTCAAGGACAAAAATTATTTTAGAAGGGACTTCTTTTCCACGAGTGCCCATTTTTAACACTGGGCTGCCAATACACTTAAATATAAGATCAGGAATAGTTGAGAAAAGCAGTGGTGTTTGACTTTTTCTTGGCAAGGAGTCCTTCTACTTCTGGAATATTAAGAAGAGACATGATTACCAAAATGTTGAAAACTGTCTCATTCTGATTCAAGTTTAAACCCACTTCTTGATGCCCTTTCTTCACTATTTCCCACCAACACAGTATTCACGCACCGCCCACACTATCCCTGTGAGGGGTCTTGGCATCCGTTACATTGGCTCCTATTTCTGCTTTCCCTTTTGTTCTGTGTGCCCATAACAAGCACTGATCTTGTCTAAGTTGATCTGTCATCTGGTCAAAGGAATAGTGATTTGTGACCGATAGTGTGGTTGAAACGAGTGCATATTTAGGGCATAGTAAATACTGAATAAAAGGTATTATTCTAATGCAGCCTATTGATGATCGTTTATGAGTAACATCGCATGGCATTAAAGTGGTAAATAAGGCTGGAACTAATCCATTCTAAGACCCTTAGTATTTCCTAAGTAAGATTTTGAGTTCCTAATGCCCTGCATTCTGTTCTTCTTTTCCCTACTATACTTACCAACTTCTAACCTACTCTTATCTTTATTCACTTCTTACCTTTACTATTTGCGTCCTTTCTCCCTCCCCTATCCCAAACTAGAATGCCCGTTCCATGAGGGCACTGAATGTTTTTAGCCATCTGCTTCACACATTGATGTAACCCCAGTATATGGTGTAAGGTCTTTCTTTTTAAATCTTTGACATGTTTGTTGAATGAATGAGTGAATGTTTAGTGAAATCTAAAGCTTTCCAGGCCTAAGATCACTTCATTCATTCAAATACGTGGCCGAATGATTCTGAGTAGAAACTAAGAAAGTAGGCGTACAATGAAATCAAATGCCCATGGTCACAGATAGTTTCTAGAGATACTTGGAAAGAGAAAAGGATTTAAAATGCATCTCTAGTTCTTGGAAGAAAAGTTGGTTAACTAAGATGAATCATCCACTGATGAAGTTTTAATCGGTATAAAAAAAGGAAACAAACTCATGTAAATATTATGTTTAAGATATCTTGGAGCAGAGAGAGACCAACGCTGGCGCCACTCTTGCCTGCGTGGCTGTCATCAGAGTGTTTTCCTTCAGCTCCTTTTGGTTCCCAGAGCTTTCTCTTCTTGTGCTACTGAACCCAAAGATTTTCTTAGTGCTCAGATTTTTCATTCAAGTAACCCTGGCAGGCTCCTGGGAAAACTTTCCCTGGGGTCTGTCTAGAGAGAAAAGGCTGTTGAGATAGCAATTTTCAGAGGGTCAACTTGGTAACCCCATTCTTCCCTCACCAGCTGAGACTTAGCGACTATCTTTTAGTAACAAGATAGAACCAACTCTTATTTTGCCAACATTTTCTTTCTATATATAAATTTCTCCTGAAATTTGGATGGTTAGAGTCCAAAGGTGGTTTTTTGGTTTGTGGGGTTTTTTTTAATCAGACATTTCAAGCTTTGAGATAATTTTTAAGTTAATTTCAGAAAATTACTGTATTAATTATTTAGAGACTAAATTTTAAGGCAACACTCAGGAGATAAAATTAGAACTTAAAATCACAGTACCTTCATTTGTTGGATGAAACGTGAGAGCTGTCCAGCTCCATTAAAGTTAATTAGATTTTGTTCTGGCTTTAAATGGGGAAATTCAAGACTCTTCAGACAGGTATCAAATAATGGGACTTACCCTGTTTAAAATGGCCTTCCTACTACACTTAGAATAAAGACCCGACTCCTTAGCAGCCCTCTGTCCTAAGGCCTCGGCCTCCCTCTGGAGCTTCGTCCTGATCCTTCACTCTGAGCACTGAAGGACAGGAATAGAACTGCCCCCTCTGCCGGGAATGCTTTTTTCCTTTACTCTTAACCTGGCAAAGCCCTACTCATATTCAGGATGTCAGCAACAGGACCCTTCAACAGAAAATCCTTACCTGGAGTAATTCATTTCTGTAGTACGGATCGTGGCTATGATTGACATTTAATTTACATCATAATTTGATCAATGTCCACTTTCCCACTGGAGTGTGAAGAGCCCGAGGTCAGGGCTGGGTTTGCTTTTCTCCCCAAACCATCCTTAGGCCAGCCAGGTGCATAGCTTGTGCTCATGGTTTACAGAAGAAGTGGATTAATTTAGCTTTTTTGATCCAGTGTAAAATCAAGATTAGGGAAATTGAGGCAACATTTTAAATTGGGTCCCAGAAAATATTAAAACAGACACCATTCAAGTTTGCAACAGCTTTTTTACAAAGCATAATTAATTCATAGCTAGCTTTATAGGAACCAGGATATAAAGTTCTGTCTGAAGTATTTTGAGTAGGACTCTATACAATGATTGTGAAATCCCATCAGATGAACCCAGGATGTTTTAAAGTGTTGGGAATCTTGCCAAATAAATCTCTTTAATTCAATATTTCTATTACTCCAATCAATCAATCAATCATATTCTGGGCCGTGGGGGAAAATAAAAAGATACATAGACCCTACCATTATATATCCATTTACAGTAAAGAAAGCACTTGTAGAAAGATTAATAGCAACACAGTAATTAAGAGTAAAAGCCCAGTGAACAGGTATAGAAGAGGCACTGACAGGAAGGTCACCTGAAAGAATATGGGCAAACGTCTTTATCCATTTGAAGGTCATGCTTACCTGCCAGAATCACATAGTTTGGTTTTGGTAAATTTAATGGTCTTTCCAACACACTATGTGATTGCCTTCACATGAAAGTCCAAAATAGGCAACTCTATAGAGACAGAAAGTAGACTAATGGTTTCTAAGAGCTGAGATATAAAGGGGTGAGGGGTGAAAGCTAAAGTACACAGGTTTCATCATGAGTTGATGAAAATGTTCTAAAATTGAAGAGTGCTGGGTGCACACACCTGTGAACACAATGAAAACCATTACTGCTCACTTTAATTGGGTTTGGTGATTGCATAGTAGGTGACTTATAGCTCGATAAGCTAATGAAAAACAGTGCTTGTCAAACGGAAATTGGTATGGTTCTGACTGATTCTAGGCAATAGTCTGTAATCTTCAAACCCAGCTTTATTCCTTGCTTGTTATCCTCCCACTTCTATCAAGGAAAGATGTGTATCCACACTGTCTCTGGTGGAAACAGAGGCTTCTGACTCAAGTTAAAAGAAGAGGGGACAGAATGAGGAGAAATCATGCAAATTGTGTGTGTGTGTGTGTGTGTGTGTGCGTGCTTATATCAAAGGTTGATGAAGACTTTTACCCTGAAATCACTAATAAAATAAAAGGCAAAAATTTATTATGTCTAGTATGAAGATATAATTTTTGTTTGGTAAATCTGACATAAGTAATATCTAGCCTTTGATCTACTTTGATGGATACTCAAGGCCAAATGAAACAGAATATAAAGTATATAGTTCAGAATCTGGTACTTAAGGAGTAGTTAATAAATATTAGCAATTATTGTTTATTAATAAGATTTGAATGGTAGTTATAGTTATAATTTCATTTTGGCTGCTGCAAAGTTAAAGCTTCCATATAGAAATTGTCTTTAATGGTAAACATTTCCTAAATGGACATGGGTAACTTACTGTTTATGTAAGAAATTCTGTGTCTGTTGGAAAATATTCCATAAAATATTTTTCTAGTAATAATATTCAAAACACCCTTTCTCTAAAAGGTGATTTCTAAAAAAAATGATAAAAAGTATGATTTAATAACATGTAAATGTATGGTATTGTATTTTAAAAGTTATGGATGATAGAAGTCTTATAAGGTCAAGATGGTAGGGGCTTTAAGGTGATTATCATAATATAAGGCATCCTTATATGGTAGCAATCCATGGTATCATAATATAATTCTCAAAAGAAGAATGAGACGAAAGTGCAAGAATATTGGATCCCGTGATGCAAAACTTTGGTGCCTATTGCAGATGTAGGTGTGGTGATGATAAAGTTGTTTTGGGGAATGGTAAGATTTAGGATGGTCCAGAAAAGGGGATGAGCACTTGAAAGAGAGTCTACCAGAAGAGCCAGAGAGCAGAGCAGGATCAGGGAGAGGAGGCAGGAGCGAAGGGCTGGGAGCAAGAGCCAGAAAGTGCCCACGGACTGGCGGTGCAACTCGCAAACTTAGGGCCTGAAGGCTGTGGGCAAGACCGGCGTACATGGGGAGTCGAGCAAGCCGGGTGAATCTGAGAGCCTCACGGAGTTAAAATAAAAAGCCAATGGACACCACCCATGAAAATTCCCTGAGAAGGCAAAACCAACTTAGGCAAGCAAAAAGGCTTAATTTAGCTTATTTTGCAAAGATAACTTGACCTGAGTGACTTCTTGTTTTTGTCTCTGGGAATCATAAGCAAAACGTGAACTGTTTCCCAAGGTTAATATGAGGTGACCCTTAACCAATCCCTATCACCTAAGGAAATTCTAATAGTATAACCTGTCTTCTATATAAAGAATCTATTATGTAAGTGAAGAATGTACTATATAAACTGCTTTAGAACCACGTACCCCTGAGCCACATCCCATGTTTGGGTTTGAATGCTACCAGTTCGCAGACTGTCTCTGGTGCGTGCACAATAAACTATTAAACGATTACTGGTTTGGTGACGCATTGGTTTTATTTCCATTATTTCTGAACCTTTGACAAAGGGAAGCAGTTTCGGCTTAAGAACAGAGAAGAATATTGATTACAAGTGCAAAGGTTAGTGATTCTTTATCAGTTTTTGGACAATGATTTTTTTTTTTTTGGAAATTAAAAAATGTAAATAGAAGACCCTAACATTTTACTGAGGGGCAAACAAAAACAGAAACTAAATCACAGAAAAAACACAGAACTCTGTGACTTCTGAGGGATGTATTAATCAAGGAAAATAGAATAACAACAGCCAGGAAGAATCCAAAAGAACTGTCAAAAAAAGACACGAATTGTTGCAGATATGGGGATGTCTCTAAAGAGCAACACAGGAGTAAAAAACAGCTTGCAGGAAGGAGCAAGGGTTCCTGGAAGACGAAGAGCAGGAGTGAGAACAGGGCGAAGAGCCCTAGCAGCGGCTCCTGAGTTTCTGGTCAGAAAGCATGGCTGGCATTTCCCCTGTTTCGAGTATGACTGTGACCAGAATAGGGGCTTGCAGATAAGAAGTCACTTACGGACAGCAGACGGCTGGGCCTGGTGTGCTGTGTGTGTGCATGCCTCCAAGTTTCTTCCTTGAACCTGCTTCATGCACCCTTTTGATGCTAATTACACCTGCTAACTGAAGGGATAACATGCACCACAAGAAAGCAGAGAACCAAACTGTGATCCCAGGATGGGCGCATTCCCCATGGGGCAAAGAATTCATTTTCAGAAGCTGAAGACACATAGTTTGTCAAAACCAGAGGATGGAGTCAAGGAAGTCAGGTGTGTGTGTGTGACTGCGCCTCTTGGCAGGACCTCTGCTTCACCACAAGCAGCACCAGAACACATTTGCCATGTGCTCAGAGGGCCTTGGTTCTATGGTGTGTGTGTGTGTGTGTGTGTGTGTGTGTGTGTGTGTGTGTGTGTGTGTGTGTGTGTGTGTGTGTGTTTGTGTTTCCTTATTTAGAATTAACCTGGATATTTAGGTAATATTGGTCTCTACCTTTTAATGGTAAAACACTCTAGCTATAAAAAGATGGGATTTTAAGACTGTAAAGGTGATTCTTATGTTAACTTTCATGTAATTGATGCCAAAACTTTTTGGATGACTCACTGTGTTCCAAACTGATGGTCTAGCATCTTCAAACATGATCTAAAAAAATGACAATGATACTTTTCAAAGGAGAGTCTCAGATCTTATAAAACTGCCCCAGTAATGCAAATGGAAAATGTTCTCAAGGTAAAAAAAAAAACAATAATAAGAGGAGAAGTCAACAAAACTTTAAAAGAAAATGGATTAAAATTTATTTAAATCTTAAAATATCTTAAAATAGTTAAATCTAATAAAATATTTCTCTCATTTTTACCTAATTTGTTTTCCTTTTATTCTTTGGAATTTTAGGAAAATTTGAAATGGGAATCATCTTCAGAGTATACTACCTCATATTGACCATTTGGACTTCAAAGTAAGATGTCAAATCAAAGACCTAGAATTGAACTGGAGAGATATGTAACTGCCTCAACCTCTAAGCCACCTACATATTTTGTTCCAGAAGTTTCAACATGGTCTCATTAATAAGGTAGAGAAAATAAAAGGAGGTAAAAGCTCACTTTATTCAGAACCCCTACAGGAGAATCAGCCAGGAGAGGGTGTATTGGAGCAAGAAGGGTGTCCATGGACACCATGCTGCCCACAGTCTGCAGCACTGGGGCATGTCAGTAAATAAAGCATTAAAATAGATGCTGTACCAGGAGCTGCTCAGTGATACTGCCTACAGACCTTGGTAGCACTGACCTGCCCCTGGGAGACCTGAGGATTTTCCCATCAGGCACCACGAGCACAGGGGCAGGAGGGTCCTCGGAGCCAATGCTTGTCAGCAGCATGGAGCATGGCCAACTGGCCTCAACTTCTAATGGCACAAGTTAGAGTAGTTTACTGTTTTCTGACCAAAAAGGACATTTTGTTACCCTTCAGTCAAGTTTTAAAAGATAACTTTTTTGGAAGGAAACACTGCAATACAGCTCCATGTGTTCTGAGTACAGTGAAATTCAGTAGCACCTATAAGGAGCCTTAACTATGTGGATTAATGCCTTTTCAATTGTCTGACACACACTGTTCCTTCATTATCTCTACTTGAGGTATTCAAGCTTTTCATTTATAATTCTAAAACCAAAACATCCACTGTGCGCCAGCAGTGATTACTTAACTGAAGGTAAAATATATGATTACATATTTATGTGAATAGATATACTGTTGGCTAGAATTGTTCCAGCAATAATTAAACAAATAAATAAATAGACAAGTAAATTGTTTACACTAAAATACTAATTCTGCATTTAGGCTAGAATAAATTCTTAACTGTTATTTACATATGTATATGATTTTTTTGAACACCAAATCTAAAGAAAATAATGCAAATAGATAAACACAGTCTAAAGTTTATCTGATTCACAAATGATAGGGTAAAAGGGAAAAAAGGATATATATAATACCATTGCTATTTGAAATAAATAAATGAATAAATAATCACATTTTGAAATATATTAACAAAATGAAAGATAGTTTAAAAATAGAAGCAAAGATCAGAGGTAAGTACTGAGAAAACCAAATGGAAAAACCATAAAAGGAAAGTCTTAAGGATGAAAAAGTAATATTCTAAATAAAAATACTGATGTTTGTACCTCTTTGTTTGGTTGGAGTAAAAATGGTATATAATCTTATATTGGTTTCACATATACAAAATAGTGGTTCAATAATTATATACATTACTACTAGCTTGCTATGATAAGTGGAGTTACCCCATTATCATACCAAGATATTACAGTATTATTGCTTATATTCTCTATGTTGTACTTCTATTTGTACAACTAACATATTTTATAATTTGCAGTTTGTACCTCCTTAACCCCTTTACCAAGTTCACCCATCCTGCCAATACCCTACCTATGGTAACCAACAGTCTGTTATCTACATTTGTGGGTTTATTTCTTTTGTGTTGATTTCTTTATTTTGTCTTTTAGATTTCAGTATCAGTGAAATCACATGGTATGCTTTCTTTGCCTGGTTTATTTCTAGTAATGTGGTACCCTCTAGGTCCATATACGTTGTCAAAAAAGGCAAGATTTTGTTTTTTATGGTTGTGTGTACATGTCCATTGTGTCCACTGTGTATATGTACCATGTCTTCTTTATTCATTCATCTATTGATGAGCACTTGGGTTGCTTCCGTATCTTTGCTATTGTAAATAATGCTGCAAAGAACACAGGTGTGCACATATCTTTTAGAATAATTGGTTTTGTTTGGGTAAATTTGCAGAAGTGGAATTACTGGGTCATATGGTATTTCTATTTTCAGTTTTTTGAGGACCCTCCATACTGCTTTCCACAGTGGCTGCACCAATGTATACATTTCCACCAACAGTGTAGGAGGGTTCCCTTTTCCCCACATCCTCACCAACACTTGTTATTTCTTGTCTTTTGGTAACAGGCATATGAAAAGGTGCTTCACACCACTATCATTAATGAAATGCAAGTCAAAACCACAGTGGTTTAATGTTTCTGTTGACCATCTTTATGTCTTTGGAAAAATGTCTATTCAGTTCCTCTGCCCATTTTTAAATTGGGTTATTTGTGTTTTGGGTGTGGATTTGTGACAGTTTTCCATACATTTTGTATATTAGCCCCCTATTAGGTATATCACTTGCAAATATATTCTCCCATATAGTAGGTTGGCATTTTGTTTTGTTGAGGACTTCTTTTTTGTGCAGAAGCTTTTCAGTTTGATGTAGTCCCACTTGTTTGCTTTGCTTTTGTTTCCCTTGCCTAGGGAGATGTACCCAGGAAAACAATTTCTCATGCTGATGTTAATGAGATTCTTACCTATGTTTTCTTCTAAAAGTTTTATGGTTTCATTTCTTATATTTAGGTCTTTATCCATTTTGAGTTTATTTTTGTGTAGTGTAAGATAGCGCTCATTCTCTTACATGTATCCAGTTTTTCCAAGATCATTTATTGAAGAGACTGTCTTTTCTCCATTGTATATTTATGAGTCCTTCATCATATATTAATTGACCATATATGCATGGGTTTATTTCTGGGCTTTCTATTAATTATGTTCCATTAATCTATGGGTCTTTTCTTGTGCCAGTACCATCTATTTTAATCACTGTATCTTTGTAGTATGGCTTGAAATCAGGTTGCATGTTATCCCCAGCTCTGTTCTTTCTCAAGATAGCTTTGGCTATTTGGGATCTTTTATAGTTCCATATAAATCTTAGGATTATTTGCTCAAGTTCACTGAAAAATGCCATTGGTACTTTGATAGGGATTTCATTGAATCTGTAAATTGCTTTGGGCAGAGTAGCCATTTTGACAATATTAAGTCTTCCTACACTTGAACAGAGCATAGGATAGATTTCCCTTGATTTGTGTCTTTTTTTCCATCCGTATTTTATAGTTTCCAGAGTACAGGTCTTTCACCTCCTTTGATAGGTTTATTCCTAGGTATTTTATTGTTTTTGAACCAACTGCAGATGGAATTGTTTTCCTGATTTCTCTTTCTGCTAGTTCATTGTTAGTACATAGGAATGCAACAGATTTCTGGGTGTTGATATTGTATCCTGCAATTTTGCTGAATTCATTTGTTAGTTCTAACAGTTTTTTGATGGCATCTTCAGGGTTTTCTGTATATAGTACTATGATATCTATAAATAGTGATAGCTTTAGCTCTTACCAGTTTAGATGCCTTTTATTTCTTTTGTCTGATTGCCATGACTAGGATTTCTAGCACTATGTTGAATAAAAGTGGTGAGAGTGGGCATCCATGTCCTTTTGCTGATCTTAGAGGAAAAGCTTTCAGGTTTTTCTACTGAGTATGATGTTGGCTGTGGGTTTATCATATATGGCCTTTATTAGGTTGAGGTATGGTCCTTCTACACCCACTTTGTTGAGAGTATTTATCATCAATGGATGATGAATTTTGTCAAATACTTTTCAGGCTCTATTTAGATGATCATGTAGTTTTCATCCTTCCTTTTGTTAATGTGCTGTATCACACTGATTGATTTGCAGATATTATTTCATCCTTGTATCGCAGAATAACTCCCATTTGACTGTGATGAATGATTTTTAATATATTTTGAATTTGGTTTGCTAATACTTGAGGATTTTTGCATCTATGTTCATCAAGTGTTCTAGTCTGTAGTTTTCCTTTTTTGTAGTTTTGGTTTTGAAATTAGAATAATACTGGCCTCATAGAATAAATTTTGAAGTACTCCTTTTTTGGAATACTTTAAGAAGGATGGATATAAGCTCAACTTTGAATATTTGGTAGAATTCATCAGTGCAGCCATCTGGAATTGGACTTTGGTTTTTTGGGAGTTTTTTGATTACCGGTTCAATTTTGTTACTAGCAATTGGTCTGTTCAGATTTTCCGTTTCTTCCTGGGTCAGTCTTGGATGGTTGTATATCTAGGAATTTATCCATTTCTTTCCATTTCTACAATTTATTGACACACAGGTTTTTTTGGAATTCTCTAATACTTTCTTGAATTTCCATGGTGTTGCTTGTAACATCTCCATTTTAATTTTTGATTTTGTTTATTCATGTCATCTCTCTTGTTTTATTTATAAGTCTGGCTAAGGGTCTATCTATTTTGTTTATCTTCTTGAAGAACAATCCCTTGATTTCATTTGTATTTTTTTCTATTGCTTTCTTAGTCTCTATCTTATTTATTTCTACTATCATCTTTATTGTGTCCCTCCTATTAATTTTGGGCTTTGTGTGTCCTTCTTTTGCTAGTTCCTTTAGTTCTAGGGTTAGACTGTCTGAGATCGCCTCATTTCTTAAAGTAGGTTTGAATTGCTATTAACTGTCCTCTTAGAACTGCTTCTCCTGCATCCCATATATTTTGAACACTGTGATTCTGTTTCCATTTATCTCCATGTATTGTTCACTTCCTCTTTGATATGTTCCTTGATCCATTGATTGTGTAGAAGCATGTTGTTTAGCTTGCACATGTTTGTGTTTTTTCCAATTTTTTTCTTGTAATTGATTTCTAGTTTCATACCATTGTAGTCTGAGTACATGCTAATACAATTTCAATCTTCTTAAATTTGTGGAGACATGTTTTGTGTCCCAATATGTGTTCTGTTTTGGAGAATGTTCCATGTGCATTTGAGAAAAAAATGTGTATTCTGTTGCTTTTGGGTAGAATATTCTGTATGTATCTGTAAAATCCATCTGGTCTAAAATGTCATTCAACACTTCTGTTTCTTTATTTTCTGTCTGGATGATCTTTCTATTAATTTAAGTGGAGCATTAAAGTCCCCTACTATTGCTATATTGCTGTCAATTTCTCCCTTTATGTCTGTTATTATTTGGTTTATATATTTAAGTTCTCCTAAGTTGGGTGCATAGATGTTTATGATTATTATAGTCTCTTGTTGGACTTATCCATTTTATCCATTATGTAATGTCCTTATTTGTCTCTTGTTACTTTCTGTTTTGAAATCTATTTTGTCTAAGTTCTGCAACTCCAGCTTTTAATATATCCCTATTTGCATGGTATGTCCTTTTCCATCCTTTCAGTTTCAGTCTGTGTGTGTCTTTAGGTATGAGGTGAGTCTCTTATAGGCAGCAAATATATGGATCTGGTTTCTTTATCTATTCAGTCACCCTATATCTTTTGATTGGAGCATTTGCATTTAAGGTAATTATCCATTTGTATGTACTTATTGCCATTTTGTTAAATGTTTCCTGTTTATTTTTGTTGTTGTTCTCTGACACTTTTTTCCTCTTGTACTCTCTTCTCTTTAGTATTATAGCTTTTTTCTGTGTTACGGTTGGGTTCCCATCTCTCTCTTTTTACCATATCTATTACAAGTTTTTGGTTTGTGGTTACCATGTGCTTCTTATATGACACCGTATGAAGAAAACAATCTATAATAAGCTTATGGCCACTTAAGTTTGAATGCATTCTAAAAGCACTACATTGCTTACTCCCCCTCCTCCATGTTTAATGTATATACCTTCTTTTTCACTTTTTTAAATAAGTGATTCCTTTAACTAAATATCAGATGTAATTGCCTTTGCTATTTTTGTTTTTTTGACCTTCATACTGGCTGTTAGGTAATTGATCTACTGTCTCTGCTATATTTTTGCTTTGCCAATGGAAATTTTCCCCTTTCTTAAATTTCTTGCTTCTCCTTAGGTTCTTTTCTTTTCTTCTTATATGAGTCTTTTAACATTTCTTGTAAGGCTGGTTTATTAGTGGTGAACTCTCTGAACTTATGTTTATCAATGAAGCTTTTTATCTCTCCTTCAATTCTGAATGATAACCTTGCTGGGTAGAGTATTCTTGGTTGGAGATTTTTTTCCATTCAGTACTTTTAAAATATCATACTGTTCCCTTCTGGCCTGTTGAATTTCTGCAGAAAAAGCAGCTTATAATCTTACTGGAGTCTCTCTTATATGTGATTAATTGTTTTTCTTTTACAGCTTTTAAGATTCTCCCTTTGTCTTGATCTTTGACATTTTGATGATGCATCTTTGTGTGGCCTTCCTTGGGTTCATCTTGTTTGGAACTCGCTGTGGGAGACTGCTTCCTTTCCCAGTAACAGAAGTTTCCAGCTCTTATCTCTTCAAATAAATCTTCTACTCCTTTCTCTCTCTTCTCCTTCTGGAACTCCTATAATGTGGATCTTATGATGTGTGATGTTTTCCCAAAGCTCTCTTAACCTATCCTCATTTCTTTTCACTCTTTTTTTCTTTCTGTTGTTCAGTTTGAGAGCTTTCCATCACTGTCTTCCAAGTCACTGATCCGTTCTTCTGCATCCTCTAGTCTGCTGATGATTCCCTACAGTTTATTTTTTATTTCTCCTATTGGATTATTCATCTTTGATTGTTCCTTTTTTAGGCTTTGTCTCTGTTTTTTTAGGTCCACCTTGAGCTCCAAAATTCTTTTGTCAAGTCCATTGAATATCTTTATAACCATCATTTAAACTCTTTATCAGCAAGACTGGTTAAATATGTCCCTTTTAGATTTTCTCTGTTTTTTTTTTCTTGTTCTGTTGTTTGGAGCATATTCTTCTGTCTCCTTATTTTGCACAATTTTCTGTGCTTGGTTCTTTGAATTATTTGAAAGTGCCGGCTGTCCAAGTCTTGAAGAATTGGCTTTGTGTAGGATGGCCCTCTGTGCGGACTGCATATGCCTCATGGTTTTTGCAAGCTGGAGGCAGAGTAAGTTTGAAACAGGCTTTCCCTAGTGCTGGCAAAGCACCCTCCCTGTGAACTTGGAAATGTCATAGTCCTGCTGATGGGGGCTGGGCTGGTGGGTAACAGCAGACTACAAAGTGGGACTGGTGGATCACACCGAAATCCAGCCCTTGGTTACGCTAAGATGTGCAGAATGGGCACAATGGTGCCAGCCAGCTCCTCTGGTCCTGAAATGCCTCCAATGTTTTCCTCTCCAAACAGTGGATGTTTAGTTCCAAAACGGGTTTTTTCACTGATGGTCTAGTTGTACTTTAAACTACAAGTTCTTTTCCTGTACCTCAGGGCAAAGAGTCCATGCCTGGCTCTCTCAGCAATATTCCCCCACCCCACCTCTTCTGCTGATTGCTGTGCCAGGGATGGAGTTCCCACAGTTACCAAGTCTCTGTCTCTCCTGCTTTTTTTTTTTTATTTGATCTTTCTGTCCCTCACTGTATAGAAGGCATTCACTTTTGTCTCCGTTCTTCAGTGTGAAATGCTAACTGTGTAGACACAGATTCAGTATATAGGTGGGAAAAGGTAGTTTCAAGCTCTATCTGAAACTACCATCTCCCCAGAACCCTCCATATTTCTTAGTTTGTGCATCATAAAATTATAAAATAATTTTCTCTTTTGTCAAACTACCTAATATATGGCACTTATCACAGTTCAAATATTACTTTTATGGCCAATACTTTGAATGGAAAATACACACATTTGATTTAGAAAGTTACTCTATTATATGCATAAGAGCTTTGTTTGGAATTTCAATAATGAAAATATTAATGCGAAATTATTCATTTGGAAAAAGTGTTGATATATTAAAAACTGCTTATCTTAAAATGTGGTATTTTAGAAAAAAATAAATGACATTTTATTACTGGGCTAATACTATAAATGGAAATAGAAAATAAAGAACATTTCCAGCCTACACAAAATTAATGTAGCTCTATTATTGGAAAAAGTCAGTGCCTAGTAGGTTAAAGTGCTTATCTTAAATGGAACCAATTCACACAGCTAGATTTTATTTACACTCAGCTTTTGTTTTCTCTTCATGAACTTTTTGCAATATTTTGTGTCCCTCACAAAATCTTTATATCCTTCACAGCAGTATCTCTAATATTGCAGAAAACAAAACCAAAAAACAAAAAGCTTATCTATTGAATGAGAAAATTACCCTGGCATAATTTCCACATCCTATAATTTGTTCTGCATGCTTCCATGCCTCCCTGGTCTTAGCTGATGATAGATAAAGTAAAAGTAAAATATATGTTTTACATCTAACATGTTATTTAGTAATACTCATCACTTGACAACACAATGCTATTCCACATTGATCAGTTTTCTGAGTCATTTTCATAATGTCAACTAGAGCTGATATTCACTAAATTTAGAGTTCTACTTTCCAAACATATATAACTTGAGCTGTTTTAACATTTAATAAATAGAAACTTGAGATGTATGATTTTCACCCTACATAGGCAAATGCCTAACCAAAAAAAGTTGAATTTATCTATGCAGAAATATAGGTTTCTAAAAGGCATTTAAAGTTATTGAGCTAACTTTTTCATGATTTACATAATTTTCAGCCTTCTTAATATTTATGTTTTGTTTTAATGGTGATAAGTTGCATGTATGGCACATGATTAACAGTCAACATATAAAGTAAGAAAAGCCCTTTAAAATTTAATAATAAATGGAAATGAACAAATGGTCATTTTTAAAAATAAACCAGATACTAAAAGTTTAAGTCTACTTTACATACTTGGCATTGAAACATTAGATTTTAGTGATTTATTTTAAAAAAGGCAAATCAAACAAAAGAAAAAAATGAATAGAATACAGCTAATACTTAACTTACTATTATTAGTGTAAAATTTTTTCTGGATCTCTCTGATAATTCAGTATGTCCTAAACTGTCTGGTTAGAGTTAGATATGAACACTACAGCATCATTTTTTATATTTTAAAAGAAAACAGATAAAGAAAATTAATGACTTACCTTTAATGCCAGGTAACATAAAATTCCAAAATACTTTTCCAAACTTTCCAAATCAGAAGGTGGCCAAGGTTTTGTGAGAATCTACGTAATTTACATCTCAGGCCAAATACTGAGGAGTATGCTATAGCCATTCTTGTGTAATTCTTGATCAGCAAAAAATTAAACTACACAGAAATGCAGGCATTATCCATGGCTTTTGTAAGGACAGACTGGAAAGAATAGCTACCTTTATGCTTAATCCAAATCCTCCTACAGTTTGTCTTCTGATGGTCACTGTTCTTTCCTGAAAGAGAGGATTGCAAAAGTGGTTAGCATTTCCTAATAGTGTCTGCACATGTCATTTTCCTTCTTTGGGATTTATTTCTGATTTCCAAAAATGACATATTTTATGATAGCATAGAGGCTCCAAATATTTCAATCCATGGGGTCTTTTGTAATTTTTAAATCAAAGGTTAATGATTCATTTGTCAAGATAAAAGGGACTGTGCACCACTAAACTGCTCAACTTTGAAAAATTAAGTTATTTTTAATGATGTTTTTGGACATGATTTAGGATAACTTTTAAATGTTTTCTCATTTTCACATTATGTACTTCACGTACTCTTGTCTCAGAAAAAATAAGGTTTTGGTTACATAAAAATAACTCAATGTCAATGGTTAATATATTATCTTTGTCAGCCAATGTCTTTTCTCCACTAACTACCAAGTCATACTGATTGTGGGGATTTGAGAGCTAAGTGGGGGGGCTGCCATATCCCAGGAGACAAGTGATTCACGTGTGTGCCTGGAATTGAAACTGAATAAACCAGGGCCAAAATTATTGTTTGTTTGTGAAAGAATGCATTTTATATCTAACTGATGTAGAACAAATAATAATTTTTAAGAAGATCAAAGAGAAAATTTGGAAAATCTTCTGAAGGCTCTTTCTAAATATTTTAAGATAATGTAAAAACTCATAATTTTGAGAGTTACAAGATACCTTCATTTAGCTTAGACAAGTATTGAGATTTCATAAATAAAAACAAAATGATGCTTAAAGAATAAGATCATCATACCAGAATTTGATGTATATAACTGGTACTTATTTTGAATTTAAAATTAACCTTATCAGTTGGAGATCAGTGTATATTTTAAAAACAAACTATTAGCTCCAATAGTCACAATTATATAAATTTTCTTTTTGACCATATTACTCTTATAATCTGTCATCTAATTATGCTTTCAAACATTAAAATTATATTTATATAAATTATGTTTATAAGTGTATTATAATTTGTGCAAAGCAACTTGAAATATAAAACACACTATTTATATTAAATAATACCATAAACTCTATTTAAAAAGAAATTCTTAATCTTGCTATTATATCACTCCCCATTGGTGAAGTCACAAGTATGAGAAAATGAAGTGTTTGAACATGTATATTAAAAATCTGTGTGTATAAACAGATCAGCATATATAAAAGCAAAAAGGAAGGTGAGCATATGCATTATACATACACAAAATCTAATCTAAAATAAATATTTACTGTAAATGTTCTTTTGTTGCACAGGATAACAGCATGTTAACTTAATCTTTTATTATTTCTCATTAAAGGATTATCTAAGGAGAAGTTTTACATTGCAAACAGTATTGGAATTGAAGTCAGAGAATATCAATGACCCAAATATCCACAACTTAATATTGGCAAATTGTTTCAGCCCTGTGAGTCTCTGTTTCCAAATCTGTAAAGTGGTGATAAATAATACATAGTAACACCTTTGTTTTGAGGATTGATATTTATGAAAGACCCTGGCATATAGTAGAAATTTAATAAATATTAACACACACACACACAGATACACACAATCTCTATTTTAAATGGCAATTCTTACTTTAGTCACTTAAATGTCTGATTAATATTTATCCATCTTATATCCCAATAATTACATCACATAGTAGCTCACATACTGGAAGACTCAGGCTCAGGGATAGGTTATCTTTATTCTTATAAAACAAACAAGCTAAGTGTTTTTTGATACTGCCTATCAAACTAAAGTTTTGGAGAGCAGAGTTTTTTCTTAATTTCTTTTAAGGAATAAATTCTTATTCCTTAAAGTAGTATAAAAAAACAATGGTACAGTTAGCTTAGACAACAGAGAGTAACTGTATCAAAATAAAGATTTCAATCTGTGAGAGCAAAATGCATTGTAATTCGCAAATGGAATCACATAAATTTTCTAGAACAACTCACAAAGCAATCCTTAGTCAAGAGGGCAACTTGGTGAGTGAATTCTAGGAAACAGCCAGGTGTGTGTTAAAACACTGCTTTTCTTTGAATGAACAGCAAACACACCAGGGGTTATCAAAGGTCTAGGCGAGGCCTCTACTCATTCTCTATGACACTGCCTTCAGATTTTTGGTGGAGAATATTTAGAACATGTTCCAAATCAACTACAAAATTGCTGATGCAGTGAAGAGTTTGGAGACATTAAAGAGTTAGCAGAAACTGCTGAGAATTTCAGAAACAGTACTTATTATAATGTTTTTAAACACATGGCACTGACATATGCACCTGCAAGTCCCAGCCAACATCTCTATACATATTTCTTCATTAGTTTATTTTCAAGAAAGTAAGGAGAGACAGGAAAGACAAATTGCTTCGTGTTTTAAAGCCAAATTTTAAAATTGGTCACTGCAGGTAGCAAGGCTTTGCCTAGTAACACAACACTGTCCTTCAGAAGTCAAGACATTATAGGTTTTTTAAAACACAAAATTGAGATGGGTAATCCCATATAGTCATGTATATAAAAAGTCTTTCTTTAATCTTCCTATTCTTTACAAAATGCAAAGGATGGAGCCCAAGAATAATATTGGACTGTGCAAAGATGTGTTGCATACCTAAATAATCAGATTAGTGTTATGATAAAAGGTTTTACATGCTTAACTTGCTTTATATAAAAATGTAATTTTCACCACCCTGCCTTCTATAATATTATACTTAAATTAGTCCATAAGTATGCCATATGAACTATATAGAACCAAAATATACATGTTACCGAACAAACTAATGTTGCTATACATATTCCAGATATAGAAACTTTTGAGATATGTATGTGAAAAGAGGAGGAACAGGTGAGAACAATGTAGAAAGTAGAGAGAGTCAGATGGAGAATTTCTTCTGCTGACTTCGTGTGATGGAAACAAAGAAGATACCCAGGAAAGAGGGAATGAATGTCATGAGCTCTTTTGACAACTCAGGAAGAGTGAATAACTTGAAAAAGGAACAATAATATAAATGGTAGCTTCTACTTAGTAAAAATCTGTATGAAAAAACAGATCTCATAGTACTTATAATTGTTTATTTAAATGTTGTGACCTTGACTTTTTTATTCCACTACAGTTTTCAGAGGGCTGAACCTATCTTATAAGACATATCTAAGAACCAATGTCTTACTCAGAATTGCATACCAAGAATTTAGCAGAAAGTCTCAAAGTTAGGTATTCCTGTGTTAAATGAATAAAAAGGTTTTTACAAACATTTTTCCAAGTAATCATCACCACAGCCCACTGTTAAATTTTCCTAATTTAGAATGAGAAAAATAAAATGCAAAGAAGTTAAATTAATTTGACCAAGATGCAAATAATAATTTAAATGAAAGTTTATATGATTCCTGCTGTCTTTTCTATCACAACAGGCCTAAGATGGAATGGAGACTTAGAATAAAAGAAACAAAGAAAATAAAATATCAGGGTGTAATGCATTAAGAAGAGAGGGAATTATGAGAAACTGGATATTTTCCCTCTAAGTTGGAGAATAAGGCCTGGCTGTCCCTTCTCACCACTGTTCAATACTGTGCTTGAAGTTTGAGCTAATGCAATAAGACAAAAATATGAAATAAAAGCATACAAATTAGAAAAGAAGAAATAAAACTGTCTTTGTTCTTTGTCTATGTAGAAAATCCTCAAGAATCAACAAAAATCTCATGGAACTAATAGGTAATAATTGCAAGAATACACAAGGGAAGGATATATGCAGAAGTTAATTGCTTTCCTGTATATTCCTGAGAAGTTAAATTTGAAATTAAAATCACAGTTCCATTTAAAATAGCCCACTAAAAAGGGAATACTTTGGTATAAATCTAAACAAAATAAGTAAAGATGTGTAATATGGAAAACTACAAAACTTTGGAGAAAGAAATCAAAGGTGATCAAAATAAATGGAATGAAAGTTCATGTCCATGGATTAGATGACTCAATATTTTTAAGATGTCAATTCTTTGCAACGTGACCTATAGAATCAATGCAATCTCAGTAAAAATTTCAGCAAGCAATTCATGTATATCAACAAACTGGTTCTATGGTTTAAATGAAAATCCCTAAGACCCACACTAGCCAACACAATATTGAAGTAGAAGGACAAAGTTGGAGGACTGATGATGCCTGACTCAGGATTTACTATAAAGCTACAGTAATCAGGACAGAATGATATGAAGACTCAACATAAAGATCAGTGGAATAAAACAGAGAGCTCAAAAATAAAACTAACAAAATAGAGTTAATCTTTGACAAAGAACAGAGGCAATTCAATGGAGAAGAGAAAGGATAGACTTTTCAATATCAGCAACAAAAGAAAGGAAGGAAGAAAGAAGGGAGGGAAGAAAGAAAGCAACCTAAATATGGATGTTATCCCTTTCACAAAATGTAACACAGAATGGATCACAGACCTAACTATAAAACAAAACATAGAAAATATATGACTTTGGGTTTGGTGGTGAGCTTTAAGATACATCAAAAGCATGGTCCATAAAATAAAAAGTTGATATTAGTATAGATTAAAATTTAAAGTTTCTGCTTTGAAAGACATGCTGTTAAGAAAATGAAAAGGAAAAGTCTCATTGAAAGAATGTACTTACAAAATGCATATCTGATAAAGGACTTGTTTCCAAAATATACAAAGAACAGTTAAGACTCAGTAAGAAAAACAAACCAATTAAAAATACCAAAACATTTGAGCAAACACCTCAAAAAGAATAAATAGATGTGTCAAAGAAGCATGTGAGAAGGTGCTCAACATCATTTGCTATTAGGAAACTGCAGAGTAAAACAATGAGATAACATTACACACCTATTAGAATTGCTAAAATCCAAAAATTTGACAATAGTAAATGCCGACAAGGATACTCATCAGTAAGAATTCTCATTCCTTGCTGATGGAAATTTGAAAGAGAGTTTGGTTGTTTCTTACAAAGCCAAACTGGAAGTAACCAAAATATTCTTCATCCATAGAATGGATTTAAAAAAATGTGGTACATCTATACAATGAAATGTTATTCAGTAGTAAAAGTAAATGAGGATTATACCTGCAAAAAGACATAGAGAAACCTTAAGTGTATATTACTAAGTAAAATAAGCCAGGCTGAAAAGGATACATACTCTGATTCCATTCATATGACATTCTGGAAAGGCAAAACTATAGAGAGACAATAAAATGATCAATAGTTGCCAAGAGTTCAGGAAGAGGAGGAAAGGTTGGATAGGTGGAGCACAGAGAATTTGTAGGGCAATTAAACTGTTCTTTATGATATTACAATAAGGGATACATGACTATGCATCTGTCAAAATCATAGAACTTTTTACAGAACAAAGAATACACCTTAATATGTGTAAATTTAAAAGGGTCATTTAGGAAGTTAAGAGAATCAAAGAAGAAATGAAGACTGTGATGAAACCATCTAACTGCATTGCAAATATATGTTACCACCTTGCTGAAAGGAGTAGGGAGGAAGTGCGCTGACCTGAGAAACTTTGGAGGAATGGAATCTGCAAGACAAAAGGCTGAAAAGCAAAAAGACCAAAGGATGCACATGGTTCTGTAGTCCAGCTGATAAAGTTATTTCATGTGAGGGTGTGGTTAACAATTCTGATAGTGCTAGACATGTACATTGAAATAAACACTTGAATAAATGGATAGTGGATGGGAGGACCCATTTCTCCCTGTTGGAGTAGTAATTTACAGATATGCCAGGGGAGGAGGAGGCTAGAACAGGTCATGGAGTAATGGAAGTCAGTTGGGGATCTCAGTAAAAACTCTTGTTTAGCTTAATACAGATATAGATGGTTACATATACAAATATTTATAGATATGTTGATGCACACAGGTTACTCTTTTGTCTTTTTGAAAATAGTTTTACAGAGATATAATTCACATAATAAAACCAACCATTTAAAGTATACAATTTTGTGACTTTTGGTATATTCAGAGTTGTGCATCTATTACTACAATTTAAAAATATTGGCATTTCCAAAATGGAACCTTATACCCTCAGTTCCTATCCCCATACTAGCCTGAGGCATCCACTAATCTACTTTCTCTCTCTCTAGATTTGCCTACTAGGACATTGCCTACTAGGACTGCATAAATGGAACCATGCAGTATGCAGTCCTGTGTGTACAGCTTCTAACCATGATGTGTTCAAGGTGCACCCATGTTGTAGTATGAATCAATGTTTTATATTTCAAATTGTCAAATGACATTCCACTGCATGGGTATAACACATTTTATTTATTTATTCTTCTATTAATGGAATTTTGCATTGTTTATACTATTTACTTATTATGAACACCAGTGCTATAAACATTTGTGTGCAGACTTTTGTGTCTTCATATGAGTTCATTTCCCTTGAGCGTACATTAAGGAGTGAAATTAGGAACTGTCTTCCAATGCAGCTGTACCATTTTACATTTTGCCTGTAGTGTCTGAGGATTCCAACTTCTCCATATCTCACTAATAACTTGTTCTTATCTGTCTTTTTGATTATAAACATCCTAGTGGATATAGCATATCTCATTTGGTTTTGATATACATTTCCTTGATGGTCAATAATGTTGAGCATATCTTCATTTGCTTATTGGTCATTTATATACTTTCTTTGGAGAAACGTTTACTCAAATCCTTTGCCCATTTTTTATTGCCCATTTTATTAATGAGCTGTAAGAGTTGTTTATATATTCTACATAAAAGTCCTTTCCCATATCTATGATTTGAAGAAATATTCTATTTTTTGTGTCTTTATATTCTTGAGTGTTATTTGAAGAACAAAGTGTTTAATTTTTAATTTTTGATGATACACCAATTATTTTTTTTGTTACTTGCACTCATGGTGTCATATCTAGGAAATCATTGACTAATCCAATGTCACAATGTTTTACACATATTTTTCTTCTAAAAGTTTTATATATTTAGCTCTTTAGTTTTTTGATCCAATTTCAGTTAATTTTTCAAGTTATATTGTATATGGTGTGAGGTAGGGGTCCAACTTCATAATTTTCATATGGATATGCAGTGGTCCTAGCACCATTTGTTGAAGAGACAAATGGTCCTGTCACCACTGAAAATTAATTGACTGTAAATATGATGGTTTATTTCTGTACTCTCAATTCTATTCAATGATCTTCATGATTATCTTTATGCTATAACTAGACATATCCTCCACTGTCTAGATTACAATCTCTTTAAATTATTGCTTTAAAATAAGCAAGTGTGAATATTTGAACATTTTTATTCTTTTCCAAAATTGTTTTGGCTACTTTGAGTCCCTTGAATTTCCAGATTAATCTTAGAATCATTTGTCAATTTCTGAAAAGTAGTAAGCTAGGATTTTGATAAAGACATTTATTTGTAAATCAATTTGGAGATCATTACTATCTTAATATTATTAAGTCTTTGAATACATAAAAATGGAACGTCTTTTCATTTATTTAGATCTTCATTAATTTCTTTGAGTCATATTTTTACTTTTCAGAATGTATATTTTTCATTTTTGCAAATGTAATTCCTAGGTATTTCATTCTTTTTTATTCTATTTTAAATAAATAATGTTGTTAGGATTTAGAACTCATGGGTCCTAACAAAGTGATAGCATTCCTTCTGAGAAGATTTAGGTATTATACTCATGTCCCTAGGTATTTTCACAAAAACCTAAGCAGAATAAGGAGAATAAATTTGAAAATATTCCTTTCTTATGGGTTATTTTAGGTACTCCATTTAAAGCACTTCTGGGGTAACTTGCTCCATTCTCTTTGTTTTTATTCTTTAGTAAGTTCCAGAGGGTCCTCCCAATTACATTTGTGGTAGACAGAAAGGAGGCTGACATTCCCCTCAGCCCACTGGAAAATATACAATCACTCTTTCCCCTGTGAGACAGAGTTTTTCTGCTGTGGCCCTTGATGAAGAGTTTGAATGTGCTTTTGCAAGAACACAAGGGGAAGGGATAAAGAAGTGAACTTGAGTTAAAAATTAAAGTTGTATGGGAATGTTAAGAGCAAAAAAATTAGGAAGGTTATGAACTTTTGAAAGAGAGCATGAAAGGATAACCATTCAGTATAGTTTAAATGCAGAATTCAAAACCAGGAGATAAAGACTGTCATTGTTTTACTTTTGAAATGCTGACTATTTCCAATAGTTGATAAGTGGCTACTCTTTACCAGGGACTGTTTTTTCTGTTATAACTACAAAAGAGAACAAAATATCAAAAATCCTTGCCTGTTAGGTGTTCTTATTCTAATTGAAATAAAGGCAATAAATACTCTGGAGAAAAACAATGCCAGATAGCAAGAACTTGGTATAAATAAAAAGGTTGTAAAAGATGATCTCTGAGATGATAACATTTGGCACAACTTGATTTGGTAAGAAAATAGTAAGTGATACAAATTCCTGGATGAAGAATAATCCAGGAATGAGGGACCAGTAAGGCAAAAGCCCCAAGGTGAAAGTTGCCTGGTATACTCAGGAAATACCAGAAGACTCAGATAACCCTGTTATCTGAAAAAAAAAAAAGGGGGACAGATATTTCTTTGTCTTTTAACTGCACCTTTATTTCCTTTTTTCCCCCTTGTTGCACTAGCTAAAACCTCGAGTATTATGTGGAAAAGCAGAAGTATGAGCAGATATCTTCACTCTATTCACATACCTAGGGGAAGAATTCAATCTTTCAGTATTTAGCATGCTGCTAGCTGTAAGGTTTTGTAGATGTGCTCTTAAAAATTGCAAAAGTTCCTCTCCATTCCTGGTTTTCTGAGAGTTTATTTTTGTATAATGAATTGAAATCAGTGATTGGTTTTTGGACATTAAATCAGCTTTATGTCTCTAGAATAAACTCAATTTGGTCATAGTGTACAATTCATTTTGTACATTGTTGAATTCTATTTTCTAATATTTTGTTAAAACTTCTTACATCTCTACTCATGAAGCATACTTATCCATAGTTTTCATTTTTGTACTATTTGTCTGGTTTTGGTATTAGAATAATAAAAGTTTGGAAAATGAAATATTATGTATTTTCTCTGCTTCTATTTTCTGGAGGAGATTTTATGGAATTACTATTAATTGTTCTTTGGTAAAGCTCAACAAAACCACGTAAGCCTTTATATCTCTCTGTCCAGAGTTTTTTATTGCAAATTCCATTTCCTTAATAGTTGTAGAGGGAATCAATAATCAGCCTCACATATGTATAAGCTGCAGTAGTCTCTGTTATTCAGGGAATTGGTCAATTTCATCTAATTTTGTTAAACTTGTATGTATAGAGTTAGTCATAGTATTCTCTTTTTTTTTATGTCTGTAGGATCTGCAGTTACATCACCTATTTTATTCTGAATATTAGTAATTTGTATCTTCAATCTGTTTCCTTTGTCAGTCTTGCCGAGGGCTTGCCAATTTTATTGACTTTTTCAAAGAACCAGGATTTTGTTACACTGATTTCCTCTACTGATTTTCTGTTTTCATTTCATTGATTTCTACTCTTTTATCATTTCCTTCATTCTATTTGCTTTGTACTTATTTTGCTCTTTCTCTTAGTATGACAGCTTAGATTGATTGCAGACATTTCTTCTTCTCTAACAAATGCATCTAATGCTATTTCCCTCTCAGTACTACTATCCCACACATATTGATATTTTTAATTTTCACTCAGTTCAATGTATTTTTTAAATTTCTCTTGAGACATCTTATTTGACTCCTGTATTATTTAGAATTCTGTTGATTAGTTTCCAAGTGTTTGGAGATTATCCTCCTATCTGTTTTTTATTTCTATCTTAACTTAATTACAGTCAAAGAACACACTATGTTTAAATTCTTTTAAATTTATCAACTTTTGTTGTATGACTCATAAAATGTTTTATTTTGACAATGAAAAATGCTTTATTAGTGCTTTAAGCATACATAACCTGCTATATGTTCTATAAATGTTCAATAGATCTCATTGGTTGATGGTGTTATGTTCTCCTATTTTCAGTGTAACTTATTTTTTGTCCACTTGTTTTATCAGTTTTGAGAGAAGACATCAAAGTATCAAAATATAACTTAGATTTTCTCTATTTCTCCTTTCATTCCTATCAGGTTTTGATTCATGTATTATACAACTCTGCTGTTTGGTTCATATGTATTAAAAATTGCTACGTTTCTGTGGATTGATCCTTTTATCATTAAGTAACACATCCTTGAACCTCATATTTTTCTTTACTCTGAGTTCCACCTTATCTGATATTAATATGTACTTTATCTGAGATCTGCTTTTACTGATGGATGACTTCATTAAGGATGCATCTTTATGTCTTTTTCCATCATTTATCTTCAACTTATTCATGTTATTGCAGAGAACTTGATGTAAGTCTTGTAGAGAACATAGTGGGGTTTTTTTGGTTTCAAATCACTCTTCTAGTCTGTATATTTATGAGTTTACACCACTAAAATATAACTATACTATGTTGAATTTAATAATTGTTATGTTAACTGGCATTTAATTTAATTTGTCTTCGTACTTTTGTTCTCTCCATTCTTCATTTCTTTCCTTCTTTGTGCTGCCTTCCTGTGGATTACTTGAATATTTTTTGGAATTGCATTTTGACTAATCTATAGTGTTTTTGAGGGTTTATATAGGATTTTTTAGTGGTTTTACCCTAGGCATTGCATTATGTTTACACAACATCACTGTCTACTCATGTCAGTGTTTTACCTACTCAAAGGAAATGCACAAACCCCATGTGGGGCACAGACAGCTTGTAACCTCTTGTCCAATAATAACCGTGTGTCACATGCCCACTTCTTTGGGTGACCTATCCAGTTTATGATATGTTAATGGCCTGGATTCGGCCAAACTGGGCCTGCCTTAGGAACATCTTGGAATGAAGGAATCCAGGCCACTCTGGAGAAGCTTTTGTTCCTTGGGGTGCTGGTCAAACAAGAATGATCCCTTCTAGCAAAGCATGTAGTCTTTTTCCTATCATCCCATATCGGTAGTGCCCTCTTTGACCATGGGAGTGTGGGCAACCTCGTCCAGCTGGATGCTCCTGAATTTCCCTGATGTCATTCCCAATAAGCCTTCACGTCTTGTGGCATCTCCAGTCTTTCCAACGGCCTTTGGGGCACTTTCCCATTGTAACCTGCCCATGTGGGCATGCGATCAGACCTGAGACCACACACCCTATCTTCCTTTGTGTCCCTTCATTCCTCCCATTATATAATTGTCTCAAATATGTCTTTTCTGTCCCCCTGGGAACCACATTAGACAACTATGTAATCTTTGCTTGAGCCGTTATCCATAATTTAGAAAGCTCAAGAGGGGGAGGAAAATGCATCGTCTTTACCCATAAATGTACTCTTCTCGTTGCTCTTTATTCCTTTGTGCTGTTTCAGTTTTCCTTCTTGATCATTTACTTTCTGCTTGTGCAGTTCTTTTTAGTCATTCTTTTAGAAAATGTCTGTTGGCAACAAATTTTCTTAGTTTTCATTCTTACGACAGAGTCTCGGTTTCCCCTTGCCTGAAGATTATTTTTGGCATATACATAAATCTGGGTTGACAGTTTTTTTCTGTTCAGAAACTGAAAAATAAATGTGCCACTCCCCTCTGGTTTCCATTGCCTCTGGGGGAAAATCTACTGCCACTTAAACTGTTTTTTCACTATTGCTAGAGATTTATTTTTTGGTTGCTGTTTTTAAGATTTTTTTTCTTTGTCTTTAGTTTTCAGGACGTGACTAGAATGCGTCTTGGCATGGATTTCTTCGGTTTAACGTTCTGAAATTTCTCTCACTGCTTGAATGTGCAGGTTTGTGTCTTTTACAAAACTTTGAGTTTTCAGCCGTTATTTCCTCAAGCAATCTTTGAGCTCTGACCTCTTTCTCTTTTCCTGGTACTCTCATGAAGGAAATGTCAGAGCTTTGTTATGGTCCCATGGGTCCCTCATTTTTTTAGTCCGATTTCTCTTTTCCTCACAAAGGGTAATCATGCTGTTCTGTCTTCAAGTTAATTGTTCCTTTGCTCGGTCCTCTCCATGCCGCTGCTGACCCTATCCACTAAGATTTTAGTTCCGTCATATTTTCAGTTCACAATTTCCATTTGCTTTTTGCTGAGACTTCCTATTTTCTCATTTGTTTCAATCCTATTTGTAACAAAGATGAAGGAGTTTTATGACAGCTACTTCAAAATCCTTGTTAGACAATTGTAATGTCTGTGTCATTTCAGGGTCGGCATCTGTTGATGGTCTTTCCTCATTCAAGGTGAGAATTTCCCTGTTACTGCCGGTCATAGGTGGGAATTCCAGCTG
The DNA here is from genome assembly GCA_029783875.1 of Phataginus tricuspis. Lineage (NCBI taxonomy): Eukaryota > Metazoa > Chordata > Mammalia > Pholidota > Manidae > Phataginus > Phataginus tricuspis. The sequence continues at coordinate 6,264,894 of JAQQAC010004068.1, forward strand.
CCCAGCAGGCCTCCATTGTCAAGGCCCTGCTGGGTGGTGCAGGGGAGCTTTATTCCTGCTCTCTGGCCGTCTCATTATCCACAGGATGAAGTTTAAGTCCTGACTTGCCGCAAGGCCTCCTCTTAAACCTCTCCAGTAGGATGTGGAAGAGAAAAATACTTTTTTTGAACATTAATTTCTCTATCTGTGGTACAAAACAATAGATGAAGTCAGTTCCAAGGGAGAAAAATAATAAATATACCAGTAACAAAAATGTCTATTTTGACCAAAAATGTCACTCTTTATTACGGTAAGTCATGCAGGATAGCATTTATATAAATCACATGGATTTTGTCTTATTATTTCTTTCATTTCAAATAGTTTGTATGATTCTTCATTTCTAGAACAATGCAAATTTTAGCTTATCAGTCTATATTGAATCTCACTGAAGTATTACATTTCCATTAAAATGAATTTCTCCTGAAGCAATATAACTGTCATCAATCTGCAATCTTTAGAATATCCTGAGGCTCCTTTTCACTAATACCACATTAAGAGCACTTTGGTTTGAAGCTATAATAATGAAACTTCTTTGCATTTAAAAGGCATCCATTCACTTACAAAGCATTTCTTTTGAAGTGAGAAGTTTTGTTTTCTAATTTTATACAGAAAGCCTACTTACTCTATTCAAATCGCTCATCCAGGATAATCATTCAGATGTTAGGCAAAGTGAATTAGAGAAAAGAACAAATATCCAGATCAGTAGTTCTTTCATTATTTTTTAGGAAACAATTATGACCTCAAATAAGGCTGTGGAACTGAGACGAATACGAGTAAATAGTTAAAAAGTAGGAAGTAAAAGAAGGGAGGCAGCCTCTGTTTTTCACCTCTAGAAGTTTCCAAGTAATGCTGCCTCATTTAGTGCTGTCGCAGAAAATTCTGTAAATTAGACAATCTCAGTTTTTCCCTCATGGAAGCCAAGACTCAGAGAAAGTAATTAACTCACATAGGGTCATAAAGGTAGCTAATGGTGAGGCTGAGATATAAGCCAGGTTTGCTTGATTTCAAAACCAATAGATTTTTCTACCATAAGAAAAACACACACACTAAACTAACCTTGGGCCTAATGCTCCTTTGAAATCTTTCTCCAGGACAACACACAATAAAATGATGGATACAATAAAACAAACAAACAAAAAATAATCTTAATGCACAGCCAGGGCAATAAAAAAAAAAGAAATTTCTCAGTCATCAGAAATGACAAAGTGTCAATTTTGACATAAAAAGGCTTTCCACAAGCAATGACCCTGATGGTCCCCACCCTGGTGGGCCCTTGACTAGAAGGACCCAGACACGGTCAGACATAGCCTTGTAGTAGTGCATAAGTATGAAAAACATTTCTACCATGCAAAGGGTTATAGTAGAAAACTTACTTTTGAATTTGATTGTGGTTTTGTGAGAGCAAGAGAAACTCCATTTTAAAAAGGCCATCTTAAGAAAAAAGCCTCAACCCCGACCTAGTTCTAAGAAAACTTTGTTCCAGTTACTGGAAAAACCACCTATTGTTCCAGTAACCTTCACTCCAGATAGTTCCCTAGCAACGACCACAGGGAGGACCTCAAGGTCCAGGCACCCAAGGTCCAGGCGCCGAAGGTCCAGATGCACCTGCTCCTTAAAGATAAAATACCTTACATCAGCCAGCAGCTGGGCACCAGCCAGACTTAACCCATGGAAAATGTCCAAGTTAGTGCCCCCCCTCCCTGCACCTTGTAATGCATAAAAACCTAGCCTACCCTGGGCTCGGGGCTCACATTCCTGGCCCGCTGCATCGGTGAAGGTTGTGAGTCCAAGCTCAAGCTTGAAATAAATGACCCTTTTGTGTTTGCATCAGAATCGGCTCCTTGGTGGTCTCTCCAGGACTCATGACTTGGGCACAACAGTTTAAAGAATTAAAAACTAAATCTCTGAGAATTTATAAACATGCACTGGCCCACAGGTGGTTTTGGGATAAGATTCACTCTGCATGGCTTCAAATCCCCAGTAGAGAATTTAGTGTAAAGGATGTCTGGATTGCTAGTATCCTCAGGTGTCTGGCAAAAGCAAATGTAAAAGAGAATTCTTTCTTTGTATCACACTACAGAACTAGCCCCAAGGAAACCCCACAGAGCATCAAAGAACATGACCACACCATGAAAAATCACAGGAGGAAAGAAGGCATAAGAGGTAGTCAGCAGAACACCAGGCACACAAATCTGAACCAAATAAAAGAATAAGATCCACAATCATTGCAGATACTAGAGTTCCAGAAACACCCTTAAATAGGAGATTTAATATGACTAACAGTATGGGAAGAAACATCAAGTGCATGACAGTGAGATAAAATATGCAGAAAATATAAAATGGTGTGGAATAGAACTTCTAGAAGCAAAAAACATAACTACCACAATCAGAATTTCAATAAACAGTTTAAACAACAGACTAAATCTAACCAAAGAGAGAGTTAGTGAACTGGAAGGAAGACTTAAAGAGTTCTGCTCAGTACCCTACGGAGGCGATTGGTGTATCATATGAGAGAGTACAAAGAATCAAGGCGGCTGATCTCACATCTATCTAAAAAAACTACTAAAGGGATGAACAGACGGAATGGGAGATAAGCACAATTTTTAAAAATTATCATTAATTCTGAATTGAACAAATGCATAAATTCTCATATTCACAAGTTCTTATGACTCCCAAGCAAAATAAAATAAATCTTCATAGATGCATCACAGTGAAACTGCAGGTCACCACAAGCAGGGATTCCTATCTCAGAAAGCACTCAGAAAGAAGGATAGTTTTCCTACAAAGAAAGCAGAATTAGCTGGCTGGCAGACTTTCCAAGACTCCAAGCTCCACCTGAGAGCTGGGGAAACCAAATATAACAAAATAAAGCAAAATGTCAACCTTCTTACAAGATGAGGGAACAAAACAAAAGATTTTTAAATATCTACCTATAATCTTTCCATCTACCAATCATCTATAAACATATACATATATGTAGATAGAGCAAGGGATGGGTTTATATTATTTATATGTAGTAAGCAAACAAAATTAAGAGGATTATAAACACAACATATAGATTAATTTTTCTCTATGGCAGGGAGAGAAGTTGTCGGTAAGGCGAGGGTCTCAGATTTGGGGTAGCAATCTCCTTATTAAGCTGATGATTGGCACAGGGGTGACAACATCCTTCTTTACATTCAAATTATATGTAATAAAATTAATTTGTGTAAATGTGATATATATTTTTATATCTGTAAGGTTATAAATAAGACTATAACTGATAAGCAAATGTAACTATGTATCATTTCTATACAATGCTCAGAGGAGTCATGCCACCTATTAGACGTGGAGAACCTGTGGTTTTGATGATCTTCTTAACTAAGCCTTTCTAATTAGTTAACCTGGGACTAACATTTGTCCCCTCGTCTCCTGTATTTTCACATGTGTTTTCCACTGGATGTTTACATGCTGAAATTTATAGGAATCTTAAGGAACTCCAATTAGTCTAAACATTCTTGAAAAAGAGCAAAGCTAGACACTGCACAACACACTTGCTGATTTCAAAATTTACCACAAAGCTACAGTAATCAAAGTAGTGCTGTACTGACATAAAGACAGATGTATAGACCAATGGAATAGAACAGACAACCCAGAGATAATTCTTCACATATATGGTCAAATTATTTTTGACAAGGGTGCCAATACACAAATGATATCAGGAAAACTCAATATCCAACTGCAGAGAAATGAAGTCGGATCTTTACCTAACGCCATATTCAACAAGTAGCTCAAAATGGATCAAAGACATATATGCCAAAGCTAAAACCAGAGGCTCTGAAGAAAATATAGGAGAAAATATCCATGACCTTGGATTTGACGATGACTTCTTAGATGTCACACAAAAGTTGAGCCAACAACAACAAAACAAATTGGACTTCATCAAAATTAAAAGCTTTTGTGAATTAAATGAAGCAATCAAGAGTAACAAAGCAACCCAAGGTTAGGAGAAAAATATTGCAGATCATGTATCTGATAAGGAATTAAACAAAAACAGTGTCATAGAATTACTACTCCATTCATGAATTCTACTTCTGTGAACATACACAAAAGAGAATTGAATAAGGTGACTCAGATATTCATACTCCCACATCCAAAGCAGTATTATTCTGGAAACAAGCCAAACGTTCATTGTTGAGTAAATGGGTAAACAATGTAAACAAAAGGTGGCATATACATTCAAAGGCATATCGTTTGGTTTTCTAAAGGAAAGGAATTCTGACACATGTTAGAACCTGGATGAACCTTGAAGACATACTAAGTGCAATAAGCCAGACATAAAAGAACAAATATTGTGGGATTCTACTCACGAGTCACTACATAGAGTCAGGAAGTAGAAAATGGGCTGGGGGAGGGGGCATGGGTAGTTATTGATTAATGGGCACAGAGAGTACAGAGAATAGGATGATGAAAATAATGGTGACAGATGCACAATGTGAATGTTTCAGTGCCACCGAACTGCACGCTTAAAAATAAAAATAGCGAAAATGGTAAATTTTATGTTATATATAGTTTACCATAACAACAAAAAAAGCAATTGACCATATAAGAGTGGGTCTGTTTCTGGGCTATTTATAATATTCCACTGATTCAAGTGCCTATACTTATGAAAATATCACATTGTGTTCATTATTGTGATCTTACAGTAAGTTCTGAAATCAGGAAATCACTCCAAATTTGTTCTCCTTATTTGAGATTGTTTGGCTACACTATGTCCTTTGTATTTCCATGTAAATTCTAGAATAAATGTCTATGAAAATGTCTTGGGGTTTTGATTGATACTGGATGTTTGGGAAGATATGAAAATATCAATATGTAATCATTAATTCATGATCATGTTACATTTCTCCATTTGCTTCTTTATTTTCACTTCCTTCATTACTGTTTTATAGTTTTCAAGGTAGAAGGTTTGTATACATTTTGTGACATTTATCTCTGATGTTTTGTGATTTGCATTTTTATTTTGTTTGTTGTAAATTAGAAAAATACAATTAACTTTGGGCACTGTCCTTATTTCCAAAAACCTTGCTAAATTTGTGTTATTCTATTTTTTTGGTGTATTCTTAAATGTTTTTTCTATGTACACCATCATCACATCTAAAATAAAGCTATTTTACCTCTTCATCTGTAATTGTAATGCAAGTCCATTTCCTGACCTGCCATACAACCAACACAATACTGAGTAGTAATGAAACAAGTGATGATTCCAGACACCCTCAGAGAGTATGTTCAGTGTGAACTGTAATGCTAGTGAGAAGTGTTCATTAGGTGTTATCAGAAAAAGGAAGTTCCATCATATTCAGACTTGGCTGAAAATGTTTCTTATAAATAAACATTGAATTTTGTCAAATGCTTTTTTTTCATTTGTTGATGTTACCATAGGATAATTCTTACTTCTGTCTGAATTAAGCATTCTCTTCAAAAGAGACTAGGTCTATATGTATTAGCTATTTTGACAGCAAAATTTAAAATAATAACATTATTTCATTGTTGAAATACTGAGTTTTACAGATTACAATATCTTTTACTGATTTAGAACATGCATGATATATTCATTCTAGAGAGTTATCTGAATCATCTCTGCTCACTGAAGAGAGAAAGAAAGGAAAGAAGGAAGGAGGGAGGAAGGAATTGATCACTATTCTTTCATTAACTAAAAGGAAGAAAGGGCAACCCCATGGGGAGACTTTAATCAGCCTTGACAGCTAAACCCATGATTGAGGATGATTTAAATGGTCTGTGACAAAAGAACAGTTAACAGTCTGCAACATGTCCATTACCTTCGGTTAGCAAGGGCCTATTGACTTAGGACCTGGTGTGACTCCCAAAGGATGTTAGTGAGAAGTGAAGTGATAACTCAAGTTCAGCAGTGTTCACCACCAACAAAAAACACTCCAAGGTAAGTCTGCTAATATGCTACAAATGAAATCTTCGTGCTAAATGGCTACAGATGTCTGGGGAATCCAGGAAGCCAACTGTTTGAAACATGCTGTAATTTTCTTCTAGATCACATATGGCAACATTGTTAAGATGGTGTTTTTAATGTTATTACACAGTTAAGATAAACTAAAAATCAGGTGGCTGTGGCCCCTGGTTATGAGTATTATACAAGGGCGGTGCTTATTTAATGCACAGAAAAATTACATGCAGGATGATTGACTAGGTTCTGAAAGTAAAAGAAAACTATATTAAGAATTTTCCAAGAATAAACATTTTTATGAATGTAAAACGAAACCAATAAAATCTTCAACAGAAGGAAAAGCTACTTACACCAGAATAGAAAGGCTCACCAGACACGCAAATCACATCCTGTTCCTGGATCATCAAAATGTCTTTGGCGAGGTGCAGCCGGACTTTGAAAGGCTCCTGATTACCATCCTGCAGCAAACAAATCCCTGTCTTTGTCTTCAGGCACAAAAAAGAGCAAAGCAGAGAAAAAATTATACTTAGTTTATAAGTTATAATTGGCCTGTTCACAGCAAAATATGAAGAATAACATAGCAGAGCTACGGAAAATGCAGTCTGGTGAGTCTGAGACGTGATAATAATCTAGGTGCCAAGGAAAGGATGGAAATTTCAGGTAAAATAGGCCTGACAATGGGGCTTATGTCAGAAAATCCACAAAGATCTGGGGAGTAAGGAGTATAGTTTATATACTGTATCTGATAAATAATGAAAGTTTTGTATAATACATACAATATAAATATAAAACTTTGTTATAGCTTTATTGAGACACAATTCACATTCTATACAATTCACTGCTTTCAAGTATACAGTGCAATGTTTTTTAGTATATTCATAGTTGTGCAGCTATCACTACAATCAAGTTTAGAACATTTTCATCACTCCAAAAAGAAACCTATTACCTCGTCTCCTCACCCCATTCCCAGCCCTAGGCAACCACTGATCTACTCTGTCCCCATCATAGAATTTTAAATCTGAAAATGTACCTATTTCCTACCCTTTCTAACCTGCACTAGTTCATCATTCCTAGTTGCCAACACACATATACACACACACAAAACCACACATGCACACTTTGCACAGATGAAAGAATGAGGATAAAGAGGTGAAGTGAACTGCCTAAATTAGCACAGTTAATTAAAACAGACTGACTTAAGACCCAGGATTTTTGATTCCCAATTCACTATTTTTGCTTGACACATTTTTGGGAGTTGTGAAAACAGCCTCGGGAGATTTCTGAACCTGCAGTACATATCAGTAAACCTGCCCCTTAGTAATCATTGCCAGAGACCTTGAATCTGGTTCCTCCTAAAGCACGCCCGTGTTATGATACACACCCTGCAACACAGGAATATTCTCCCCAGTAAGTACATCTCACGTGCCCATTTGTCAGAGATACAAAAGGAAATTATTTTGTGATGGAATGAAATCTCTGACTGTCATTCTGCACTAAAAAGACAGATGCACCCCTATGTTATCACAGCACTATTTACAATAGCCAAGAAATGGAAGCAACCTAAGTGCCCATCAGTAGATGAATGGATTAAGAAGATGTGGTACATATACACAATGGAATATTACGCAGC
>JAQQAC010004068.1:6272921-6322451 GCA_029783875.1 Phataginus tricuspis
CCCAAGAATGGACTAATAGTTACCAAAGGGAAAGGGACTGGGGAAGAAGGGTGGGAGGGGAGGGATAAGAGGGTAAAAGGGGCATTACGATTAGCAGACGTAAGGTAGGGGGGGCACGGGGAGAGCTGTACAACTCAGAGAAGACAAGTAGTGATTCTCATCTCACTACGCTGATGGACAGTGACTGTAATAGGGTTGGTGGGGGGGACCTGATGAAGGGGGTAGTTTAATCATCACAATATTGCTCATGTAATTGTAGGTTAATGATACTAAAATAAAATAAATTAAAAAAAAAAGTCAATGGGAACAATGACTACTTTGGCAATCATGCTTTCACTTAAAAATTATTGAGTCATTCTTAATTTAGATAAAGAGATGAGTACATAGAAATACATAGCTATCTTTAGTTTCTAATGAGCACAAACTCCCAGGCAAATGACACCAGTCTTTCTCTTGGAATATAAATTTACATGTAGATTGCTAGGAGGTTGTTTCTTTAAAAGAATTTTCCAGAATGTTGATGAGACTATATTTGGATACTGCAGCCTCTGAAGATAACTCTTTCTGTAAACTGTTTTATTCCATGTGCCAATACATACCATTATACCATTCAGCACATATGCTCTTATGCTAGTCTATAATTATTTTGTAATAGTTATGAAATCTTTTAAGGAAAAACACATTTTTCAGGAACACTGATGGAATTATTTCCTTCTCTATGAGACTGGCACACAGCAGATGTTCACTAAATTGTGTCACTAAATCTATTCTAGAGCATGAATCAAGTTGATACGTCTAGAGGACAAAACTTTTCAACAAAAGCAAATTATATTTTCTTTAATACAAAACACAACTTTCTACATTTTTCACATGGAAAAACCACCCTCATGCTTACAATGTGATCTTGGCCAGAAGCCAAATTTGGGACTCTGTGAGGCAGCATGGGGAACAGACAGGTATAAAGCAGTATCAAAGCCGAGTGAACACAATTGAGTACATTTGCTGATTTCACAATGTGCAGTAATTCGGGCCACTTTTTCCCCATAAGTGTAATGTAACAGATGACAATCAACAGTGATGCTCTGTGTCAATTTGAAGATGAGAAAGGGGCTCTTCCCTGAAATCCCACAAGTACGTCATTGTCACACATCAAAGAGATATAAAAGAGCATCTGGGAAAGATTGGAGGATTTAAAACACAGCTATGAGGCTTCTCTCATCACATTTCTGACATGGGCAAAGCTCCATTCACTCAAATAATGTGTAAAATGTCCCCTAATTATTAGATAGTTGTCTAGAAAAACAGATCACAGACTTTGAGCTCACTTTTGGGTCCTGAGATGACAGGAGGGAGAGAAAGCAAAGAAAGAGGTGACTTAAATATATACACCAATAAATGGTTCTTTGGAGAAGACCAGCGTAAAGCTAACAAATCTAACAGCAAATTCAAGTTAAAATACATTCTCAAGAGGTTAGAGATGTTATATATATTCTATTATGAAAATTCAGCTTGTGTACATTAAAATACTTTTACAATCCCATACATGCATTTTGCATAACAAAGTTAGATATGAACTAGACAATAGTCTCTGACCTCAGAGTTTTCCTACTTGCAAAAAATACACATAAAAGGTGCAGTATGATAGCTGACATGGGAGCCACGTGGAGGGAAAGGAATATTCTCAAGGGGAGGGGTGCCAACGAGGTTTTGTTAACAGATAAAATGTGTAGCTTGTTGAAAAAAATGCATTGAGGGAACAATGATTAAAGAGGGAAAAAGTTATTTTATTCAAGAAGGAAAAAATGAGTAAAGATGTGGAAATATGAGAATGTGTAGTTCAGGCTATAAGAACACAAGCAGGAGAAGGCACCCGAGGCCACGCGGAGCCCGAACAGGGAGCATGTCAGGCAGGGAGAAGGTGGGCCAGGGCCCTGCAGGATGCGCCAGGGTTTGAAGGTGATACAGATGCCCTAGAGACATCTGAGCAGTGAAATGTGTTTGAAATTATGTTTATAAATATATTTCTCATAGCAGAGTGGAAGATGGATAGGAATTAGGGAAGCCAAGTGAACATAATTCAAAACATGGTTTTTGCTGACATAGAAAACATCAACCTTGAGCAGGAAATGTCAGACTGGCAGACAAATGCATTAGATTTGGAGCTGCTAAGGCAGATCAAAGAAAACAGATAGACTCCAGTTCAGGGTGCTCGCCTGACTCAGATCCGATGGCACTGAGGAAGTGTGATCACACATTTCATGTATTTGTTGTTTAATGACCACTGTGTGCCCAGAAATATAAATTCATTTGACCCTCCTAATAAGCCAGTGCGTCCACACTCCTGGACTGGATGGGAGCAGAGAAGCAGAGGTGAGTGGCCGCTAGGGTTTGAACGCTCCAGATTCTGCACCCTCAGCCTCGCTCTGGTTTCCCTCATGCAGGATCACCTGAGGGACGCCTTCCCCGGTCCTCCTATGTACAGAGACATGGCTATCAGTCCCATTTAGGTCACTAAGACTCTCCTGCGGGAATGCCAGGTGTTCTGAGAAGGACATCGTCTTGAATGTATCAAAGCAATGACCACTGGAGGGAAGGAAACGAGGGAGAGACCACTCTGGACCTGATAGATGACTTTCCTATCGGAGACATGCTCCTAAGGGAGCACAGGACACCACCTGATGTGGGGAGAGGCTTGATCTACGTGCTCATGTGACCCATGGATTGCTCAGGGAGAAGAACGGGAGACACGAGAGTGTGAGCAGCACAAACTCAAACAGCCCAGCTGAAAAGGTTTTACGGATCTGTGGCCCCAGGTTGTGTAAAAATAGAATATCACCTAAATAATTATTGGCCCCACATTTCAGTGTAAACTGGAGACCTCAACTCATCTTCTCTCTCTTTCTTAACATGACAATGATTTGTCTTCAAACTTTGTTGGCTGTGTATGTATCACCCATGAGTGAAGAAATGTATGTGTGTATGTGCCATGTACAATGTACAAATGCATTATGCAAATTATAAAACATACATAAAATTCTTTTAACAGGATGATTCACTAAAAAAAGATATACATTTGAATGTTGTTCTCTTGTGCCTGGTGGTTGATTCGATACATTGAAGTTGGATTTTACAAAATTCACATGGAAGATTCAAAGGCAATACCTCTTAAGTACTTAAAAGGCAATGCTCGTGAAGATCTAGCCACTGACTAGCTCTCTGTCAGTCGGCGAAATGTGCTCATGAATTTGCATGGATTTACCTTTTGTTTTAAAAACAAACCTCACATTTATACTTATTAAGAATTTCTGTTCAGCTTAAACCTAATACCTTTGCAAATTTGCAAAGTAGATTATTATCTATTTTCTACTTAAAAGTTAAGGCCTCTTTAAGTTCAAATCATTAAAAGAACGAAAATGTATATTGTGAGACTTTAAAATCTGTTCCTTATCTTGAAATATATTTGCAATAGCAGATACAGACACTACAAACTGTAAGAAACTGGGTGGAGACAGTGGTGTGCCATGCTAACACTCTTGCAGACTACCCTCAGTATCTGTATATTTTGGTTGCTAAGTGTAACAATTTCTTCTATAAGCCCATAGTTTTAGATGCCATTTAATTTTTTGCACTGTACCATAGAGTCACAATAGTATGTTAAAACATTAATTTCATCTTATTTAGTTATCTCAAGAAGATCTCAGTAAGTTATTACTGTCTTCATTATTCAGGATAATTAATCTATAGGACCTAGTCCAGTATTTTACTCAGAGGAATTTTTTCATTATTTGCTTACTGAATCATACTCACAGGTTATATTTTGTTTTATGAGGGACTAGATTAAATTATATGTGTGCATAAATTATTAGATACTAATTATATGTTATAGAGAAATATGTATTTCATGGTCAATACAAATTTATGGGTAATATATTTAGGAATGCAAATATGAAATACAAAGAAAAACTTGACTTAAGATACTGCCTTATTGAACAGTTATTTTCATAACAGTTTTAAAAGTACAGAAATCAGTAATATGCCTAGCTATCCATATACTTTTTCTTCTATATTATGGATTTTGCCTTTGTTCCAATTGTATTTTTGGTATTCATGTTGCAACTCTATATCCCAGTTCCTTGAAAGAATTGTAATATTTTCTTTTTAAAAAGAGCACTTTCTTAAACAATACATAAACCTGTCTTTTAAAAATGACCTGTATTAGAAACTTTTAAGACATTTAAAGGGAACTTATCTGAGCATATTTCTATTCCTTCTTAAAGAAGAGACTTCCCAGTAGCCACATGGGAATATTCTAGCTAGATATGTCTGATGGACGTGGACATATTTTCATCTTTAATGCCTTATTAGCAGTCAAGAGAAAACAAGTTTTATTTAATATATTTTTGACTAGGATATAATTTCCAGCACTGTAGAACTTTCGAAGGCAGGCTAAACTTCGACTTGGGAGCTCCAAGTTACAAGCTATGGTTTTATTTTTAACTAATTAATTAAGTGGTACTAAGCATTTAAAAAAAATCTCTCATCTGCAAAGTGACAGTGATAAGCTAAATTATCTTTATGTTTCTCGTCCACTTAAATGTTCTGACTAAATTTCAGACAAAGTAATTGACTCTTGTCCATCTTCAGGGCAAGTTGATCATCTTCAGAATATCTTATAGCTCTCTCCCCCTGCCAGTCCGGCCATGGGTGGAAGCCACATGAATCCTGTTGCTGAGCAGTTATAGACAGGCATATCTCACAGTTGGAAATGGTAGAGATTTTCAAGGGTTCATACAACAGAAACCTACTGCTACAGGAAGCAAGAGAAAGATGAATACAAGGGCATTGCCATCAAAAAACAAATCTGCTGGACCCTAAGAAGAATCTGATATATATTTCAAATCAATGTATCAAAATTATTTGATTTAAAAAAGGTCTTGGAAACGAGTCTCATGTCAGCCTCCAACACCCCAGGTAAACCATTTGTTAAAATAGCATTTGGCCACAACGCAGTGTCTACTACATGAATCTTGTATGTATTTCATTTGCGTCTCATTCACAAATACCCATTCAGTGTCAATGAGTGCTGCAGTATCCCAAACACAGGATAACATTTTGACGGAAATATTAGACTTGCCACATTCAAAGTTAGAGTATAAAATGGCACAGCATTAAAATTGGTGCTTCTGCATTTAAGCTGTTAAAACATTACTTCATTTTTTAAATAAAAGTATGAATTGATAGGTGCTGGGTTAACAAGGTGAGTAAATTAATATACTCTGTCTTTATAGTATGCAGTGTTGCACATGAGATAAATTCTTAATCAAATAACTATAATGCAATTTGAAAAGTCCTGGCACAGAGATATGTATGAAGATTCCCACACTTAAACTTTTTAAAATAAAAAGACCATAAGTATTATTAACACTAATTTTCTGAAAGTCCTTACATTCCAAACTTTGAACCAACTGTGACAAATACTTTTTAAAAGAAGGTATTTTTGCAAGAAATCTAACACATGATAATTCATGAAAAGAACAATCACGACTCATGTGAATAACTGAAATTTTTGTTGGTTTGCTTTTAACTCTATCATAGGTAATTCAGTTATGGTTGTTTTTTCTTGGGTTATTTATACACAAAAATATATTTTAAGCCTTTTAATTATATATGAAATATTTTAACCTATGCGTGCTTGCATTTTGCCTCAATGAAAAAAGCAATGCTTTGAATGTTGTGTGTTTAGTAAACAGATAGTCTTTCTTCCTGAAATAGAAGAGTTACATTCCCAGCGGTCCACATCCATGCACTGCTGGCTGCACACCTGAACGGCCTTTAATGCCCTTGAAAGAGCAATGTAACACTTCAATTCCTACTGACGGTTCTACCGAGGATCCGAACTGCCATGTGTTAGGACTTAAATAATATTGAAATACTTAAATAATACTGGAATCATAAAATCATAAGATTTTAGAGCTGAAAGGGATCTTAGATGTCTTCTAATTTATAACCATTTATGTGAAAAGAATTACTTCCAATACTTCTACTGTATGAAATCATGCAGAGCAGAGTTTATGGAGAAGAGCAATCTATCAAATCAAATATGCTCCCATCTTCTCCTTAAAGGAGGAGTGAAAAATCTGAGACTTCCCCAGGCATTATCTGGATTTCTAGTCTTGCAGAAACAAATCCTAGTCTGGAAAGGAAATGGACGCATCACCCATCCCTCCACCCAAAGTAGTGTTCCACTTGTATAAAGGGGGGCTAAAACGCGTTTTCCTTATTTTAAAAGAAGAAAGCCATTTAACCTACCTCCTCACAGGCAGTCCTGAAATCCATGTGCTATGGCACCACAAAGGATGTTGTCTGAAAAGACAGAGAAATGGTAAGCCATCGAGCACACCGTCAAGAGTAGGAGAGAATGCGAATACAGTGTAAGAAATCATGAAGTAGATTATGTGGAAAAACTGTGTTTATGGTCACCAGTGAGGAACGAGAACTCCCAGGGTATAGTGAACAGAAGGAGGAACGGATGAAAAAAGTCTTAACCCCTACTTCTGTGAATCACAAACACACTGCCACTGCATTTCTGTGCACTTCTCCACCCTCTAAGCATTCAGACTGATCTACATATGATCAACCTCTTCTCTCAAGTATTACCTCATTCCCAACATTCATTTCTGAAACCTGCATTTGCAACTGGGAAAGAAACTTCAAAAGGAGTAATTAAAAGTTGCCTTTCATGTGGTTATCTCTTGAAAAAAGGTTGACTAATCTTTCTCTTTTTAATTAAAAAGCTACATGCTTGAATAATTCTCTCTGGAACTTAGCAGTTTATTCACAAACAGGATGATGTAAGGAAACAAGCTATTTATCAGAGTGAATAATAATATTAAGATAAAGCAATGTATGAAATATCTAATACAGATCATTTGTAGTCACTATAATACCTAAATGATGGACATAGCCTCAATGCATATAAATGCATATAAGTTTTAAGTGCTTTTAGAGAATTTTATTTTAATTATATGATAAACTTAATAAAACTAAATGCTGTCATAGAAAATTAATACCCGGACACTTTAAAAAAAAATGCAGAGTCAAAATATAATGGTTTATATAAATGAGATTTCAAAGTAAAATGTATAGTAAATTACAAAATAGAAGACTTTGTGCTCAAGATTGTACCTCCTCTCAGCCTTTGGAACAGTAACTGCAGTGTCCTTTGTCATTTTCTGCTGTATGAGATCAAACACTTGTTCACATCAGGTGTGAATAAAATAAAGTTACTTATGCTGTCACTGGATTATTACTCTTGCTTCTCAAATAAAAAAAGATTGACCATTTTCAATAGTAACTGAACATGCCATGTAATATATTTAACACTTTACCTAAATGAGTCATGGTTTGTGGGTCTATTTTTATCTTATCAAAAAATGCATAAGGAGGCTGATTATATTAAAGTTAGACAGCAACAATTCATTAACAAATGAAAAGTTAATATGATGATAAAAATATAATTCAATGGCATAAATTACTTTATACCTTGGTATCCCTGAGAAATCTGTCATTTCTTTAACAGTTATTTTTCAAAATTGATCTAAAATTTGCATATAAACTATAAATATCTGCATACCTCCAATTTTGATATAAAGTTATTCCTTTACAATAAAAATTGGAGAATTTCAGTAATTTGGGGTTATATAAAAATATATATTAAAAAGAAAGCCCAGCCTCAAAATGGAGTCACTTATATTAGGGCCCATATCAGCAAACCAAGACATAATAACTAACTTAACTACAGATTCATCACACTCGGGAATGTAACCTTTCATCAGTCAACATGTCATTTCCTGGTCAGCACTAGGAAATTTACTGATAGGTTTTTCTGTTCTCCTTAGGAGGGCCTAAAGTAATACATTCTTTGCTAATAATTTATTTTTTTCTGCTAAGTCTTTGCCTTTAAAAACCTCTCCTTTTTTGAAGTCTGATAAAGTTCCTGTCTGCTGGCCAGATGGGATGCTGCCCGATTCAGGAACTGATTAAGAAAGCCAGTTAGATCTTCAAGTTTGCTTGTTGCAATTTTGCTTTTTAAAACCTGGTTTCTCTACAAATCCTACCATTTGCAACAACATGGATGGAGCTAGAGGGTATTATGCTCAGTGAAATAAGTCAGGCAGAGAAAGACAAAATACCAAATGATTTCCCTCATTTGTGGAGTATAACAACAAAGCAAAACTGAAGGAACAAAAAGCAGCAGACTCACTGACTCCAAGAAGGAACTAGAGGTTACCAAAGGGAAGGGTGGGGGAGGGCAGGTGGGGAGGGAGGGAGAAGGGGATTGTGGGGTATCATGATTGGGGCACATGGTGTGTGTGGGGTCACGGGGAGACAGTTATAGGTCAGGGAAGACACACAGGGACTCTGGGGCATCTTACTACACTGATGGACAGTGACTGCAATGGGGTATGGGGGGGACTTGATAATAAGGGCGAATGTAATAACCACATTGTTTTTCTTGTGAAAACTTCATAAGGATGTATATCAATGATACCCTAATAAAAATAAATTTAAAAAGCATGGTTTCTCTAGAATCAATATCCTGCTGCTAAAAACCAGGAAGAAAAATAGACATTAGTAAGCCCAAATATATGAAGTCACAAATGGAAAGAGAAGTTACAGCTGATATCAAAGAAATACAAAGGATTATAAGAGATTACTATAAATAATTATATGTTATCAAATTGGGCAATATAGAAAAGTAGATAAATGCTTCAAAAAAGATAATCTCCGAAGACTGAGTCACAAAGAAAGAGAAAAACTGAATAGATTCATTATTAGTAATGAGATCGAATCTATAATAAAAACTTCCAAGAAACAAAAGTCCAGGACCAGGTGCCTTCAATGCTGAATCTACCAAATATTGAAAGAAGTCTTAGAACCTATTCTTCTTAAACTATTACAGAAAATTAAAGACTTAGGAACACTTTCCAACTCGTTTTACAATGCCAACATTATACCGATATCAAAACTAAAGACACTACAACAGAAGAAAATCACAGGCCAATATCTCCCATAAACATGATGTAAATATCTTCAATGAGACATTAGCAAACTGAATTAAGCAATACATTAAATGGATAATACAGTATGGTCAAGTGGTATTTATTCCAGGGATGTAAGGATGGTTCAGCATCCAGAAATCAGTCAATGTGATATTAATATACCACATTAATAAAATGAAGGATTAAAATCATGATCATCTCAATAGATGAAAAAAATTCAACACCCATGTATGATTAAAAACTCAATGAAGTAGGTATAGAAGGAATTTACCTCCACATGATAAAGACCATATATATATTAAACTGACAGCTAACATTGTACTTGACAGTGAAAATCTGAGGCTTTTTCTCTAATCAGGAATAAGACAAGGATACCTACTTGTGACACTTTATTTTTATTTTTTTAGCAAAGCAGAGTAAAAGTTTTATTTAAAGTTACTTAAAGAGAGAAAAAGTACAGGCCACCTTGGCAAGGAAAGGCACCCTGAAAGGTTTGGAGAGAGAAAGTTTAAGATTAAAAGGTTACACATTTAGAAAGTGTTTGGTGACCTCAGAGAGATGAGTGCTAATTGTGACACTTGAATTCAAAGTAGTATTGGGAGTATTAGCCACAGAAATTAGGCAAAGAAGAAAAGGAATTAAAGTCATCCAATTTGGAAAAGAAGCAAAACTCACTGTTTGCAAGATAGCATGGTATTATATGTAGAAAACCTAAATGTTCCACCAAATAACTATTAAAACATAAATAAATTTAGTAAAGTTGCAGGACACAAAATTAATATATGGGAATCTATTGCATTCCCATGAACTTATAACAAACTATCAGAAAGAGCAACTAATAAAACAATCCTATTCACAACTGCATCATAAAGAATAAAATACTTAGTGATAAAATTAACCAATGAAGCAGACGTAAGGTGGGGGGGCACGGGGAGGGCTGTACAACTCAGAGAAGACAAGTAGTGATACTCATCTCACTACGTTAATGGACAATGACTGTAATAGGCTTGGTGGGGGGACCTGATGAAGGGGGGGAGTTTAATCACCATAATATTGCTCATGTAATTGTAGGTTAATGATACCAAAATAAATTGTTTAAAAAAAAAATTAACCAATGAGGTGAAAGACCTGTACTATGAAAACTATAAGACATTGATGAAAGAAACTGAAGGCACAAACAAAAGGAAAGATATACTGTGCTCATGGGTTGGAAGAATTAATATTGTTAAAATGTCCATACTATTTAAAGCAATATACAGACTTAATGTATCCCTAATCAAAATACCAACAGGATTTTTTAAAGAACTAGAAAAAAATAATCCTAAAATTTGTATAGAACCTCTAAAGAACCTTAATAGCCAAAGCAATCTTGATAAAGAACAGACCTGGAGGTATAATGCTCCCTGATTTCAAATTATATTACAAAGTAATCAAATTACATGGTACTGGCACAGACCAGACACAAAGATCAAAGCAATAGAATAAAGAGCCTAGAAATAAAGCCACACATATATGGTCAATTAAGTTATGACAAAGAAGGCAAGAATATATAATGATGATAAAACAGTCTCTTGAATAATGGTGTTAGGAAAACTGGACAGCTACATGGAAAACAGTGAAAATGGACCACCATCTTACATCATATATATAAATTAACTCAAAATGGATTAAAGACTTGAATGTAAGTCATGAAACCATGAAACTCCAAAAGAAAATGCAGGTGGGAAGCTCCTTGACATTGATCCTAGTGACTGTTTTTTGGACCTGACTTTACAGGTAAGAAGAAATAAAAGGAAAAATAAACAAATGGGAATACATCCAACTAAAAAGATTTTACATTGTGAAGGAAACTATCAACAAAATCCAAAGGCAACCTACTGAATGGGAGAAAATATTTGCAAATCATATATCTGATAAGGAGCTGATACTCAAATATTTAAAGAACTCATACAAGTCAACAGCAAAAACAAAAAAAGAAACTCAAACAGCATAATAAAAACATGGGCAGAAGATCTGAATAGACATTCTCCAAAATTGACATACAGATGGTCAACAGGCACATGAAAAGATGTTCTACATCACTAATCATCAAGGAAATGAAAATAAAAACCACAGTGAGATATCATGTCATAGATGTAAGAATCACATTACCAAAGAAGAGAAAAAAGAAGTAACAAGTATTGGTAAGTATATGGAGAAAAAGAAACACTTGTGCACTATTGGTGGGAATGTAAATTTTTGCAGTTACCATGGAAAACAGTATGGAGGTTCCTCAAACAATAATAGAACTACACACAATCCAGCAATTCCACTCCTAGGTGTATAGCGAAAAAAATATGGAAACATTAACTCCAAAAGATACATGCACCTCTATATTCATTGCAGTATTATCTATAAGAGTCAAGATATGGAAATAACCTGTGTCCATCAGTAGATGAATGGATGAAGTGGTATGTATATACAATGGAATATTACACAGCCATGGAATGAAATCTTTCCATTTGCATCAACACAGATGAAACTTGAGGGTATTACATTAAATGAAATGTCAAAAAGAGAAAGACATATGATTTCACTTATATGTGGAATCTTAAAACAAAAATAATAATAAAAAAAAGAAGAAACAAAACAAAATCATATTCATAGATACAGAGTAAAGACTGCTGATTGCCAGAGAAGGTTGTTGGCACTTGGGCAAAATGGGTGAAAAAGTTATAAAAAATCCCAATTGTAAAATAAGTAAGTCATAGAGATGTATTATATAGCATGGGAAATATAGTCAATAACATTTTTGTATGGTAACTAGACTTATTATAGTGATCTTTTCACAATGTATGTAACCATCAAATCACTATGTTGTGTAACTGAAATGAAAATGATGTATGTTGATTATACTTCAATATAAACAAAGTATGAAATTCAAAACGACTTAATTCTTATGTAATATATTAAACTTCACAGCTTTAACAAAACTATTTTCAACGATTAAAGTTAACAACTGGGGTAAAAACTGTTGAATTTTTTTAGTTTTAAAATTTTCTGAGACCTTTCTTATGTAAACTTTCATGTTAGAACAGTTCATCTTTACAGAAATACTCCGAAATAAGTTTCCCTATAATCCATATCCTTTTTTCCTCTATATTAACATCTTACATTAGTGTGATGCATTTGTCAAAATTAACGACCAATATTATTATATTATTATTAATTAGGTAAATGCTTTATTGAAATTTCCTTAGTCTTCTCCTGAGGTGTTTTTTCTGCCCCAGCCTCCTACCCCAGACAGACATTACACTTAATCATCATGTCTCCTTAGGCTCCTTTCATCTGTATAGTTTCTTTTTCGTTTTCTTAATGATTTGGCCGTTTTGAGGAGTATGGTCAGTAATTTGTAGAATGTACTCCATTAGTATTATTCTGCTGTTTTTCTCATGATTATAATGGGGTTATAGGGTTTGGGGAGGAAGATTACAGAGACAAGTGCTATTTCATCACATCTGAGGTACCCACTGTCCACGTGACTTAACACCTTTGAGTGCGACCTTGATTATTCAACTGAGATAGTGTTTTGTCAGCTCTCTCCATTGGCAAGTTACTCTTCCTTCCCTCTCTCCACACTTTCCTCTTTGGAGAGAAGTGGGGGATTATCCTTCCCTTTCTTGGGGGTGGAGAGTTTGCATTAATTATTTGGAATTACTCTGTATAAGAGATATGTCTTTCCTTCCCCGTTTATTTATTTTTCAATCATTTATTTAGTCCTTTTCAGCTGGCAGAGCAAGGAAATACAGGTACATGGATAACCCATATTGTAAGGATGCACCACAGTTATATTTATCCAGCCAAAATTATACTAACCCTCCACCCATTCCTTCCAGTGAAATCAATTAGACAATGCTATCTGATCCCTTTAACCTATTCGGATTTGCATGAACAGCAACAAGTGATGTCATAAATAAATTATCCATACTTAGAAGCAAAAAAGCCTTTTAAAAAACCAAATATATCAGGATTAATGTATCTGAATCAGCAACAAATAAGAATAGATTTAAAAAATAAAATACAACAGTAAAGGAATGCATATCTTTTAGGTGAACACTATTATTTAGATTAAGGTTTTCTGTAGATGCAACTGAAAACCAAATTTTCAATGTAGGAGACTGAATGGCCCAAATTCTCCACCTTTTCTGGCATCCACGTCCATGCCACAGATTTATTGGAGGGAGTACCTGCTCATGCTCTGACTTTGGAGTTGACCATGTAACTTGCCTTGGCCAATGCAAAGTGATCAAACGCTAGTGTCTTGAATGGCCTCGAATGTTCCCTGTGCTCTTGCACTTCTGACATTCATGAGAAGAGCCTCCCTCAGAAATTGCCATCTGCTTGTCCTATTGTCACAACGATATACACAGAATGAAACTTCACTAAATGGCCTGCAGAACACAGGATGAAGGAGAGCCACCCTCACACTCCAGCTGGTCAGAGTCGCCACAATGAAGCTGAGCGTCTAGGGTAAAATAAGGGCTTGGTATTTGTAATGATTGGCTTTATGTGTCAACTTGACTATGGTACCATCCCCGGTTTTTCAGTCAAAATCTGACCTAGGTGTTTCCATGGAAGAACTTTGTAGATGTAGTTAGTATCTATAATCAGCTTACTTTAAGTATTGGAGATTATTCTCAATAATGTGTGCTGGCCTCATCCAGTCAGTCAAAAGACTTACTAGCAAGCACTGAGGTTTCTCTGAAGAAGTTCGGCCTGAAGGTTGCAGCACCAGCTTCTGCCAGAGAGCTTCCTGACCCCACCACCTTGCGAGCCAATTACTTAAAAAAAAAACCCTCCCCATTCTCTCTCTGTGCCTCTCTCTATGTTTCCATATGCATATATATGTGTATATGTATTAATGTATATATATGTTGTGTGCATTTATATATACATTATATGGAATACATATACACTGAATATAATATATAAATACTCATTCTGTTTCTCTGGAGAATCCTGATACAGATTTTGGTTCCAAGAGTGGTTCTAGAGGAACAGAATCTGAAAGAGGAGTTTCATGAATTGTTTCTGGGGTTTTCAGAATTGGTTGTCTAATTTGATTAGATGTAAAGGAACCAGGGGCTCTATTTTCAGTATGAAACACAGCACTAGTCATCTATGGCATGATCTAGCTGCAGAAATATGTAAAATATCACCACTGGATTCCCTAATCGAAGTGTGACCCATGAGGAGGTATACTATACTGGACAAGAATTGCATTTTTTCCAGTTTACATAGACAGTATTCTGGGGAATATGTGTGGAAATGGATATCAAGGGAGTGGGTAGTGGTAGGAGGAACATAAAGTTGGATTGGCCAAGTTTATTGATATGGCCCCACTAAGCTGAGATTCTGGATTTAGAATTTTTCCCTGGTGGGTTAGAAAGCTCTCTAATTTTTGGTCAATTCAAAGATAGACCAAACGATCGTCCAGAATAAGAGTTGGGATAACAGACTCGCTCCGGTTTAAGGTAGATGAAGGGGTTCAGAGGCTTAGAGAGATGGAAACGTTAGCAAGGTTCTTTTTAGGTAAAACCTGCTCATCACCATGGGAGGATCCAGAGGACACACTTTCACCATGGCTGTCAGGAATGAATTTGTGATAGGAGCCTAGGACCGTTGAAGAGCTCTGTGGCCACTCATCTCTGTAGACAGGAAATGATAGTGGTAACAGCTGCCCCTCATCTGAGTGCTTAAATGCAAGGGGAGTAGCTGGAGCCTAGGATGGTGAGGGCCAAGAGGTAGCACTTAATTGCCAAAGATGAAGTGGGAGTGGTTACCATATGGGCAGCAGAGTCTACAAAGCAGTAGTCAGAAAAGTCTGACTCTCAGAAACCTACGACATTGGCAACTGATTTTGTGCCCCTCAGATTGAAATAGAGGGGAGTCTATTTACTTCTTACTTGAGCTATATAAGCGGAAGACTTCTAAGTCAAGTGAACACAAGTCTAATTGAATTACCAAAGCAAAGAGTAATGGAGCCCAGTCAATTCCCAGACTTGAACCAATCTATGGACCCAGACCCCCATAAATAAATGGGAGGTCAAGTCGTCTTGAAGAAGGACTCTGGCACACTGCTAAAACTTTACACTATTAATTAATTTTTCTTCAATTTTCCTCAGAGGGACCTATGACTGCTCATCAGGTTAACCGTGCATTAAAGAAAAAGGAAATAATAATAAGTCTTTTCAAGGATTACTGGGCATCATTGTGGTCTACCAGTTAGAGGAGGGGTTTATGAAGGTTAGGTGATTAGTTGAATTTTAGCTCTGGTCCACTTCACAGTGAGTTCTGGTGATTCCTGAACCCATACTCTGGTTACTTCCGCAGTTCCAGAACACATATTTAGCCATACTAAGAAACTAGAAGAATCCCCATTACATTTCTTATCCTGTGGAGTGAGGGCCGTTATGGTAGAAAAGTCCAAATGGAAGCTGCTAGAATTGTCTCTACCAAGAAAAATAATCAATACTGCATTTTTGCAGGGATTGCAGATGTTAGTGCCACCACCACTTGAAGGATACAGAGATACTGATTTCCGTTACATTCCCATTCAACTCACCTATCGGGCTGGTGCATATAAACAGATGGCTCCTGAAGAATGAAGGGAATTATCATAAGGTTAACCAAGTGATGATTCCAACTGCAGCCGCTGCACTGGATCTGGATTCATTGCTTGAGCAAACTAACACATGCTCCGGTACCTAGTATCCAGTTATTCATCTGGCAAGTGCTTTTTTCTCACTATCCATCCATAGGCTTACCAGAAACAGTCTCTTTCAGTTGACAAAGCCAGCAATACACCTTCACTGTCCTATCCCAGGGTTGCCTCAGTTCTCCAGCTCTGTATCATAGTTCAGTCCACAGGATCTTGATCACCTGTTCCTTACACAAGATATCACGTATGTCCATAACTTTGATAATATTATGCTTATTGGGACTAGTGAGTAAAGAGTAGCATCTACACTAGACTTATTGGTAAGACATCTGTGTCAGAGAGTGAAAATCAGCCTCTTTCCCCATCCAACAAATGAACAAAGCGGCCTTTGTAGCAATAACAGAGGCTGTTCATGGGCTCAGCAACATAGACATCCACTCCCAAGGTCACCTGGCTACAGTCACTGCTCATTACCTAATCTTCCAGCTTCAGAGAGCAACAGTGACTTCAGTGGAGCACCATTCCTGGGATGATTGGACAGCCACCTAGTGACAGGTGATTACACTGAAGTACTTCCACACTGGAAAGGACAATGTTCTGTTCTTAATGGAGTAAACACTTTGGATACAGATTTGCCTTTCCTTTATGCAATCCTTTTGCCAAAACTACCATCCATGGACTCACAGAATGCCTTATCCATTGTCCTGGTATTCCATACAGCATTGCCTCTCATCAAGGAACTCATCAAGCAAATGAAGTGGTGAATGACTCATGCTCGTGGAATTCACCGGTCTTACTCTGTTCCCCACCGTCTTAAAACTGCTAGCTTGGTAGAACAGTGTAATGACCCTTTGAACTTAATTACAGTGTCAGCTACAATTGCAGGGCTATTATAGGTTCTTCAAAAGGCTGTATATGCTCTGAAATGACATCCAATATATGGTGCTGTTTCTCCCATAGCCAGGATTCACAGATCCAAGAATCGAGGGAGGTAAGGAGTGGCACCACTCACTACTACCCCTAACGGTCCTCTAGAAAATTGTTGCTTCTTATTCCTATGATCTTATGTTATGCAGGTCTAGAGGTCTTTGTCCCTCAGGAGAAATAATGATTCCACTGAAATGCAAATTTAGATTGACACCCAGCTACTTTGGACTCATCATGACTCTGAATCAACAGGCAAAGGAATTACTTTTCTGGTTGGGGTGATCTTGAGTCTCAAGGGAAATTTGACTATTATTCCACAATGAAGGAATAAAGATTATTGCTTAAGTAAATAAATATGCGATGGAGAGTGCAAGAGGTAACTATAAATAGCAACTACAACTATGTGTTTAGTTGTAGAAATGAGAACTGTAACTATATAAGCATTTGTCCCTTATTTTGCTGTGAATGTTTGTATATATGTATATACACACATATACATATTACATATTATGCATATATAACACACATAAATATTATAGAATATTATATATTATATGCATAAACATTACATGCTTTGTATGCATGCTTACATTTGTATATACACATTACATATGTATATATACACATTTGTTATACATACATGTATATAAATATTTTTTGTCCCTCTTTTTCCTCCTTACCTAACATAAAATTTATTAATAATATAAACCTTCATATCTAAGCATTTAAGTTATAGTATACCAAGGAGAAGAATATATATCAATTAAAGACGCTGTATTGCCTGCAAAAGAAATAGTGTATTTTAGGTTGCAGGAAGGATAGTTGTATTATTTTGATGGGAAGTATGATTTTATGGATTTGATTTGAAGGTTAAGTAGATTAAGGAGATGTGTTTGGGTGCTATACTGACAAGAGGTGAACTGTGATGACTAGTTTTTAAGTGCCAATTTGGCCAGGCCAGTTATTCAAACTGGTATCCAGTTATTCAATCAAATTCTAATGTAGGTCTTGCTGTGGAGGTATTTTGTAGATGTGGTTGACTTCTGTAATCAGGTAGACTTTAAATAAATGAGACTATTCTAGGTAATGTGGGTGGGCCTCATGTAGATAATTTAAAGACCTGAAAACAAACTCAGACATTTCCCTGACAAAAAAAGTCTGCTTCAAGACTGCAGCACCATTCCTGCCCAACAGCTCCCAACCTTCCAGCTTGCCTTCAGATTTCAGACTTGCCAGCCCCACAATGGTGTGAGCCAGTTCCTTGGAATGAATTTAATATGTGTAGCACGATACATAGGTCCAGCTGGTTCTGTTGTTTGTCTGGAGAATCTTGACTGATACAATATTATATGTCACTGAGATTTTATGGTTTTACTATGCAGAATTATCGAGACAGTAACTGACTAAAAAGTATGTTTCTAGGTATTTCTGAAAATCCATAAAGCACAACTAAAAATGCAATAACCTAAGTTCTAGAATGTATTATATACTAGATATTTCTAAGTTACACTCTAAAAAAAATTGTGAGAAAGAACTTCATTTTGAAGTTGGTTCATTAACAAGATAATTTCACTAATACCTTTATTGACACTTAACCTTTTTTCCCACACACAAAAAATGTCTTTTCTATAGGCAATTCATTATTTCTATATTAGTTATTGTCTGTTCAGATCAGAAATGTTTAAGGCTATCTTCACATGATTGTTTTAAAATAACTGATATGTATTAAAATATAATGCAATAAATATACAATTTCCAAATACTTTCATCTATATTCATGGATAAGGGAAAAAATAGTTTGCTGATTTATTAGTATCTAGAATAGCTTTTCTAGTGAAAAACAAATCCTTTATGGAAATAAATTTCTTAAAGTATGATTTTTAGGAAACTATCATTTAAAAGATGGAGATGAAAATAGCAATGTACATGTAGCTTGGGTGAATAATGAGAAAATTAACTTTAGTGTTAACAGAATCACAATATATAAATGTATCCTACCTCATTCTTAATATACTTAGAATCCTCATGACCAGCTCTGGGATAAGTCACACAGCATGGAAAAGCCCTGGCCTAAGGAAACCTGTTTTTACTATTATTACATCAGTGAGTCAACAAAAAGTGGTGACAGTATGGTGCCTAACCAGGAAAAGTGAAAGTGGAGCTGGATATTTCCTGAGTGCCTAGAGAGGGTTCCATTTATGTGGCATGGATCATCAGACTTGGCCCTCTGTCCAGAGGTATCTTTTGTAGTTAAATGTAATACTTAGAAATTAACAGAAACAATTGTCATCAATTATGCTGAGAACAGCGCCAGTTCCTGTTAATTAAACCTCATCTTTGTAACCAAAATCAGGAAAGCAAAATCAGACAAATACAGCCAAATTCCTGCATGTCACATATAAACTATGTAACTTCCTCCTATAATATTGTTTCATTTGGCATGAGACTAACAAAATAAAAAGAATGTACCTATACAGTAATGCACATATTTAAAAAGACTGAAATGGAGAGCTGAGTGGGTAGTTACATAAAATAGAATAAAAAGCACTGGTTCAAAAATATTTTGGGGAGTTCCGGGAAGATGGCGGCGTGAATGGAGCGCCAGAATTTTCCTCCCAACATTATATTTATCCACGAAAACACAGCAAATGCAACTGTTCCTAAAAGAGAGATCAGAACACACAGGAAAGTGCACACCGTGCAGCCACACCTGAGAGGACTCGGCAGCTGGCGAGGCAGGTAAGAAACGGAACTGCGACCTGGCAGAACCCGAGCACTCCACCACCCCAGCACACCGGTGGGAGGAGAGGATTCAGAGCTGGGAGGGAGTGGAAGTGCAGGCCCAGGAGATAACCAGCCCCGCGATCTGCACCGGGAGCGCGGGCGCACAAAGTGCGGTGTGGCAGAGATTGGAGAGACGGAGGGTGCAGGGTCTCAGTGGGAACGTGCCTGCTTGCTCGCGGCTGGCTGAGGGAAGGAGAAAAGAGAAGAAAAAAAAAGGAGAAAAGTGCACGCTTTGTTTTTCAGCGGTCTTAAAGAGACAGGAGTCCAGCAGAGAACCTCATCGCGGCGGCACACTCAGCACAGCAGGCTGGGAGTCCTGGGGAGCTTTGGACCCTATAGCAGGCGACTGGGAAAGGGTGGCCGCACTTAGGACTCCCACAGAGCTCAACAGCCTCACATTCGTTGCCACCCCGGCCACAGCTTTAAAGGGCCGTGCGGAGCGGCCCGGACATGGCTCTGGAATAGTGGAGCAACAGCGTCACCTACAGCATTCACACAGAAACCACTCCCGGTGGGCGTTTTTTTTTTTTTAGGTGTTCCTGCTTTTTCTTTTTCTTTTTCTTTCCTTTCTTTTCTTTCTTTCTCTCTCTCTTTTTTATTATTATTAGTATTTTTTTCCTCTTCTTTCTTCTCTTTCCTTTTTAAAGTCTTAAAGAGCCCAGCTGACATACGTGACAACTACCAACAACCAATTCTATAGTCAAGAGAAGACAAAAGAATATGATACAGACAAAGCTTCAGACACACACAACCCCTGAGAAAGAACCTTAAGGAATGGACTTGCACAGTCTTCCGGAAAAAGAATTCAGAATAAAAGTCATAGCCATGCTGAAGGATCTACAGAAAAATGTGCAAGAGCTGAGGGAGGAAATGAGGAAAGACTATGGAGAAATGAGACAAGCCATCGACGGGCTTAACAGCAGAATGGATGAGGTACAAGACACTGTCAATGAAATACAAAACAGAGAACAGGAATACAAAGAAGCTGAGGCAGAGAGAGATAAAAGGATCTCTAAGAATGAAAGAATATTAAGAGAACTGTGTGACCAATCCAAACGGAGCAATATTCGCATTATAGGAGTACCAGAGGAAGAAGAGAGAGAAAAAGGGATAGAAAGTGTCTTTGAAGAAATAATTGCTGAAAACTTTCCCACGCTGGTGAAGGAAAGAGTATCGCAGTCCACGGAAGCCCACAGATCTCCCAACACAAGGGACCCAAGGAAGACAACACCAAGACACATAATAATTAAGATGGCAAAGATCAAAGATAAAGACAGAGTATTAAAGGCAGCTAGAGAGAGAAAAAAGATCACCTACAAAGGAAAACCCATCAGACTGTTATCAGACTTCTCAACAGAAACCTTACAGGACAGAAGAGAATGGCATGATATATTTAACATAATGAAACAGAAGGGCCTCGAACCAAGAATATTGTGTCCAGCACGATTATCATTTGAATATGATGGAGGGATTAAACAATTTCAAGACAAACGAAAGTTGAGAGAGTTTGCCTCTCATAAACCACCACTACAGGATATCTTAAACAGACTGCTCTAGAGGGAAGCACCTCTAAGGCTAAAAAGATGTCACCAGAGAAAATAAAATCATAGTAAAGAAAGCAGAACATCCAAATACTAACTAAAGGCAAAGAATAAAACACCTAATATATAAAGAATGGAGGAGAAAGAATAGGAAGGGAGAGATAAAGAAACATAAGACGGCATTCACAATAACTTAACAAGAAAGTTAAGTTAGATTCTTAGATAGTAAAGAAGCAACCCTTGAACCTTTGGTAACCACGAATCTAAAGCCAGCAATGGCAATAAGTACATATCTATCAATAATCACCCTAAATGTAAACGGACTGAATGCACCAATCAAAAGACACAGAGTAACAGAGTGGACAAAAAAGCAAGACCCATTTATATGCTGCTTACAAGAGACTCACCTCAAACCCAAAGATATACACAGACTAAAAGTGAAGGGATGGAAAAAGATATTTCCTGCAAACAACAAAGAGAACAAAGCAGGTGTTGCAGTACTTGTATCAGACAAAATAGACTTCAAAACGAATAAAGTAGCAAGAGATAAAGAAGGACATTACATAATGATAAAGGGGTCAGTCCAACAAGAAGATATAACCATTATAAATATATATGCACCCAACACAGGAGCGTCAGCATATGTGAAACAAATACTAACAGAAGTGAAAGAGGAAATAGACAGCAATGCAATTATTTTAGAAGACTTTAACACACCACTCACCAAAGGATAGATCAAACAGGCAGAGGATAAGTAAAGACACAGAGGCACTGAACAACACATTAGAACAGATGAACCTAACAGATATCTACAGAACTCTGCACCCAAAAGCAGGAGGATACACATTCTTCTCAAGTGCACATGGAACATTTTCCAGAATAGACCACATACTAGGCCACAAAAAGAACCTCAATAAATTAAAAAATATTGAAATCCTACCAACCACTTCTCAGATCACAAAGGTATAAAACTAGAAATAAATTTTAGCAAGAAATCAAAAAGGCTCACAAATACATGGAGACTTAACAACATTCTCCTAATTAATCAATGGGTTAACGACCAAATCAAAACAGAAATCAAAGAATATATGGAGACTAATGACAACAACAACACCAAGCCACAACTTCTGTGGGACGCAGCAAAGGCATTTCTAAGAGGAAAGTATATTGCAATCCAGGCCTATTTAAAGAAGGAAGAACATTCCCAAGTGAACAGTCTAAAGACACAATTTTTGAAATTGGAAAAAGAAGAACAAATGAGGCCCAAAGTTACCAGAAGGAGGGACATAATAAAGATTAGAGAAGAAATAAATAAAATTGAGAAGAATAAAGCAATAGAAAAAATCAATAAAACCAAGAGCTGGTTCTTTGAAAAAATAAACAAAATAGATAAACCCCTAGACAGACTCATTAAGAGAAAAAGAGAATCTACACACATAAACAGAATCAGAAATGAGAAAGGAAAAATAACGATGGACCTCACAGAAATACAAAGAATTATAAGAGAATATTACGAGCATCTATATGCTAAGAAGCTGGAAAACCTAGAAGAAATGGACAACTTCTTAGAAAAATACAACCTTCCAAAACTGACCAAACAAGAAACAGGAAAACTAAACAGACCAATCACCAGCAACGAAATTGAAGCGGTAATCAAAAAACTACCCAAGAACAAAACCCCCGGACCAGATGGATTCACCTCTGAATTCTACCAGACATATAGAGAAGAAACAACACCCATTCTCCTTAAAGTTTTCCAAAAAATAGAAGAGGAGGGAATACTTCCAAACTCTTTCTATGAAGCCAGCATCACTCTAATACCAAAACAGGGCAAAGACCTCACTAAAAAAGAAAATTACAGACCAATATCCCTGATGAACATAGATGCAAAAATACTCAAAAAATATTAGCAAACCGAATTCAAAAATACATCAAGAGGATCATACACCATGATCAAGTGGGATTCATCCCAGGGATGCAAGGATGGTACAACATTCGAAAATCCATCAACATCATCCAGCAAATCAATAAAAAGAAGAACAAAAACCACATGATCATCTCCATAGATGCTGAAAAAGCATTTGACAAAATTCAGCATCCATTCATGATTAAAACTCTCAACAATATGGGTATACACGGCAAGTACCGCAACATTAAAAAGGCCATATATGACAAACCACAGCTAACATCATACTTAACAGCGAGAAGCTAAAAGCTTTTCATCTAAGATCGGGAACAAAACAGGGGTGCCCACTCTCTCCACTGTTATTCAACATAGTACTGGAGGTCCTTGACACGGCAATCAGACAAAGCAACGACATACAAGGCATCCATATTGGTAAAGAAGAAGTCAAATTGTCACTATTTGCAGATGACATGACACTGTACATAAAAAAGCCTAAAGACTCCACTCCAAAACTACTAGAACTAATATCTGAATTCAGCAAAGTTACAGGATACAAAATTAACACACAGAAATCTGTTGCTTTCCTATACACTAATGATGAACTAACAGAAAGAGAAATCAGAAAAACAATTCCATTCACAATGGCATCTAAAAGAATAAAATACCTTGGAATAAACCTTTTAAGGATGTGAAAGACCTGTACTCTGAAAACTACAAGACACTCCTAGGAGAAATTAAGGAAGACACTAACAAATGGAAATGCATCCCATGCTCTTGGCTAGGAGGAATAAATATTGTCAAAATGGCTATACTACCTAAAGCAATCCACAGATTCAATGCAATCCCTGTCCAACTTCCAACAGCTTTCTTCAATGAACTGGAACAAATAATTCTAAAATTCATATGGAACCAGAAAAGACCCCAAATAGCCAAAGCAATTCTGAGAAGGAGGAATAAAACAGGCGGTATTACGCTCCCTGACTTCAAGCTCTACTACAAAGCCACAGTAATCAAGACAACTTGGTACTGGCACAAAAACAGACCTACAGACCAGTGGAACAGAATAGAATATCCAAACATTAACCCAAACACCTACAGTCAATTAATATTTGATAAAGGAGCCCTGGATATACAATGGGGAGATGACAGCCTCTTCGGCAGCTGGTGTTGGAAAAACTGGACAGTTACATGTAAGAGAATGAAACTGGACTACTGTCTAGCCCCATACACAAAGGTAAACTCAAGGTGGATCAAAGACCTGAATGTAAGTCATGAAACCATAAAACTCTTAGAAAAAAACATAGGCAAAAATCTCTTGGATATAAACATGAGCGACCTCTTCATGAACATATGCCCCCAGGCAAGGGAAACAAAAGCAAAAATGAACAAATGGGACTATATCAAGCTGAAAAGCTTCTGTACAGCAAAGGACACCATCAGTAGAACAAAAAGACGTCCTACAGTATGGGAAAATATATTCATAAATGATGTATCTGATAAGAGGTTGACATCCAAAATATACAAAGAACTCACACACCTTAACAAACAAAAAGCAAATAATCCAATTAAGAAATGGGCAGAGGACATGAATAGACACTTCTCTAAAGAAGAAATTCAGATGGCCAACAGGCACATGAAAAGATGCTCCACATCACTAAACATCAGAGAAATGCAGATTAAAACCACAATGAGATATCACCTCACACCAGTGAGGATGGCCAACATCCAAACCGCAAACAACAACAAATGTTGGCGAGGATGTGGAGAGAGGGGAATCCTCCTACACTGCTAGTGGGAATGCAAATTAGTTCAACCATTGTGGAAAGCAGTATGGAGGTTCCTCAAAAAACTCAAAATAGAAATACCATTTGACCCAGGAATCCCACTCCTAGGAATTTACCCTAAGAATGCAGCAGCCCAGTTTCAAAAAGACAGATGCACCCCTATGTTTATTGCAGCACTATTTACAATAGCCAAGAAATGGAAGCAACCTAAGTATCCATCAGTAGATGAATGGATGAAGAAGGTGTGGTACATATACACAATGGACTATTATTCAGCTATAAGAAGAAAACAAATCCTACCATTTGCGACAACATGGAAGGAGCTAGAGGGTATTATGCTCAGTGAAATAAGCCAAGTCGAAAAAGACAATTATCAAATGATCTCACTCATATGTGGAGTATAAGAACAAAGAAAAAAACTGAAGGAACAAAACATTAGCAGACTCACAGAACCCAAGAATCGACTAATAGTTACCAAAGGGAAAGGGACAGAGGAAGAAGGGTGGGAAGGGAGGGATAAGAGGGTAAAAGGGGCATTACGATTAGCAGATATAAGGTGGGCATGCACGGGGAGGGCTGTACAACTCAGAGAAGACAAGAAGTGATTCTCATCTCACTACGCTGATGGACAGTGACTGTAAAAGGGTTGGTGGGGGGGACCTGATGAAGGGGGTAGTTTAATCACCACAATATTGCACATGTAATTGTAGGTTAATGATACCAAAATAAATTGTAAAAAAAAAAATAAAAAAATTTGGATTTACATTATTTAGATAATTTCCTGAATGCTTTGCTTAGTGAGTGAAAGGACTCTTTAATACTCTACTTGTTATGACAGTTCAGTTTTCTGAAGGAAAAAACATTATCTACCTATAGAATGTGCCCAAGACAAAATATGAAATTTGCAAAATTTATCTTCCATCTTTTTGTGTAACCAAACTCAAATCCGCCATATACTGTTTCCACTTTCAGATCTTCACATTATGCTTTGACTATTTGGAAATTGACTGATTGATCCACTTCAAATTTGGCTAAAATAATAGGATTAAAAATGACAGTTATGGTTATTTGTATTTCCTTTTTAGTGAATATTTTATTCATTTAGCTATATGTAACTTGGGCCAACTATTTTTTCGTCTTTCATTTTTTAATTGAAGTGTAATTAATGTACAATACCTTATTACTTTCAGGCATGCATCATAGTGATTCAATACTTTAATATATTATAAAATGATCACAATAATTACAGTTATTGTTGCTATACAAAGTTATTACAATATTGGCTATATTCCCTATGATGTATATCGCATCTCCAGGACTTATTTATAATACTGGAAGTCCACATCTCTTAAAGCCACTTCACTTATTTTTACCTGTCCCACAATCCCTCCTCACTTTGGTAACCACGTTTGTTTCCTGTATCTATGAGTGTGTTTGTTTTATTTGTTTTGCTTTTTAGATTCCACATATAAGTGAAATCATATAGTGTTTGTCTTTGTCTGATTTACTTCTTTTAGTCCTCTAGGTCCATCTATGTTATTGCAAATGCCAATATTTCATTAATTTTCATGGCTTAGTAATATTCCTGTGTGTGTGTGTGTGTGTGTGTGTGTGTGTGTGTGTGTGTGTTTGCATGTGTATTGTCTTCTTTATCCATTAATCTATAAATGGATATACAGGTTGTTTCCATATCTTGGCTATTGTAAATATGCTAAAATGATTATAGCAGTATAGAAACTTAGAATTGGGTTTGTATTTTGCCTGGATAAATACCCAGAAGTAGAATTGCTGGATTGTATGGTAGTTTTATTTTTAACTTTTTGAGGGACCTCCATACATTTTTCCATAGCGCTACAACAGTTTATATTCCCATTAACAGTGTATGAGTGTTCACTTTTCTCCACACCCTCACCAAAGAGTTTTTGATAACAGCCATACATTTTTCCATAGTGCTACAACAGTTTATATTCCCACCAACAGTGTATGAGTGTTCACTTTTCTCCACACCCTCACCAAAGAGTTTTTGATAACAGCCAATCTGACAGGTATGAGGTAATATCTCACTGTGCTTTTTATTTGCATTTCCCTGATGATTAGGATATTAAGCATTTTTAATGTGTCTGTTAGTTTTCTGTATATCTTCTCTGAAAAATGTCTACTCAAGTCCTCTGTCCATTTTTTAATTAGTTTGGTTTTTGATATTAAATTGTATAAATTCTTTATATATTTTGGATAGTATACCTTTAACAGATGTATGATTTGCAAATAATATCTCCTATTCAGTAGGTAGACTTTTGGGTTTGTTAACAGTTTCCTTTGCTATGAAAAAGCTCTTTAGTTTGATGCAGTCTCATTTGTTTATTTTAGCTTTTGTTGCCCTTGCCTGGGAAAACAGGTCCAAAAAATATTGCTAAGACTGATGTCTAAGAGCTTACTGCCTATATTTTCTTCTACAAGTTTTATGGCTCCAGGTCTTACATTCAAGTCTTTAGTTCCTTTTGAATCTATTATTTTGTATGGTGTAAGAAAATGTCTAGCTTCATTCTTTTGCATGTGGCCAGTTACCCCAAAACTATTTATTCAAGAGACTGTCTTTCCCTGATTGTATTGTCTCCATAGATTAATGACCATAAATATGTGGGTTTATTCATGGGCTCTCTATTCTATCCCACTGATCTATGTGTCTGTTTTCATGCAGCACAATGCTGTTTTGATTACTATAGGTTTGTAGTATAGGGAGCATCATATATTTAGCTTATTCTTTCTCATGACTGTTTTGGCTACTCAATCTTTTGTGGTCCACACAAATCTGAGTATTCTTTGTTCTAATTCTTTGAAAAATTCCATTGGTATTTTGATGGAGATTAAGTTAAATGTTCAGATTGATTTGGCTTGGGTGGACATTTTAACAATATTAATTCTTCCAATCCATGAGCTTGGTATATCTTTCCATTTATTTGTGTCTTCTTCCATTTCTTTCATCAATGTCATATATAATTTTCAGAGTTCAGATATTTCACCTCTTGGGTAAATTTATTACTAGGTTTTTTTGGATGCAATTATAAATGGGATTCTTTTCTTAATTTCTCTTTCTAATAACTTATTGTTAGTATAGGAATGCAACAGATCTTAGTTATTAATTTTCTGTCTTGTGACTTTTTGAATTAATTTATTAGTTCTAATAGTTTTTTGGTATTTAGGGTTTTCTATATATGGCATAATGTTATCTGCAAATAATGAGTTTTGCTTCTTCCTTTCAATTTGGATTATTTTATTTTTTTATATTGTCTCTATATTTTTTTATATTGCCATGGCTAGAACTTCCAACACTATGTTGAATACAAGTGGTGAGAGTGGACATCCTTATTCCCTATCTTAGAAGGAAAGTTTTCATCTTTTCAATGTCCAGTAATATGTTATTCGTGAGTCTGTCACATTTACTAGCATTTATTATGTTGAGCTACTTACCTTCTTACCCCCTTTGTTGAGCATTATCATAAATGGATGTTGAATTTTGTCAAATGTTTTTTCTGCACCAATTGAGATGATCATATGTTTTTTATCTTTCAGTCTGTTAATGTGCTGTATCATGTTGATTGATATGTGAATGCCAAACCATCCTTGCATCACTGAAAGAAATCCTATTTGATCATGGCATTTGATCTTTTTAATGTATTGGTGAATTTGTTTTGCTAATTTTGTTAAGTATTTTTACATCTATGTTCATGAGGAATATTAGTCTGTAGTTTTCTTTTGTTGTGGTATCTTTGGATATGGCATCAGAATAATCCTGGCCTTATAAAATTAATTTAGAAGCATTAATTCCTCTGAATTTTGGGGGAAAGTTTGAAAAAAATAGATTCTAACTCTTCTTTAAATGTTTGGTAGCATTCATCTGGACACCATGTCATCCTGGACATTTTTTTTGTGGGGGGAGAGGGTAGTTTTTAAATTATTAATAATTCTATTCCATTATTTGTAATTGGTTGATTCAGATTTTCTATTTCTTTATTATTCAGTCTTAAAAGGCTATGTCTTTCTATGAATTTACCTATTTCTTCTAGGTTTTCCAATTTGCACATAATATTTTGTAGTACTTTTATGATCCTTTTTACTTCTGTGATATCAGTTTTAACTTTTCTTTCATTTCTCATTTTGTTCATTTGGGCCCTCTCCCTTTTTTTCTTAATGAATACTTCTAGAGGTTTATCAATTTTGTTTATCTTTTCAAAGAACCAGCTTTTAGTTTCATTGATTTTTACATATTTTTTAGTTTTTACTTCATTTCATGATCTTTGTTATTTGCTCCCTTCTACTATTTTTTGGCTTTCTTTTGTCTTCTTCTTCTAGTTATTGTAGGTATAAAATTGAATCAGTTATCTCGGATTTTTCTTATTTCTTGAGGTGGGCCTGTAAAGTTATGACCTTCCATCTTAGAATTGTTTTTTGTTGTTGTGTTCCATAGATTTTGGAAATTTGTGTTTCCATTTTCAGTTGTCTCAAAGTATTTTTTGGTCTCCTATTTTATTTCTTCATTGACCCATTTATTAATTGTTGTTTAGCCTCCAGTTTTTCTCCAGTTTTCTTTTGAAATTTATTTCTAGTTTTATAGCATTATGGTCAAAAAAGATTCTTGATATGATTTCAATTTTCTTGAATTTACTGAGGCTTGCTTTGTGGCCTAACATATGGTCAGTCTTAGAGAATGTTCCACATACACTTGAAAAGAATGTGTATTCTGTAGTTTTTGGATGAAATTTTCTGTATATATCTGTTAAGTTCATCTGGTCTAATGTGTCATTTAAGGCCAAAGTTTCCTTGTTGATTTTCTGCCTGGATGATCTATCCATTTATGTAGGTGGGGTATTAAAGTCCCTAGCAATTATGTACGACTGTCAATTTCTCTTTTTATGTCTGTTAACATTTACTTTAATATTTAGGTGCTCTTATGTTAGGTGTATAAATATTTATGAATGTTGTATCTTGTTAGAATGATCATTTTTATCATTATGTAGTGCCCTTCTTTGTCTTTTGCTACAGTCTTTGTTTCAGATTATTTTGTCTAGTATAAGCATTGCTACACCATCTTTCTTTTTGTTTACATTTGCATGGAATAGAAACATGCAAATTTCCATCCCCTCACTCTAAATCTAGTCTCTTATAGCCAAAATATAGATGCATCATAGTTTTTCTATTCAGCCACCCTATGTCTTTTGATTAGAGTTTTTAGTAAATTTATACTGAAATTAATTATTGATAGGTATGTACTTATTGCCATTTTGCTAAACTTTTTTCCTGGTTGTTTTTGTAGTTCTCTTTTCCTTTTTCTTCTCTTGGTCTCTTCACTTGTAGTTTCATATTTTTTTTTTAGTATTATGTTTATTTATTTAATTTTGGCTATATAATGTAAGCTTTTGGTTTGTGGTTACCATGAATTTCATATACATCAACATACATACACAGAGAGAGAGAACAGTCTATGTTAAGCTGATAGTCACTTAAGTTGAAAGCAATCTAAAAGCACTGCATTTTTACTAACCCTCAAATTTTGGTTTTGAGATCATATTTTACATCATTTTAATGTGAATATCTCTTAACTACTTATTGTAGTTATAGATGACTTTACTGATTTTTGTCTTTTAACCTTTATACTACCTTTTACAATTGCTGATCCATGGCCTTTTCCATATATTTTCCTTTACCAGTGAGATGTTTTTTATACATTTTCTTATTTCTGGTTATGCCATTTTCTTTTCTATCTAAAAAGGAATTTTTAACATTTCTTATAAGGCCTGATTAGTGGTGATGAACTTCTGTAGTTTTTGCTTTTCTGGGAAACTCTCTTTCCTTTGATTCTGATGATAACTTTTTAGGGTAGAGTGTTCTTAGTTGTAAATTTTTCACTGTCATTGTTTAAATATATCCTACCACCCCCTTCAGACCGGCCAAATTTCAGCTGAAATATCAGGTGATAGTCTTATGAGGTTTCCTTTGTATATGACTATTTGTTTTTCTCTTTTTGTCTTTAAGATTTTTCTCTTTATCTTTAAATTTTGACATTTTAATCATAATATATCATGGTGTGGATTTCTTTGGGGTCATCTTGTTTCCAATTCTTTATGCTTCCTAGACTTGGACATCTGTTTCCCTCTCCAGGAGTCTGTTTCCTTCCCTAGGTTAGAGAATTCCTGAGCCATTATAACTTTTTTTTTTATTAAGGTATTATTGATATACACTCTCATGAAAAAACAATGTGGTTACTACATTTACCCATATTATCAAGTCCCCACTCATACCTCAATGCAGTCACTGTCCATCAGTGTAGTAAGATGCCACATATTCACTGTTTGCCTTCTCTGTACTACACTGTTTTCCCCGTGATTCCCCACACCATGTGTACTAAACATAATACCCCTCAATCCCCTTCTCCCTCCCTCCCAACCCGCCCTCCCACACCCCTCCCTTTTGGTAACCACAAGTTCCTTCTTGGAGTCTCTGAGTCTGCTGCTATTTTGTTCCTTCAGTTTCGCTTTGTTGTTATACTCCACAAATGAGGGAAATCATTTGGCACTTGTCTTTCTCCACCTGGCTTATTTCACTGAGCATAATATCCTCCAGCTCCATCCATGTTGTTGCAAATTCCTCAGCCATTATTTCTTCAAATAACTTTTCTGCCCCTTTCCTCTCTCCTCCTTCTGGGATCCCTATACTGTGGATCTTAATATGCTTGCAGTTGTCCCAGTGGTCCCTTAAGGTATCCTCATTTTTTGAAATCTTTTTTAACTTTGCTGTTCTGACTGGGTAATTTCCACTATTCTGTCTTTCTAGATACATTATCTAAACTGGTGTTTATTGAGTCTGATACATCTGGTATAATCTTTTACATCATCTAATCTGCTGTTCAGTTCCTCAGATGTACTTTCTACTCTGGTTATTGTATTCTTCAGTTCTGATTTTTTTTTTCATCTTTTCTGATTCTTTAAGTTCTCACCATATTCTTGCCTTTTGTTGAGTTCTGTGAGCATCTTTATGGCCATTACTTTGAATTCTTTATTAGGTAAATAACTTATCTCCATTTCATTTGGTTGTATTTCCTGGGTTTTTATCTTATTCTTCTGCTGGAACCTATTTCTTTCTCTAATTTTATTTGACGTTCTTTGTTTCTATGAATCTGGCATAACTGTCACCTATCTGCTCTTTAAAGAGTGCCCTGGTATAGACTGCATGAGCCTGGCAGCTTCAACATGCCAGCTAGAGTTGGATGGGATGCCGGTCAAGGACTCCCAGGGTACACTGTCAAGGCTGCCTTGACAATGTGGCTAGAGTTGGAGTGGACACCTTGCTGGCGGGTCCTTAGATGTACTATACAAGGGCTGCCTTAGTGGGACAGCTGGATCAAGTGCAGGACAGAGGGATCTCTGGGCATGTCATGCAGGGAGCTTGTGTGGAGCTGTAACATGAATTAGCTTGGGTTGCCCTAGCGAGATGGCTGGAGCTAGAGTGGGCATGGGCTGGGAGGTTCTGGACTGGACTAAACTTGGGGCTGACTTGGAATGATGGTTAGGTCTGGGGTGATTGTAAGTATGGAGGCCAGTGGCATGCCCCCATCCATTTGGTAGATGCTCTAGGGTCAGTAAAAGGATGTTCTTTACTTATAATCTAGTTGCCCTATACACTGCTTTTTGTTAAAAGTGGTGCCCCAGGGTGGGTAAGTCTGTGTAGGTCCCTCAGTGGTATCCCCCTCACTTCAGGTCATTGTGTCAGGGATGGGGTTCCCTTCATCACGGTGTCTCTGTCTCTCCTACCCTCCTCCCTGTGGCCTCTCTATTGTTTGTCGTGCAGATGCTAGTCAATCAGCCCTCAGTTCTTCTTCAGGAGGAATTGCTGTATATGTCAGTGTACCCACTGTGTGTGGGAGGAGGTAAGTTCAGGGTCTTTAATGCCACCATCTTGGACTGCCCCATCTTCATCTTCATATTGGTCAGGATATGACTGGTTACTTAAAAAAAAAAAAGAAAGACAACATAATAGTGACTTAAACAGGAGAGCAGTTTGTTTCTCTCTCCTGTAAAGTCCAAGCTTGGTAGTCAAGAGGTGATTCCGAAGTGTCTGAAACCCATTCTCCTGCTCTCTTATTCCTCTGCCATTCTCAGGATGGGTGGCGTGGGAGAACTCAACTTCCGTTCCCATGTCCAAACTCCTGCCAGGGCAGAAAATGGGAGCTGACACGTCAAGTCCATTCACATTTCGCTCTTCATGTTACAAGATCACATCTGGCCACACTGAAACAGGGACTACAGTATTTAAGTAGGCAGCTCTGTGATTAGCTAAAAGGTATATCACAGAGAAGGGCCAGCAGCAGGCCAGGTCACAAAGAAAATGAGAACGTTTTTCCAGTATTGTTCTTGCTGGTTTTAACATTTACCTTTAACTCTTTAGAAAAAAGCCTCCTTTGAATATCTTTTTCGTACGCTCTGAGATTATTGAGGAAATTTTATGTACAGATAACATTTTAAGATTATTTCCCCTCAAATATTGTATCACTTTTGGCCATTTACGCTTACTCTGCTTACTTGCAAAGTTGTCAAGAATTTAAAAAATTTTCTGCGTATCTCTAAGGGAACTATCCAAAATCAATTGTTTTCAAAGTAAAAGAACTCCAATTTCTTATTGATGTTTTGATAACTTTTGTGGACTCAGTTTTCCTCATTGATTTTACAACTCTTAAATGCTTAGACAATTATGACAGTTTGCTAAGTAATTTTTTTTCTATGCTAAATGCATGTTCAGCCCATTAATCTACTTAGCTAGACCTTTTATACTTTTGAGCAAATATTTATTTTTAATTATGCAGCTTTGATAATACTCTGACAAAAAGGAAATCTTTTTCAACATTTGATATTTCATTTAGAAGAGAAGAAATTCTGGAGACCCATGAATACATTGCAGATAAGCACTATAGGTCTAATGAATTAGAAATAAAACAAATAAGATGTTGAAAAAAACATTTGTACTTAAAGGAAACTTCCAAAAATCTGAAGAATACCAATTTTGAAAAATTATCTTCTCCTTTGTGTTTTTGAATTTTGTGGAATCTAAAAAGCCCAAATTTATAAAAACAGAAAGTGAAATGGTGGTTACCAGGAGCTGGGGGGTGTGGGGAAATTGGACGGATATGTTTAAGGGCACAAACTTGCAACAGGTAGCTAAATAAGTCCTGGAGATATTTGCACACTGTAGTGAATACAGATAACAATATCATATTATAATCATCAAACTTTCTAGGAGACTAGGTGGTAATTATTCCCACCATAAAAAAGAAATGACAATTATGTAACATGACACAGGTGCTACCTAGTGCCACAATGGCAATCATATTATAATATGTAACTGTATCAAATTAACATCTTGTATACCTTAAATTTACACAATGTTATATGTCAACTCAATTTCAATTAAAAATCATTTAAAAAA
Source organism: Phataginus tricuspis (assembly GCA_029783875.1). NCBI lineage: Eukaryota > Metazoa > Chordata > Mammalia > Pholidota > Manidae > Phataginus > Phataginus tricuspis. The sequence goes on from JAQQAC010004068.1 coordinate 6,307,100, forward strand.
TTATGTCCTCCTCTAAAATCTAGAATGTGAATAAAAATACTTGAAATATTATGCAGTCAAAAAATTCAGTTTGCAGAGAAAAACAGCAAGAAAGGATATATAAGTGGGTGCAATAGTGTCTTTTTCCTACACACACACACACACACACACACACACACACACACACACACACACACACACACACACATATATATATATCACAATAACAATATTATACACACACAGCAGTAATAGTAGTATAACTCCATTCGGGTTCCTGGGCCGGATTCCAACGTCTAAGTGTGTGGGAGGGGGTCTTCCCACACATAACACCAAGCAATTCTCAAACACCAGCAGGGTGTTCGAGTACTCATCTCAATTCTAAGGCTATCTGCCCAGAGACAGCACCAGATTCCCCAGGTTATGGGCTCCATCCTACAGGACTGTACTCCACCCCTGACTACAAATGCTAACACCAGGCAGTTACCTGTGCTTCTGATCTACTGGCTACAGATGGGAGGTTCCAACATCCTCCCCCTTGGGTTCAATTAATTTGCTAGAGTGGTCCACAAAACTCAGGAAAGCACGTTTACCAGTTTAATAAAGGATACAAGTTAACAGCCAGATGAAGAGACACATAGGGCAAGGTCCCAAATAAGGGAGCTTCTATCCTCGGGGAGCTTGGAGCCTGGCTTGGTGGCCCGTGGAGGCGTTCTGGTTCCCCAGGCATAGAGCTCTCTATGACTGACAAGCAATATCAACCAAGCAGAGAGTGATAAGATCTTCTAGGGGGATTTTGTGAGCGCTTCATTGCAGAATCATGATTGACTCAATTAATAGGCCATTGGCTGATTCAGCCTCCAGCCCCCACCTTTGGGTGGGGGGTCCAAAATCTCTCATTAACATGACAAAACACCCATTTCACCTTTAAGACTCTGCAGTGTTTTCAGGCACCATGAAGACTAAATATACCTGGGAAATAAGTATTTCTTATGACTCATTATACTGCAGTGGGTATCAGTATTTATACTGATGAACATTCTATTTTTTTCTCCCCTTTTCCCAAATTTTTTGTTGATGAGGATGCTGGCTTCCCAGTTTTTTCTTCCCTAGGTTTTACCTTTCCAAGACTTGAGCCAAATTCATTTATATCAAATTCCCAGCTCATTTCTCCTCACTCTGCCCTAGAAACATCCTCTAAATGTGGTTATTTTATGCAGACGGCTCAAGAAGCTGACCATTCATGCCACGTGTCTTAGTCTGATGATGGAGTTCATGGTGTCTGACCAAGGAATTGTGGCCCTGGCCACGTCTAGCTCCTCACTGGTTATTTCTCTGTCTGGCAGAGCAGCTGGCTCATGCAGGTGTACATTTCATATCTGCAGGAAGGATTAGGACACAGAGATCGCTACAGAATCAGTTTTAGTGCAGGGAAGGTATCTCTAATGGTGAGATTTTCAAGGTATGGTGACATAGCTACTTTGAAGTTAATCACTTCGTTGCTACATTCAAAAACTTTCCTCCACGCATGCATGTCTGTATGATACATGGGGCAATTTATCTCTAATCTCATCATTAGCAGTTCTGGATAGAAATTTCAGCCTTGAGGCATGAAATTAAAGGAAGTACATTCCAAATGCAGTGTGTAAAGTGCACAGGAAAAATGAAGAACATAGGTAACTTGTAAGAGAAGGTGAAAATGAATAGAGTTATAGGGTAAGGTAATGTTCTTTTTAAACCCATGGGAAAAATTTAATATACATGCATATATGTTTGTGAAATAGATTAAGCCCTGGGATTCATGGAGGGAGGTAAAAGCAGGTATTTCATTTTATGAAGATTCACAAAGTAGACAAGTGCAATGCAGGAACATTAGGCTGCATCTGGGGAGTGTCCTATATCAGCCACTACTGACTAAATAATTTATTTAAATGGTCTGAGCCTCAACACCCTTTCTATCTCAACACTCATCTGTCCATTGACAAAATTAGTCACTGTCCTCCTTCTCAGGGATGATGCAAAGTTCAAATGAGATGTAATGTAAGAGGAGTAATTTATAAATTATTATAAGTATGTCGATCAAAAGTATTATTGCTACTACAAGGGAAACTGAGGAGGATAATATAGAAAAATATTTTACCCCATCTAGGACGTACAAAAACTCAATCTCAACTGATTTTTAGTAACTGCTGGTTTTGTTATAATATGGAGTGAAGGATGTATATGATCTACATAGTTGCAGCAATGTAAAATTCCAGTTGTTCATCACACTGTCAGGGGGGTTTGTCAGTGTATCTTATCCTGACTCCCTTTAAATGGGAATAATAGCCCCAAACAAGTGCATCCTAGGACTGGGCAGGTACCACCAACTCCTGCGGCTAAACCAAAACATCTCCTTTGCTGGCTCCTAGTTTCCTTGGCAATTTGCTCCCACCTTCTGCAATGATGTTGCCGATGGTGCTGACTCAACACTCACTCTCACAAACGGGTTTCCCTTCAGTTCTTTGATTTATTCCCGCTCATTCACTTAGCTTCTTTCTTTGGCTTCTCTACACGTTGTATTTGTTTCATGCACAAACTCCTGACACTATAAAGTCCCGGGGTTTGGCACCCAGACCCTCCTGTGACCAACCCACTTCCTCTCACCTGCCAGGTCAGTCCACTCCACCCAGCCACAGGCCGGAAGAGGATCTGAGGACATCGAACTGGAGATTCAAGGCTCCATGCCCCCAGAAGTCAGCAATAGAAGCAGTATATTTTATCATCAGCATGAATTGCATTTCAGAAATGATTTTGTTTCCAAACATGTAATTTAGCCCTACATTTTCAAGTATCACCTACAGGAAAGATCTTCAATAACAAACCAAGGGCCAAATCTCGCCTGTGGACGTGTTTTGTTTATGTGCTACATTTTCACTCCAGCAGAACATTCACTTCAATTAATTGATCACAGGTTCCTCCTATCCAGATACATTACACCTCACTTGTTTATTTTATCTCCCAGGGCCTGAGGCATTTGAGCTTGTGACCCTTTTTCTTCACTATGAAAATATTTTCATTTATGTGGAAACAGGTTTCCAACCTAAAACAGTTTTCCATCTGCTAAGAGAAAGATAAAACCGATAGGGAATTTATTTATTTATTCAGCTATGGAATGCTTTGTTTCATCTAAATGCTATGCAGAAATCCAATATGAAAAATACACAAATGCTGAGCAGCTCTCAGTGATATGGACATGAAGGCGGCCGCAGGTTCTCAGGACTGCTTTCTCTCCCATAGCTAATTAGACCACTGTTCTCAAAGCCTGGAGCTCTGCGAAGCTTAAAGACCTCTGTGCTAGATAATTCCTATGGTCTCTCTCACACTTACGACCTGGCATGTGGTCTGGGGAGAGGCCTGGCACAGATTAACCAGAAAATCAATACTCTTTGTATGCCTTATTACAATAATACTGTCCATATAGAAATGTACCTTGCATTACAACCTGAATAAAAGATAAATCAACATTTTTCCATGGAAGACATCCAAATGAACAACGGTTATATGAAAAGGAGCTCAACCTCACTAATCATCAGGGAAATGGAAATTCAAACCACAGTGAGATGTCACTTCGCACCTGTTTGAATGGCTATCATCAAAAAGTCAAGAAATTACAATTGTTGGTGAAGGTGTGAGACATGGGAACAATGGTGCACTGTAGGTGGGAATGTGAAAGTGTAGCCACTATGGAAAACATTACGGAGGTCCCTCAAAATATTAAAAACAGAGCTACCATATCATACAGAAATTCTACTTTTTGGTTCATATCCAAATGAAGTGAAAATAAGAGTTTGAGGAGATACACAGGCTCCCATGTTTATTGCAGCATAACTCACAGTAGCCAAGAGACAGAAACAATCTAAGTGCCAAGAAGATGTGATATATATACACAGTAGGATATTATTCAGACATGAAAATAAGGGACATCTTGCTGTTTTTAACAATGTATGTACAGTGAGGGTATTATGCTGAGTGAGATAAGTCAGACGGAAAAAGTTAAACACTGTATGATGATATCACTTACATGTGGAATCTATTAGAACCAAAGTAATAAAAGCCGTGAATAAAATGAAGGTTGCCAGGAGACTGGGGGTGAGGGATAGGACAGATGTGGTTTAAGGGCACAAACTAGCAATGAGTAATAAATAAGTCCTAGAAATCTAATTCAGAGTAGAGTGAATATAGATAAAAATAATGTAATCTTCAACTTTCTGAGAGACTAGAACTTAATCATTCCAACCACTAAAAAGGAATCATAATTATGTAACATGATAGAGGCACTAAATACTAGAATCATTTTATAGTAAATAATGGTAATTATTAAATAATTTATAAGTTATATTTTTAAATAAATAATATAAATTATTTTTAATATATATAAAATAAATTAATTAAAATGGCAATCACTTCACAATTATAAATTTTCAAATTAACATGTACATCTTAATTTACACAAGGTTATTTATCAAACATATTTCAATGAAAAAAACAAAAAAAAATGAAAGATATGTCACCTGACCATACAAAATAATATACTCTGAAGTCTAGGAACAAAACTGACTAAATTTGAAGGTCCTGGTATAATTTTGTTAGATAGAATTTAGATACTTACTATGATTTTTTTATGATTCCAAAAATAATAACTGATATTTTGACTAATTGAACATTTAGATATTGAGGGAAAAGTTTTGATCACCATTCATTTCAAAAATATTGCCAAATTTTTCTATAGCAAGAACATACATTCGTCAGAATGGTTCTAACATCCAGCTCTTGGTTTTTTAACAATAATTTTTGAGAGACATTTGATTTATCTTTCATCTTTAAAATTATTAAAAGAAATATTGTAATGAATTTAAAGAGGGAATATAATAAAAATAAGGGCTCTTAATGAAAAGTTAGGGACTGATATAAATTGGAAAAAATGCTCTGTGATTTTTAAAGAAGACAAAACTTCAATAAAGATGTAGGTTCCATTCATTATGTGGCCTAGAGGAGTGACTGAGTTCTATTTCAGAGAGATGCAACTTAAAATGTGCTGTGCAAAGGCATCCCATGAGGTCATGTCAGCATGCCGATTCTAATTCAGTAGGTCCCTCGGGGGAGATCGGGCTCCCAGAAGATGGTTGAGCCCTATTAGTTCTCTGACCACACTTATTAGCACAGCTACAGATGATCAAGGTGGCTCAAGGATATTTACGATTTTAGCTGCAAATTGAGAGCTCTCAAATACCTTAAAGGTGGTCAAAAATATGGCAGAACGACATTGGTAACTTCCTTTTCAGAGTCTGTCACCATCAGAATAGTTCTTGTCCTAATAAGCTATATATTTTAATACTAATAGACAGATGTTATGTCTCACAGCAGAATTTTAGAAGAAAAAACATTATTTACTGATACTAGTAAAAGGTGTAAGATGTGTTAAAAAATATGGAAGAATAATTTATGATGGTAATAATTAAATCACTTTCAGAAAGAATTTTAGTAATCAAGCCTCTTAAAGATTATCTCAATTTATGACTCAATCAAGTGTCTAATCATACTGAGAGATAATAAAATCTTTAAAGTAAACATAGCTTTGACAAGTTTTTGATCTGGCCTGCCCATTGTACTACGAGCAAAAGAAGGTCCCTTTGGAACCCTTCGAAAATGGTATACATTTTCCAAAATTCCTCAGTTTTGTGCCCAAATTTAAAATAAAGCTCAGTATTTTTAAAACCTAGGGCATCCCTTCCCTCAACTGTGGCTTAAATATTTATGGAATCACAGTATTAGGTTTGTGGTGAAATAGGAGACTCATGTCACATTCATAACTGGGCAAAGTATAAACTTAATATTAGAAAGAAAATATTAACTTTGTAGTAAATGTAGTAAATCTAGGTTCAAATTCAGGCCACTAACTTGCTAACTGCAAAGAACTGTCCAATTATTTATATTCTCTAAACCTTACTTCCTCCACAGTCATCTCAGATTGATCATCTGTCTCTAAGGCTGAATGGAGGGAGTTTAGTTAGATAGCAAGTATACAGCGATGAGTGTCTACATAGTAGACGCTCAATTGTGTGCATGGGAATGACATATGTTTTACACAGTGACAAATACAAATAAAAATATGTCACATTTCTGCCTAGATTAACTTCCAAATGACTTAAACAGGAATATATCTCTGTTTACTGGAGTGAATGGAGAAGATTTATGGAATACAGTCAAGTTACTGGGCATTGAATAAATCAACAAGTCTTCTTGGTCTCACCTCAGGAATTAGAAGCTGACTCCAGAGATGACAGGTCAGGGCAACAAATGGCAGAATAGGAGGTTTCTGCCATCTTCCTCCCAAAGAACACCACGTTTGACAGTCACCCATGGATGAGTGTACCTTTGTGGAAATCGGGAAGTTCAGTGGAGAAGTTCCAACAAAACATTGGAGAAAAAAAATTCCAAGACTGGACTCACTGAAGGAGAGAAGAGGTACGTTTCACCTTACTCATATCCCCCTGTCCCTGGGCTGCACGGTTTAGTGCCAAGTGAGAACTCAGTCCATGAGTTCTTCCATGGAGGAGGAGAGTGGGTGCATAGTACCCAGAGCCCCCTGCTGCACAGCAAACATCCAGAATGCTGTGGTGAGCTGCATGGCTGCGGGTGTAGAGGGGCTGGGAGCACAGCGGCCAGGCTCTCAGAGAGTAAAGAGATGTGGATCCTACAAACCACTTTGTAAATTCATCAGGAAGCCCGTCAGCAAGCCCCTGGGGATGCCTCACTTGCGGGTCCCCCAAAATGGCATAGGTAGTCCCAGGGCTCTGTACACCTCACCCACACATCCCCCAACTCATGGGCAACTGCCTATGAAGCCTCTGCAGGCAGAGCTAGTGACCATATGCAGAAAGCCACCTCAGCTCTGTAGGATTGGGAGAAAGCACACAAATTTGAGCTTCCAGCACCACCCTACGGAAAGTGAATGGGAGGCTTTAAGCATCCAACCTCTCTTTCCAGGCTTGAGAAAAGGCATACGATTTTAAGAATCCCCACCCATCCACTGACCTGAAAGAAACAGAAGTGTGGAGCTCCTGTATCCATATAAAAGGTCTGAGAAAGCCTGAGAATCCCTATCAGGATGACAGAAGGTTTTTCTTTTTAAAGTCAATAAAGGCCAGACATGATGATTGCTTCTTTCAACGGGAAGACAGCACTGCAAGACTTCAAGGAACACGAGAAATCAAGGAAATTTGACACCACAAAGCATGCAGATGGGAGCTGAGACCAAAAGACCAGGTGATCAAATAATGAAAAGAATGAGATCTGGAGTTGGCATCAACACAGCCCAAGTGACTTTACAACCACTGTCACCATGACTAGATATAGACTTACAGAAATCTGATTTTAGGGGAAGATATTCAGCTGAAAATATATTGGGCTCTTCAAATATATCTTCAAATGTACATTTAACCATAATATATATTACAGTGTCTCATGTCAGCTTAGAACTGTACACTTTTCAAATGAGCTTTCCACTTATTGTCTCTGTGCCATCAGAACAATTCTGGGAACTAGGTATCTATTCTGAAGAAGAGGAAAGACACATACATTATACATTCTTAACTGTTTAATACATTTTACTACATTATTTATGTCTGTTTAATCACAGAGTTGATTAATAAAGATTAGGTTTACTCATCAATTTAAACATAACCTGTCATTTTTCAAGCTTGCAAAATTAAACTAACATCTATATTTTGTAAATATGTATTGAACTCCTTAAATAATGTCATACTGGTATTTAGTAATCTTTAATCAAATAGAATTGCCACTCATTTATTCTCATGTAACCAAATAAAAGGCTTTATTTATCTTACAAAATAAAATTCACCAAACACTTAATTGGGATGATTTGCAAAAAGCATGTGTAATATTTTTTTATCTACATTGTCCATTTTGATTCCATTCCCTGCAGAGACAATAATAAAACTCATTCATGAAAAGAGCATGCAGTTTTGAGGCTTCTCTTTACTCAGCAGGTAAAATGTGTTTATATACATACATAATGGATAAATGTTTAAATTTAAATTTACTCCTTGGACCTTTTCAATATAATTTTGTTGTTATGTTTATCACTGTCTCTTAGAAACTCTTCAGTTAAAAAAGTGTATTTTTGTGATTGAAGTACTTTTTTTTAAAAGATGTAATTGACATACAATATTGTGTAAGTTTGAGATATACAACATATTGATTTATATTGCAATATGACATACATATATATATTCACACACATACATACCTACATATACATGCATACACAAAATTCAGCCTATCTCCCAAATTCAACCCCAAACTCAACCCAGTGTGGAGTTTCTTGGTATGTATTCTATGACTTTCCAGAGAGTCAATCCGTCAGTTTTCACTCTGTTCATACTTTCATTATTTAAATTATTACACTAGATTTTAATGATTTTTTTTTCTTATCTGTTATCCCTTCCCAGTACATAAAGTCAGAGATGTGCCTTCCTTCTCTTGGCATTCTCGGAGCTTTCCACTGCATTTGGCACCGGATAGACATTTAATAGAAGCATATTAAGTTAAATAATGACCGTTTCCTTCTTATTTGTAATAGTAAATAATCACTCAAAAATTATATTTGTTCCTTAAAAAGTAGAGATGAAAGGGGAGTGACATCAGTAAGACAGCAGATTAGAAGACCCAGCTCCTATTTCCCCATAGGGACACCACTTAACAACAATATATGATACATAAAGGGGAGGGGGGAGAGAAGAAAAGTAGAGACTTTGTATGTGATTGAATTTAATTTGTCAGTTTAAAATAGTTTGTTATAATGTAAGATGTTTTATGTAATCCCTATGGTAACCACATAGAACATAACTATAGAAGATGTAAAAAAAGATAAGAAATCAAAGCAAATCACTAAGAAAAATTATTAAGCACAAATGAATGCAGCAAGAGAGGAAAAAGGACAAAATAATTACAAGAAATGCAGAAAACAAAATGGCAACAGTAGGTACTTTCATAACAGTTATTACTTTAAATGCAAATATATTAAACTCCTCACTCAAAAGAAGTATAATGGCTGAATGGATAAAAAACAAGAAAACTCATCTATATGCTTTTTACAAAAGACTCACTTAAATAAAAGTACATAGGCTGAAAGTGAAAAAATAGAAAAATATTCAGTTCAGTGGCAGCCAAAAGAGGGCAGAGGTGGCCATACTTTTATCAGACAAAATAGATTTTAAGTCAAAACCTGTCATAAGAGACAAAGAAGAACATAGAATGATAAAAGCATCAATTTACCAGGAAGATACCTAACAACACAGCACCCCAATATATAAAGCAAACACTGACGGAATTGAAGGGAAAATATAGAAAGTAACAGTAATAGTAGTAGACTAAAATATTCCACTTTTCATAATGGATGAAACATCAACTGGATAGAAGATCAATAAGGAAATAAAAGATTTGAACAACCCTATAGATCAACTGGACCTAACAGAAATATGCATGCCCTCTACCCAACAATACCAGACACACAATCTCCACAAGTGCACAGGCAACATTCTCTAGGCTAGATCAGATACTAGGTCACAGAACAAGTGTTAGCAAATTAAAGAAGATTAAAATCATACAACTGTCTTTCCAACCACAATGGAATGATGCTAGAGATCAATTTAAAAAAGTAAACTGGAAAATTCACAGCATTTAGAAATTAAACAAAATACTCTTAGAAAACCAATGGGTCAAACTAGAAATCACAGGGAAATTAGAAAATGTCTGGACACAAATGAAAAGGAAAACACAGCATACCAATACTTATGGAATGCAGCAAAAGCAGTACTAAGGGAAATTTATACCAATCACTGTCTACATTAAATAAAAGGATCTCAAATCAATAACAAAGCTTCAGAACTTATGGAATTAGAAAAACAACAAACTAAACCCAAGGTTACCAGAGGGAAAGAAACAATAAAGATGAGAGTAGTTAAGTGAAATAGAGAATAGAAAAACAGTAGAAAAGCCAGGGATTCAAGATGGAGGCGTGAGAGGTGAGATGGAGAGCTCCTCCCAAAACCACAAACAGTACAAAAATATAGTTAATAAATACAACTAACCTTCACACAGCAACAAGAAAGAAGGCTGAAGCAGACAGCATACAGACCTCACGAACAGAGCAGACCTCACGAAACAGGGTAACGTATGAAAGCCTTAATCCTGCAGGACCCAAGCCCTTCCCCCACCCCAGCTCACCGGCGGGAGGAAGAGAAACGGAGCATGGGAGTGGGTGAAAGCCTGGGACTGCTGGACACCTAGCCCTGGACATCTGCTTTGTGAGCAGAATCCTATATTGTGTGGTGCCCTGGGCGTTGGGGAGCTTGGACAGGCAGAGTGTTTGCGAAATTGACATTCCAACCATTTGTGGAGGAGGGGATCCACAGCTGCCGCTCTGTGCTCTGATCGGAGGAAAGGCAGGAGTCTGAGACACTTCCTAGCGGCCAGAGGGCTGTTGAAGGGGCGGGGTTTACACGGAGCTTGCTGCACGGGAGAAGGGAGAGCTGGACAAGGTTGTCTGGGTGCACTCTGCCCAGCTGGTTGGGAACATTGAGGAGTTTCAGGTGCTCCATCCCCCTGGCTGCCTACTCAGCACAGAGGCCCCCCATCATTACACACAGGCTGCTGAGCCTTCCTACTGGCCTGCAGGCACCTGCTCGCAAACCCGCAGTCACTGCGCAGGCATCAGGCCAGCCAGAGGGAGGCCCCGCCTACAACAGCTAGAGATGCAAAGCCCAGAAGATTACCTGTGTGTGCTTGGCCCACTGCCTCTGACACTTGAGACAGGCACCGCAGACGGGAAGCAGAAACAGATCTTTCCTCCCCTCAAGCACCAGCTTGGCTCCCCTACGACCCCCAACCTCACTCTAGGGGCTGAGCAGCTCCAGAAACTGGAGTTTTGGCACATTAATAGGCACCACAAAGAAATATGAAATGTCAAAAGAACATGGTTCAAACCAAAATCTCACAAACCCCAGAAAGAGGGTCAAATGAAAATGAACTCATAAATCTTCCTGAAAGAGAGTTCAAAATAAAAATTATAAACATGCTTATGGAGGTACAGAAAAATATTCAATACATCAGGAACGAATTTAAGATGGAGATTCAATCATTAAGAAATACCATATCTGAAAGGCAACATACAATGGAGGGATTTAGAAGCAGATTAGATGTAGTAGAAGAGACAGAAAATGGAATAGAAATTAGAGAAGAGGAATACAAAGAAGCTGAGGCACAGAAAGAAAAAAGGATTTCTAAGAATGAAAGAATATTGATAGAACTGTGTGACTAATCTAAATGGAACAATATTCACATTATAGGGGTACCAGAAGAAGAAGAGAGAGAAAGAGGGATAGAAAGTGTCGTTGAGGAGGTAATTGCTGAAAACTTCCCAATCTGGGGAAAGAGATAGTCTCTCAGGCCATGGAGGTGCACAGATCTCTCAACACAAGGGACCAAAGAAAGACAACATCAAGACATATAATAATTAAAATGGCAAAGATCAAAGATAAAGACAGACTTTTAAAGCAGCTAGAGAGAAAAAAACATACAAAGGAAAACCCATCAGGCTATTATCAGAACTTCTCAACAGAAACCTCACAGGCCAGAAGAGAGTGGCATGATATATTTAATGCAATGAAGCAGAAGTGCCTTGAACCAAGAATACTCCACCTGGCAAGGTTATCATTTGAATTTGAAGGAGGGATTAAACAATTTTCAGATAAGCAAAAGCTGAGAGAATTTACCTCCCACAAACCACCTCTACAGTGCTTTTTGGAAGGACTCCTCCTATAGATGGAAGTATTCCTAAGGCTAAACAGATGTCATTCAAGGGAAGACAAAGAGTACACAATATGATTCATAACATACAAAGAATGGAGGAAGAAGAAAAAGGAGAAAAAAAAAAAACTTTAGGTTGAGTTTGTAATAGTATACAAAATAAGTTAAATTAGACTGTTAGATAGTAAAGGAATTGCCCTTGAACCTTTTGTAACCACAAGTTTAAGCCTGTAATAGCAATAAGTACATACCTAGCGATAATCACCCTAAATGTAAATGGTCTGAAAGCACCAATCAAAAGACATAGAGTTACTGAATGGATACAAACGCAAAACCCATCTATATGCTGCCTACAAGAGACTCACTTCAAACCCAAAGACATACACAGACTGAAAGTAAAGGGATGGAAAAAGATATTTCATTCAACTAATAGTGAGAAAAAAGCAGGAGCTGCAGTACTTGTATGAGACAAAATAGACTTCAAAACAAAGAAAGTCACAAGAGACAAAGAAGGACATTACATAATGATAAAAGGGTCAATCCAATAAGAGGATATAACTACTATAAATATCTATGCACCCAATACAGGAGCCCCTACATATGTGAAACAAATAATGACAGAATTAAAGGGGGAAATAGAATGCAATGTATTCATTTTAGGAGAATTCAACACACCACTCACTCCAAAGGACAGATCAACCAGACAGAAAATAAGTAAAGAGACAGAAGCACTGAATAACATATTAGAACCGATGTACCTAACGGACATCTACAGGTCACTCCATCCAAAAGCAAGTGGATATACATTTTTCTCAAGTGCAAATGGAACATTTTGAAAAATTGATCATATATTAGGCCACAAAAAGAATCTCAGTAAATTCAAATTGTACCAACCAGCTTCTCAGATCACAAAGGTATGAAACTAGAAATAAATTACACAAAGAAAATGAAAAAGCACACAAACATATGGAGGCTTATAACATGCTCCTAAATAATCAATGGATCAATGACCAAATAAAAACAGAGGTCAAGCAATATATGGAGACAAATGACAATATTAATTCAACACCACAAAATCAGTGGGACACAGCGAAGGCTGTGCTAAGAGGGAAATATATTGCCTTACAGGCCTACCTCAGGAAAGAAGAAAATCCCAAATGAACAGTCTAAGCGAACAATTAATGAACCTAGAAAAGGAAGAGCAAATGAGGCCCAAAGTCAGTAGAAGGAGGGACATAATAAAGATGAAAGCAGAAATAAATAAAATAGAGAAGAATAAAACACTAGAAAGAATGAAAGCTGGAGCTGGTTATTTGAGAAAATAAACAAAATAGATAAACCCCTAGCCAGACTTATAAAGAAAAAAAGAGAGTCTACAGACATAAACAGAATCCGAAATGAGAAAGGAAAAATCACTATGGATACCACAGAAATACAAAGAATTATGAGAGAATACTATGAAAAATTATATGATAAACTGGATAACCGAGAAGAAATGGACAACTTTCTAGAAACATACAACCTTCCAAGACTGACCCAGGAAGAAACAGAAAATCTGACTAGACCAATTACCAGCAAAGATATTGCATTGTAATCAAAAAACTACCTAAGAACAAAAATCCTGTTCCAGATCGTTTCACTGCTGAATTTTATCAAACATTTAGTGAAGACCTAATACCAATCCTCATTAAAGTTTTCCAAAAAGTAGAAGAGGAGTGAATACTCCCAAACTCATTCAACGAGGCCAACATCACTCTAATACCAAAACCAGGCAAAGACACCACAAAAAAAGAAAATTACAGACCAATATCCCTTATGAACATAGATGCAAAAATACTCAACAAAATAATAGCAAACCGAATTAAAAAATACATCAAAAAGATCATCCATCATGATCAAGTGGGATTAATCCCAGAGATGCAAGGATGGTACAAGATTTGAAAATCCATCAACATCATCCACTACATCAACAAAAAGAAGGACAAAACCACATGATCATCTCCATAGATGCTGAAAAACCATTCGACAAAATTCAACATCCATTCATGATAAAAACTCTCAACAAAATGGGTATAGAGGGCAAGCTCATCAACATAATAAAGGCCATATATGACAAACCCACAGCCAACATTATAATTAAAAGGGAGAAGCTGAAAACTTTTCCTTTAAGATCAGGAACAAGACAAGGTTGCCCACTCGCCCCAATTTTATTCAACATAGTTCTGGAGGTCCTAGCCACAGTAATCAGACAACATAAAGAAATAAAAGGCATCCAGATGGGCACGGAAGAACTCAAACTGTCCTTGTTTGCAGATGACATGATATTGTACATAAAAACACTAAAGAACCCACTCCCAAACTATTAGATCTAATATCTGAATTCAGCAAAGTTGCAGGATACAAAATTAATACACAGAAATCTGTTGCATTCCTATACACTAACAATGAACTACCAGAACGAGAAATCAGGAAAACAATTCCATTCACAATTGCATCAAAAAGAATAAAATACCTAGGAATAAACGTAACCAAAGATGTGGAAGACCTATACCTTGAAAACTACAAGACTCTTAAGAGAAATTAAAGAGGACACTAATAAATGGAAATTGATCCCATGCTCTTGGCTAGAAAGAATTAATATTGTCAAAATGGCCATCCTACCTAAAGCAATCTACAGATTCAATGCAATCCCTATCAAATTACCAACAGCATTCTTCAATGAAATAGAGAAAATAGTTCTAAAATTCATATGGAACCACAAAAGACCCCGAATAGCCAAAGCAATCCTGAGAAGGATGAATAAAGCAGGGGGATTACGCTCCCTGACTTCAAGCTCTACTGCAAAGCTACAGTAATCAAGACAACTTGGTACTGTCAAAAGAACAGACCCAAAGACCAGTGGAACAGAACAGAGAGCCCAGATATAAACCCAAGCATATATGGTCAATTAATATACAATAAAGGAGCCATGGATATACAATGGGGAAATAAGAGCCTCTTCAACAGCTATTGTTGGCAAAACTAGACAGCTACATGTAAAAGAATGAAACTGGAATACTGTCTAACCCCATACAACAAAGTAAACTCAAAATGGATCCAAGACCTGAATGTAAGTCATGAAACCATAAAACTCTTAGAAAAAAATATAGGCAAAAATCTCTTGGATATAAACATGAGCAACTTCTTCATGAACATGTCTCCCTGGGCAAGGGAAACAAAAGCAAAAATGAATGAATGGGACTATATCAAATGCAAGGGATACCATCAGTAGAACAAAAAGACTTCCTACAGTATGGGAGAATATATTCATAAATGACATATCTGACAAGGGGTTGACATCCAAATTATATAAAGAGTTCACACACCTCAACAAACAAAAAGCATATAAGCCAATTAAAAAATGGGCAGAGGAGCTGAACAGACACTTCTCCAAAGAAGAAATTCAGATGGCCAACAGGCACATGAAAAGATGCTCCACATCACTAATCATCAGAGAAATGCA
>JAQQAC010004068.1:6329979-6341277 GCA_029783875.1 Phataginus tricuspis
AAATGTATATATTCTGTGTATACGTATTCACTTTCAAATATATATAAAATATGTCATATACATATTAAAATATACAATAAAAAATTAATATATATGATTTTATAGATATATTTATAATATACAATTTATTTATTATATGACATTTTAATATATATTTAATAAAGATAAGTTCAAATATATTATACAGAGCAAAAACATATATTAAAAATAACAGATATGAAAATAAATTCACCTAACCATCTTTTGTCTCCACATTTTATTTATTTTGACTTAGAGAAATGTTTGACTAATCATCTCACCATATCCCTTTGCATATACTATAATGACACGACCAAAGCTTAAATACCATAAAACTTTGAGCGGATGACTTCCAGCATCATGGTGTGATGTAAGATGTTTCTCTTTCTTAATATTCCCTTTTTAAACAACAAAATAGACATCCATCCATCAAGAGAAGCACATTATTGGGTTTTGTGGGATATATCCCCATATGGCCAAGGGACCTGGGAGAAGTTCTTCCCATGTGTGTGTCTGGTAATAGACGGACACTTTGGTAAGGGCTACATAACAAGGAAACCCAGCAAACTTGCCCAAAGCCTTCTCTCCACTGTTGGAAAAAAAAGGGAGACTGCTGAACTTGGCACACATGCAAGACAGAATTTACAGACGCCCAGTCTTCCTGAGGGGAGATTCTGGCATGCCATTGGAGGAAAAAAATTAAGTTGGGTTTGGTTGCAACAGAGGTAGTAATAAGAGAAACTTTCCCAACATCACCTAGCCCCAAAAGGAAACATTGCATGTGGCCAATTTATCCGGCAGCCACGACCTCTCAGGTGCAGGAAAAGAATAGCAGTAAGTGAGTTCCCAGCAACCCAGTTGTGTGTAAATGGCTGGAGAAACCTGTTTCTCTCCAGCAGTACCCAGAGTATGTCCATAATTGGGGGTACAGAGTAGACTGGGAAAAGGCAGACAAGGCACATGAGTCCATCAATAAATATCATACTTGGAGATACCACACTTGGAGATCTCCCTATCAGGTCCACGGGCATGCCATCTCTCTTAATGCTAAATCCATACCTCCCACCAAAATCCAACTATTGCATGTATGTGCTTCCCTGTGCAGCAGTGAAAGAGAGTGCACTTAGAAAACAGGTCGTGGTCTGCAGGTGAAGGAGAAAACACAAACTTGAGCTAAAGCCAACAGGAGCAGATGTACCAATTGAAAGATAGATAAACACCAGATAATAACAACATTAAACAGCAAACCCAATCTGAAGGCAATCATAAAACATTTAGGGAGTTGTCTGTTATTACTAATTTGTGAAAAAAAAGCAATGTAAAACTGCAAGGAACATGAAAAAAATCAAGGAAACATGCAATCAAAATAATAACAATAATAATAATTCTCCACTGAGTTCAAAGGCATGGAACTTCATAATATAGATGATAAAGAATTGAAAATAGCTGCTTTAAAGAAACTCAAGGAGATACAATAGAACTCAGAAAACTCCTCAATGAAATCCCCCCCAAAAAACATTATCCAATTAAATGTTTTCCAAAGAGACAGAAATCATAAAAAAGAACAGAGATTCTGGAACTGAAGAACTCCATGTGAAAAGAAAAATGCTTTAGAAAGCATCTGCAATTAGTAAAGCAAATGGAAGGGAAAAAAGTTAGTTAGAAGATAAGAATTTTGAAATAACCCAGTTAGAGGAGACAAAGAAAAAAGAGTGAAAAAGAGCAGAGAAAGCATAGGTGATCTATAGTAATTCATCAAAAGAACAAATATTAAATTAATTGAGGAAACAGAGAAGAAAGGGAGAAGGGAAAAAAGTATTTATTTAAAGAAATAATAGCTGAGAACTTCCCAAACTTGGGGAGAAAACTGAACATCCAAGTTCACAAAGCAAATGGATCATCCTATTATATCAATGCAAAAAGACCTCTCCAAACACATTATAATGAAACTGTTAAATCAAACTAAAGAAAGAAATCTAAAAGCACACAAGGGAAAACGATTGCACTCTACACAGGAATCCCCATTAAGCTATCAGCAGATTTCTCAGCAGAAGCCTCACAGTCCTTGAGAGAATGGAATGACATATTCCAAGTATAGAAGGAAAAAAGCACTGCCAGACAAGAGCACTTTTCTCAGCAAAGTTATCCTTCAGGTGTGAAGAAGAAATAAAGGCGTTCCCAAACAAAAGCTGAGGATATCCACCTACACTAGACCTGCCTTGCAAGATATGCTGGAAGGAACTTTTCAAGCTAAAATGAAATGATGTTAATCAGTGACATAAAAAAAAAATATATATATATGAAAGTATAGTACACACTAGTAACAATAAATATAAGACAGACATGCAAAACTCTAAATTTGTAATAGGATGGTGTATGGAACACCTGGGTATAGTACAAAGGTCAAAAGAAAAGAATATTAAAAATAATTATAGCTCCTTTAATATGTTAATTAATACACAATATTAAAGAGGTAAATAATGACATCAAAATAGAAAAAAGAGGAGTAAAAGGGTGGAACTTAAGTTACTGTCAGCTTAAAATGAGCCATTTTATCTATGAGATATCTTATGTAAGTTTCATGACAACCATAAATCAAAACCAAAGAGCAGATGTACAGATGATAAAGAAAGTGAATCAGACTATGGAAAACCAAAAATTTATAAAGGTAGGCAAAAACAGAGGGAAAAATAAGCAATGGAAATATAAAACAACTGGAATATAATTAATAAGATGGTTTTAGTAATTCCTTACATATCAACAATTACTCTAAATATAAATGGACTAAAATCCCCAATGAAAAGACATACAGTGACTGGATGGATAAAAAAAGAAAAGAATAAACAAGACCCAACTATATGCTGCCTGTGAAAGACTAATTCAGCTTTCAGCTTTAAAGACATGTATAGACTCAGAGTAAACAGATGGAAAAAGATATTCCATGGAAATGGGAACCTAAGGAAAGTGACGGAACCTAAAGAAATAAAAGAAAGTTATATCTATATCAGACAAAATAGATTTTAAGCTAAATGTGGTAACAAGAGACAAAGAAGGTCGTTATGTAATAATGATAAAGCGTTCAATCCTTCAAGAAGGTATAATAATCATAAACATATATATACTTAATATTGAAGCACCTACATATAATAAGCAAATAATAATTGATCTCAAGGGAGCAATATACAGCAATACAATAATAGTAAGGAACTCAATTCCCCACTTTCAGCAATTGAGAGGTCATCCAGACAGAAAATCAACAAGAAAATTATATATTTGCACCACATGTTAGACCAAATGGACCTAACAGACATTTATAGAACATTCCATCCAAAAGAAGCAGAATACATGCTCTTCTCAAGTGCCCACAGAACATTCCCCAGGATGTTACAGGATACAAAATAAATCTTATCTCATCTAAGATTGAAATCATACCACATATCTTTTCAGACCACAATGGCATAAAACTAGAAATCAAGAAAAAGAGGAAGGCTCAAAAAATCTACACTATATAGACATTAAAAAAAAAAAAACTTCTGAACAACCAACAGGTCAAAGAAGAAATCAAATGCAAAAAAATATTCAGAAAAAAATGATTATGGAAAAACATACCACAATCTATGGGATGCTGCAAAAGCAGTTCTGAAAGGAAAGCTTATATAATAAATGCATATATTAAGAAAATAGAAAGATCGCAAATAAACAGCCAAACTTTATACGTCAGGAAACTAGAAAATGAAGAACAAATAAGCCTAAATTTAGTAGAAGGAAGGAAACAACAAAGATCAGAGCATAAATAAATAAATAGGGACCAGAAGGCAATAGAATAAAATCAGCAAAATTAAGTGCTGTTTTTATTAAACCATAAATAAAATTGACAAATCTTCAGCTAAATTAATTTATAAAAAGAGGATCATAAGAGACTATTATGAACAATTATATGCTAACAAATTAGATAGCTTAGAAGAAGTGGAGAGCTTCCTAGAAACATACAACCTACCAAGACCAAATCAAGAAATAGAAATAGAAAATCTGAACAGGCAATAACAAAACGATGAAATTGCATTAATAATACAAAAAAGCCTCCCAACACAAAAAAATTCAGGGCCATATGGCTTTGCTGGTGAATTCTAATTAATTTAAGTTATAAATAATATAAATCTTTCACAAACTTACAAAAAGTTGAAGAGGAGGAAACATTTCCAAACTTATTTCATCAGGACAGCATTACCCCAATACCAGAGCCCAGATAAAGACACTCTGGAAAATAAAACTTATAGAACAATATCTCTTATAAATACAGATGCAAAATTCTCAACAAAATATGAGCAAACTAAATTCAACAATATATTAAAATGATTATACATTGTGACTAAATGGATTATCCCTGGGTTGTAAGAATGTTCAACATATATAAATAAAAAATGTGATATACTGTATTAATAGAACAAAAGAAAAAATGCATATGATTTTTCTAAATAGATGCATAAAAAACATTTGACAGAATATAACATCCTTTCATGATTAAAAACCTCCACAACTGGATACAAGGAACATACCCTAAAGACACAATCAAAAAACTTGTTGAAGCTAATCAATGAATTCAGTTGCAGTGTATAAAGTCAACATATAGAAATCAGTTGCATTTATATACACTAGCAATAAAACACTTTAAAAAGAAATAGAGAAAATCAGCCCATTCACAATAGCATTAGAAAAAGTACAATACTTAGGAATAAATTTAACCAAGGAAGTAAAAGATCCGTATGCTGAAAACTCTAAGACCTTGATGAAAGAAATTGGAGTGGACATAAAAAAACGGAAAGATATCCTTTCTTTATGGATCAGAAGAAATAATATAGTTAAAGTGTCTATATCATCCAGTGCCATCTATTGTTTCAACAAGATATCTATTAAAATTCCAAAGGCATTTTTCACAGAAATAGAACAATCCTAAAAGAAAACAAAATCAATCTGATAAAAAAATAATAGAAATAAACATTTTTCCAAAGAAGACATCCAGTGATGAATAGGTATACAAAAGGATGCTGAACATCACTAATGATCAGGGAAATGGAAATCTAAAACCCACCAAGATATCACCTCACACCTCTAACAACGGTGATCATCAAGAAGACAAGAAATAACAAGCATTAGCAAGGATGTAGGAAATAGGAAACCCTTTTATATTGTTGGTGGAATGTAAATTGGTACAACCATTTTGGAAAAACATTATGGAATTTCCTCAAAAAATTAGAATTAGAAGTACCATATGATTCAGAAATGCCAGTTTTGGGTATATATTCAAATGAAATGAAAACAGGAGTTTCAAGAGATATATGACCTCCCATGTTTATTGTAGCATTATTCACTAAGTCAAGATATGGAAACAACCTATGTGTCCATCAAAGACTGAAGGATAAAGAAAATGTAGTGTATATATGCAGTGCAATATTATTTAGCCATGAGAAAGAAGGAAATCCTGCCATCTGTGACAACACTGATGGGCCTTGAAGGCATTATGCTTAGTGAGATAAATTAGAGAAAGATAGGAGAGACTTCAGGAAAGATGGTGGCATGAGTAGGGCGGTTGAAATCTCCTCCAAAAACCAAATATATTTATGAAAATACAGCAAATACAACTATTCCAAAAAGAAAGACCAGAAGATACAGGACGACACCAGCCTGCAGCTACACCTGAGAGGACTTGGCACCCCGCGAGGCACGTAAGATACGGAGCCGCGTCCCTGCGGGACCGAGCACTCTCCCACCCCAGTGCACCGGTGGGAGGAGAGGATTAGGAGTAGGGAGGGAGTAGAAGCACATGCCCGCCAAATAACCAGCCCTGGTGATCTGTGCCGGGAGCACTGACACACATCGCACGGCCTATCTGAGATTGGAGAGACAGAGAGTGCAGGGTCTGAGCCGGAACACACCCGGGTCCTTGCAGCCAGTACCCCGGGATAAAAGAAAAGTGCATGCTTTTTTTTTTACCAGTCTTAAAGAGACAGGGGCCCAACAGAGGAGGAGGATTGTCCCAGCACACTCAGCCCAGCAGGCTGGGAGTCCTGGGGAATTTCAGGTCCCTTGGCTGGCGACGGGGAAAAAAGTAGCCACACTGAGACTTACGCAGAGATCAACAGCCTCCCATTCGTTCCCACCCTGGCCAGAACTACAAAGGGCCCAGCGGAGCAGTGCGGCGCGGCTGCGGCTGTGGAATAGTAGAGCAACAGCACCACCTACAGCACCCTCACAGAATCTACTCCTGGCAGGCGGTTTTTTTCTTCTTCTTCTTCTTTTTCTCTCTTTTCTTTTCTTTACTTTCTTTTCTTTCCTTCTTTTTTCTTCTCTTTCTCTTACTTCCTTTTTTTTTCTTTTTAAAAGTCTTAAAAGAGCCCAGCTGACATACGTGGCACCTACCAGCGACCACTTCTATCGCCATGAAAAGACAGAGGAATATGGTCCAGACTAAGATCCACCAGACAACCCAAGAGAGGGAGCCTGAAGGAATAGAAATGCACAATATTCCTGAGAAAGAATTCAGAATAAAACTCATAAGCATACTGACGGATCTACAGAGAGATGTGCAAGAGCTGAGGGAGGAAGTGAGGGAACTGAGGTAAGACAATGCAGAAATCAGACAAGCGATCAAAGGGCTTAACACCAGACTGAACGAGATGCAAGAGGCTGTTAATGGAATAGAAATCAGAGAACAGGAATACAGAGAAGCTGAGGCAGAGAGAGATAAAAGGATCTCTAGGAATGAAAGAATATTAAGAGAACTGTGTGACCAATCCAAATGGAACAATATTCGCATTATAGGAGTACCAGAGGAAGAAGACAGAGAAAAAGGGATACAAAGTGTCTTTGAAGAAATAATTGCTGAAAACTTCCCCATGCTGGGGAAAGAAATAGTCTCACAGTCCACAGAAGCCCACAGATCTCCCAAAACAAGGGACCCAAGGAAGACAACACCAAGACACATAATAATTAAACTGGCAAAGATCAAAGATAAGGACAGAGTATTAAAGGCAGCTAGAGAGAGAAAAAGGTCACCTACAAAGAAAAACCCATCAGGCTCTCATCAGACTTCTCAACAGAAACCTTACAAGCCAGAAGAAAATGACATGATATATTTAATGTACTGAAACACAAGGGTGTCGAACCAAGAATATTGTACCCAGCACAATTATCATTTAAATATGATGGAGGGATTAAACAATTTTCAGACAAGCGAAAGCTGAGAGAGTTTCCCTTCCATAAGCCACCTCTACAGGATATTTTAAGGGAACTGTTCTAGAGGGAAGCACTCCTAAGGCTAAAAAGATGTCACCAGAAAAAAATAATAGTAAAAAAAGCAGACCATCCAAATACTAACTAAAGGAAAAGAATAAAACACCTAGTATATAAAGAATGGAGTAGGAAGAATAAGAAGGGAGAGAAATAGAGAAATATCAGACTGTGTTTACAATAACTTAACAAGAAAGTTAAGTTAGATTGTTAAATAGTAAAGAAGCAACTCTTGAACCTTTGGTAACCACGAATCTAAAGCTAGCAATGGCAGTAAGTACATATCTATCGATAATCACCCTAAATGTAAATGGACTGAATGCACCAATCAAAAGACACAGAGTAATAGAATGAATAAAAAAGCAAGACCCATCTATATGCTGCTTACAAGAGACTCAACCCAAACCCAAAGATAAACACAGACTAAAAGTGAAGGGATGGAAAAAGATATTTCATGCAAACAACAAGGAGAAAAAAGCAGGTGTTGCAGTACTTGTATCAGACAAAATAGACTTCAAAACAAAGAAAGTAGCAAGAGATAAAGAAGGACAGTACATAATGATAAAGGGGTCAGTCCAACAAGAAGATAACAATTATAAATATACATGCACCCAACACAGGAGCACCGGCAGATGTGAAACAAATACTAACAGAATTAAAGGAGGAAATAGAAAGGAATGCATTCATTTTAGGGGACTTTAACACAGCACTCACTCCAAAGGATAGATCAACCAGACAGAAAATAAGTAAAGACACAGAGGCACTGAACAAC
Organism: Phataginus tricuspis; assembly: GCA_029783875.1. Classification (NCBI taxonomy): domain Eukaryota; kingdom Metazoa; phylum Chordata; class Mammalia; order Pholidota; family Manidae; genus Phataginus; species Phataginus tricuspis. Next base: position 6,338,057 of record JAQQAC010004068.1, read on the forward strand.
ACACTAGAACAGATGGACCTAAAAGACATCTACAGAACTCTGCACCCAAAAGCAACAGGATACACATTCTTCTGAAGTGCACATGGAACATTTTCCAGAATAGACCACATACTAGGCCACAAAAAGAACCTCAGTAAATTAAAAAATACTGAAATTCTACCAACCAACTTCTCAGATCACAAAGGTATAAAACTAGAGATAAATTTTAGACAGAAAACAAAAGGCTCACAAATACATGGAGACTTAACAACATTCTCCTAATGAATCAATGGGTTAACGACCAAATCAAAACAGAAAACAAAGAATATATGGAGACTAATGACAACAACAACACAAAGCCACAACTTCTGTGGGACGCAGCAAAGGCAGTTCTAAGAGGAAAGTATATTGCAATCCAGGCCTATTTAAAGAAGGAAGAACATTCGCAAATGAATAGTCTAAAGACACAATTACTGAAATTGGAAAAAGAAGAACAAAGGAGGCCCAAAGTCACCAGAACGAGGGACATAATAAAGATAAGAGAAGAAAAAAATAAAATTGAGAAGAATAAAACAAGAGAAAAAAATCAATGAAACCAAGAGCTGGTTCTTTGAAAAAATAAACAAAATAGATAAACCCCTAGCCAGACTTATTAAGAGAAAAAGAAAATCTACATACATAAACAGAATCAGAAATGAGAAAGGAAAAATAACGATGAACCCCACAGAAATACAAAGAATTATAAGAGAATATTATGAGAATCTATATGGTAACAAGCTGGAAAACCTAGAAGAAATGAACAACTTCTTAGAAAAGTACAACCTTCCAAGACTGACCAATCAAGAAACAGAAAAACTAAACAGACCAATCACAAGCAATGAAATTGAAGCGGTAATCAAAAAACTACCCAAGAAAAAAATCCTGGGGCCAGATGGATTCACCTCTGAAATCTACCAGACACATAGAGAATAACACCCATTCTCCTTAAAGTTTTCCAAAAAATAGAAGAAGAGGGAATACTTCCAAGCTCATTCTATGAAGCCAGCATCACTGTAATACCAAAACCTGGCAAAGACCTCACCAAAAAAGAATATTACAGACCAATATCCCTGATGAACGTAGATACAAAAATACTCAACAAAATATTAGCAAACCGAATTCAAAAATATATCAAGAAGATCATACACCATGATCAAGTGGGATTCATCCCAGGGATGCAAGGATGGTACAACATTCGAAAATCCATCAACATCATCCATCACATCAACAAAAAGAAGAACAAAAACCACATGATCATCTCCATAGATGCTGAAAAAGGATTTGACAAAATTCAGCATCCATTCATGATTAAAACTCTCAACAAAATGGATATAGATGGCAAGTACCTCAACATCATAAAGGCCATATATGACAAACCCACAACTAACATAATACTTAACAGCGAGAAGCTGAAAGTTTTTCATCTCAGATCGGGAACAAGACAGAGATGCCCACTCTCCCCACTGTTATTCAACATAGTACTGGAGGTCCTAGCCACGGCAATCAGACAAAACAAAGAAATACAAGGCATCCAGATTGGTAAAGAAGTCAAATTGTCACTATTTGCAGATGACATGATACTGTACATAAAAAACCCTAAAGACTCCACTCCAAAACTACTGGAACTAATATCTGAATTCAGCAAAGTTGCAGGATACAAAAATTAACACACAGAAATCAGTTGCTTTCCTATACACTAATGATGAACTAACAAAAAGAGAAATCAGAAAAGCAACTGCATTCACAATTGCATCAAAAAGAATAAAATACCTAGGAATAAACTTAACGAAAGAAGTGAAAGACCTGTACTCTGAAAACTACAAGACACTCCTAAGAGAAATTAAAGAGGACACTAACAAATGGAAATGCATCCCATGTTCTTGGCTAAGAAGAATAAATATTGTCAAAATGGCTATACTACCTAAAACAATCTACAGATTCAACGCAATCCCTATCAAAATACCAACAGCTTTCTTCAATGAACTGGAACAAATGATTCTAAAATTCATATGGAACCACAAAAGACCCTGAATAGCCAAAGCAATTCTGAGAAGGAGGAATCAAACAGGGGGAATTACACTCCCTGACTTCAAGCTCTACTATAAAGCCTCAGTAATCAAGACAATTTGGTATTGGCACAAAAACAGACCCACAGACCAGTGAGACAGAATAGAAAATCCAAACATTAACACAAACATCTACAGTCAATTAATATTTGATAAAGGAGCCTTGGATATACAATGGGGAGATGACAGTCTCTTCAGCAGCTGGTGTTGGAAAAACTGGACAGCTACACGTAAGAGAATGAAACTGGACTACTGTCTAACCCCATACACAAAAGTAAACTCAAAATGGATCAAAGACCTGAATGTAAGTCATGAAACCATAAAACTCTTAGAAAAATACATAGGCAAAAATTTCTTGGACATAAACATGAGCGACTTCTTTATGAACATATCTCCCCAGGCAAGGGAAACAAAAGCAAAAATGAACAAGTGGGACTATATCAAGCTGAAAAGCTTCTGTACAGCAAAGGACACCATCAGTAGAACAAAAAGACGTCCTACAGTATGGGAGAAAATATTCATAAATGACGTATCTGATAAGGGGTTGACATCCAAAATATACAAAGAACTCATGCACCTCAATAAACAAAAGGCAAATAATCCAATTAAGAAATGGGCAGAGGACATGAGTAGACACTTCTCTAAAGAAGAAATTCAGATGGCCAACAGGCACATGAAAAGATGCTCCACATCACTAATCATCAGAGAAATGCAGATTAAAACCACAATGAGATATCACCTCACACCAGTGAGGATGGCCAACATCCAAAACACACACAACAACAAATGTTGGCGAGGATGTGGAGAAAAGGGAACCCTCCTACACTGCTGGTGGGAATGCAAGTTAGTTCAACCATTGTGGAAAGCAGTATGGAGGTTCCTCAAAAAACTCAAAATAGAAATACCATTTGACCCAGGAATCCCACTCCTAGGAATTTACCCTAAGAATGCAGCAGCCCAGTTTCAAAAAGACAGATGCACCCCTATGTTTATCACAGCACTATTTACAATAGCCAAGAAATGGAAGCAACCTAAGTGTCTATCAGTGGATGAATGGATAAAGAAGATGTGGTACATATACACAATGGAATATTATTCAGCCATAAGAAGAAAACAAATCCTACCATTTGCAACAAC